>OX451217.1:72845674-73009822 GCA_949628195.1 Phasia obesa | reverse complement strand
GGATCGCGCGATTTTTATATTTTATAAAAAATTCTAAAATTTAACAAAAAAAATTAATTTATTAATTTAAATAATTAGTTTCAACTCATATTAGCAAACTATTTGTACCTTTATTATTTTAATGAAGGCATACAATAATGTATTTGGCAACAATAAATTTAACTTGTTAGCAAAAAGCTTCCTAACAGACTGTGATCACAGATTCATACAACTTGTTCTCAAAACTTGCTAAATCAACGGTTTAATTAATTTAAATCAGCATTTTAATTTAGCAACGGTTGTAGCTACCGTGACTACGGTTACGCAGGGTTCCTTTAGCAGCACCACCAAGAACAGCAGGTGTCTCAACTTTCAACCTACACACAAAAGTTGCAAGCTTAAAGCTTGCTCGATGAAATAAACCAAAATCAATGCCCTGACTAAACATATTGACATTTGTATATTTATTTATATAACAAGAAAAATATAAATAAATTTGGGCGATAATTCATTTATATTTGTGTAATTCTTCACAAATGATTATTTATTGGGCAATGATTATTTATTGGGCAATTTTTCATTTTTGTTTTTGGGCGATTTTTCATAGGATCATTTTGCATGCAGACATAGTTTGCATTAAAATCTGATAACGTATAATTTTATAATTTATATTAGTTGATATATCATTAGATGATATGGTTATTTTAAAAGTGTAATATTTTTAATAAAGCTGAGTGGATAGTAAAGAATTAACCATATTAATGAAAATTTCTAAGGTAAGCTTCGCTAACGATAATGTTGAAAAATAAGAATTTACTTATAATTCTATGGGAATACGACTGCGTTACTTCTTTTGTGTAAAAGTGCAAATATAAACTTGATTTTACTGTTAAAAAAATTTTTCTTTATATAAATAGAATATTAGTTTGTAAGATTTACTTTGTAATAAACCAGTGAAGAGAAATTTTGTGTTTTATTTGTGAGTGCAGAAATAATAAGTAGCTAGAAAGAAAAACTCTAAACTAGATAAATCTTAAAGTTAATGCATCAAATGAAAGAAATATAGGTTTGAGATTAATTTTTAAAAATTTGCATTTATCCGCATTTTTTTAAGTGACAATGGCACCAATTTTTTGATACGGCCGGTTATAGAACTTTTATAAACTTTTATTTGCTTTACATTGGTTTGGTGTTTTTAATCAAATCCTCTTATATGCTCAAGTGCAATCAGTACAGTGGTAATGCACCATTTTAAACAGATGATATATAAATTTAAATTCTTTTAAAAACAAACTGAAAGAAATAATACAATTGAAATAATAAGAAAAATACAAGGTATATTTATTTTACTAGGTAGTGACATCCCTACAACAAATACAACAATACAAGAACAACATGGCATTTTGTTGTTGCTTTGTAGTTCGAAATGTCAAAAAACATATAAGAAAATTGAGAAGGCGTGTATGTGTTTTATTGCTTTCTCACTTCTACACTATACAATCTCTGAACACATACAACTTTTCACGTGTCGAACTACTAAATCAGCTGGGCGGACGACACTACCTAGTAAGATAAATATACCTTGGAAAAATATTTAAGTCACATTGTGACATTTCTTTCGAAACCTACACAATTATTATTTGCAGTTCTTCTACTATTTTGTTCAGTAAACATTTTAACCCATTTTTTCAATTTTTTAAATGTCCACAAACATATAGCTGCAATTTATTCAACAATGCGTGTTTAACTAAAAACGTTGTTTAAATTGTTGTTGATATTATATGGGTTACTGGAATTGCTCTTATTTTTCTAGTTTCACAAACATAACACTGTATGCGAAAATTCTTCGAGAAATACTTACAAACGTAAATGAAATGTCTACATTTTGCATACTTCGGTCAGTACATTTCGATTGGTTGCATTCGCAAACATGTATTAAAATAATTAAAATACTTGTGTGTATTGTTCGTACACGAAACAAATACTTTGTTTGCTAGAGAAGGCTGGATGTACTTTAAGGTGAACTTGAAAAATAAAAGCAAATATAAGTCCAGTAAGAGCACTCATTGATGTTCTCAAGATATCATAGGTAAATATGGACGGTCTTTTCCAAAAATAAGCAACATTATTAACCAACCACTTACTTTAAAAAAGTTACTATTCGATGGCACGTCAGTACAATTTTTAAATACTTCCTAATGCCGTCGAACTTTTATAGCTAATTTTTGTTAGTGAAGTGTTTATTACTTTTTCATATCAAGTGGCTTTGCAATTTTTAGCTTAATTCTCTCGTCGTTAGCTAATACTAAGTGTATGTAGTTGGATTACATTGTTACTCATTTTTTGAAAAGGGCGGTCTTATCTACTTATTATAACGAGTGATTTTTTAAGAGCTTGAGAAATTTTTTTTTAAAAAAAAACGCATAAAATTTGCAAAATCTCATCGGTTCTTTATTTGAAACGTTAGATTGGTCCATGACATTTACTTTTTGAAGATAATTTCATTTAAATGTTGACCGCGGCTGCGTCTTAGGTGGTCCATTCGGAAAGTCCAATTTTGGGCAACTTTTTCGAGCATTTCGGCCGGAATAGCCCGAATTTCTTCGGAAATGTTGTCTTCCAAAGCTGGAATAGTTGCTGGCTTATTTCTGTAGACTTTAGACTTGACGTAGCCCCACAAAAAATAGTCTAAAGGCGTCAAATCGCATGATCTTGGTGGCCTACTTACCGGTCCATTTCTTGAGATGAATTGTTCTCCGAAGTTTTCCCTCAAAATGGCCATAGAATCGCGAGCTGTGTGGCATGTAGCGCCATCTTGTTGAAACTACATGTCAAGTTCAGTTGTTCCATTTTTGGCAACAAAAAGTTTGTTAGCATCGAACGATAGCGATCGCCATTCACCGTAACGTTGCGTCCAACAGCATCTTTGAAAAAATACGGTCCAATGATTCCACCAGCGTACAAACCACACCAAACAGTGCATTTTTCGTGATGCATGGGCAGTTCTTGAACGGCTTCTGGTTGCTCTTCACTCCAAATGCGGCAATTTTGCTTATTTACGTAGCCATTCAACCAGAAATGAGCCTCATCGCTGAACAAAATTTGTCACATTTGAACATTTCGAACCGAACACTGATTTTGGTAATAAAATTCAATGATTTGCAAGCGTTGCTCGTTAGTAAGTCTATTCATGATGAAATGTCAAAGCATACTGAGCATCTTTCTCTTTGGCACCATGTCTGAAATCTCACGTGATCTGTCAAATACTAATGCATGAAAATCCTAACCTCAAAAAAATCACCCATTATATTTGGTTTTATTGTACACAGAAAATTTTTCTTTTTTTAATCGACTTAAAAAAAGGAGAAAGTTATTAATTCATCTGTAAGTTTTAAAAGTTTTTATCGTTATAAGTGTAGGTGCTTTTTTAGGGTTCCGTACCGTAAAAAGGTAATCCTATTGTTTTAGCTACAATGTTTGTCCGTCTGTCAGCGCCTTTTATCTCTGGAACCGAAGGAACAGAAGGTGTAAAACTGCAGCCGCTATAGGAACAAATACTAAAACTTATGGGGTGTTCAGAAGTGACGTGTTATTTGCGTTTATGTCTTTATTTCTTGAGCTGTAGGAGGCAACCATTTAAAATTTAAGACTATCTTCGCTTTATAAACAAGTATACAAAATAAAACCTAAAATTAAACCCAAAGGATGTTCCGACAGTGATGTGATTTGCATGTATATGCATGTAAGTTTTGAACGATAATAGGTAGCCTCTTGCAATATTTAAAGGAGGAGTATTAGTATGCGCATGAATATTCATGAATGCATGAATATGGAATAATTTTTGAGCCATATATACTCTTGAAATTTTTACAGAAGCAATATAGCAACAATTTATAGCAATATAGCAACAATTAAAGGGTATTCCGACAGTGTAGTGATTTGCACGTACATATATAGCCTTAGTTTTTGAACCGTAATAGGTGGACACTTGAAATTTGTACAGAAGATATGTTACCACGGCCGCTATTATAATTACTAAAAATAAAATGGAGTTCAGACAGAGACAATTAAAATATTTAAATAAAAAATGTATATAATTTGGTTCGTTTTAAATATTTTTATAAATTAATTGATAATTTTTCAGGCTTAAGTGTTAAAAAAATTGAAAATTATAGAGAACCTATAATACTATATCCGCTATAGTAACAATTATAAATCTTGAAGTTAAAATTAATGATATTTGATATATATATATATAACCTTATCTTTCGAACCCTTATAGATAAGTATTTAAAATAATATTTAATATTAAAATTTGAATTAAAAATTAGTTATCTAAATTTAATTCAAATGAGTTTGTAATAGTTATAGTTATAGAAAATTTTAAGCCAAATATTTAAAAGCACAACTGTTTCTCCGAGCTTATTTGATTTTTTATAGTACAGTCGAGTTCGATTAATAGCACGCCAGTTAAAAGGAAAAATCGCTTTATTGAAATTAAAAATTTTTAACTTTTAATTTCCTTGAATTTGCAAGCCTTTTAGTTCATTTAAAGGGAAATTCGAAATTTTACAGTCATTTTAGAATGGGAAAGAGGACTTTTGAGGTTTGTAAATAAAAATCGTCTGTCATAGAAGCCCCAGGTAGGTGCTGCTTTGCCCGATGTCTTATTGCTTATACATCACTATAAAAAAATTAAAAATAACCGATATACATATGTCGTCCCGTGAAAATGGGAAGGTGTCATCAATGGACTTTACATTTCGCAAAACACGTTCCGATAATACAACGCTATTCTTTTTTATTTCGCGAAATTTATTTTCATTTCAGGTCTTGCATTTAGTCGAAGGTTTTTATAATTATGCGCCCATTTTTTATTGTAATAAAAATATAATTATGTAAGTAAATATAAAAATATAGTAAATTATAAGAAAAACCACTTATTTATCCATATGCATCGCCATTGTTCTGCGTTTTGATGCCTTTCTTGCTTTTTCTTGCGTATTAACTACAACAATGTTGCAAATGGGAACAAAATACATTGTAAAAAATTTCAGGGTTGCATTTACGAACGCTGCAATGTATTATATTACTTCAAAGCAACATGCATTTAGGAAGTCAGTCTATTTGTACATTGGAAAGCCCTTAACGTATGCGGAATGTACTTTAACAATTGCAGTTTAAATACTAAGTATACGTCGTAATGCACTTTTGTTTCGATGACTTTTAGTTCCTTTGTAATAATCAAGGTTCGGATCTTTTCAAAAGAGTACGGTAACAAACCATAAAAGCTTTGTATATCATAAAACTACAAGTTGTATTATATTAAGCAAGAGAAGCAATTGTAAACATTATTCACTGAATTTAAAGAAAACTTTGTAAGAAAGGGTTTTTGGATTGTCTTTGCATACAAATGTGACAACTGCCAACTGGGTCAAGAGATAACGGCAACAAAATCTACCAAACAAATAAAACTAAATATTTAAACTAAAACCTAAACCAAAACCAAAATTCAGTGGACACATTTCACCAATTACAAAACATTGTTTATAAACTTTACACTTATTCACTGACTCTAACAACGTGCATACTACAATACTTTTTGCCAGAAACATAATAACATTTAATGTTATGAAATACATACGGGTATTCTTTGTGAACATCCATAAAAGTAAGTGTACATTAAACAGAAACATTGTAGGCTTTGTAGAGATATAAGAAAAATAAGAATAAGAGATGTTAAAATAGAAGTCAAAAACTTGACTTAGTAAGGAAAACACAAATACTCTAGTAAAATTATAATTTTTGCCCAACTATACTCTTGTTAATGATATCAAAAGTTTCAGAGCATTTGAGATTGGATCGGATTTGGGCATGTACAAGTCAATATTTTTAACTATTTTTTCCAGCCCGTACCTCGGCAGCCCGTACCTCGGCAACGATACACACACAGTTTTCCTTCACTTCATCTTGTGTTTTTTTTTTCAAATAATTCCATGACGTAAAATTGTACGACCGTGGTTGCGAATAATTTGAAAAATAACGCGTTTGAAAAATGTTTCCGTAATTATTGCAGGGTTTGACACGCTGCACTTAGGGGTATTTCGCAAATATAGCCAGACATTTCTTTTTTAGCTTATATTGGCTCCAAAAATTTACTGAGTGACCCTAGATTAATAAAACATGCCTAAAAAATCTATTATGGTCATACTTCTGAAAGTTTTAAGTTTTCTCATACTTTTATTTAGCAAATGCAACTTTAATAGTCAGCAAATGCTCAAAAAACTATACTTGGACCCTGATGATTCTAAAATGCCATTTTGCGCCGCTCCCCTTTTTGTGGGCAGTGACATAAAATATTATTTGCAAAAATAATGTAATTATTAAAAGAAATGGATTACATACGCCTTAATACAATAAAAATAAAATGTTAAAGTTTTTTATAGGCTAGGGTGGGTATCCCTCCAATCTCACCCCCACGAAACGTCCATGAGAATTAAAAAATTTTTTTTTTTTTGCAAATTTCCAAAAAAATATCCATTTTTAGGGTTCCGTACACAAAGTGTAAAAACGTAACCCTATTGTTTTCGCTACAATGTCTGTCCGTCTGTCAGCGCCTTTTATCTCTGGAACCGTAATATGTAGACTCTTGAAATTTTCACAGATGATGTATAGCTGTTGCCGTTATAGCAACAATTACTAAAACTTATAGGGTGTTCCAATAGAGAGGTGTTATTTACGAAAATGTGTTTATTTCTTGAACTGTAGGAGGAATACACTTGAAATTTACAAACAGTAAATAAAACTTAGTTCACTATATAAACAACTGTAAAAATAAAACTAAAAATTAAAGGGTGTTCCGATAGTGGTGTGTGTTTGGCCAAATCAATATAAATTAATTAATTAAATAAAAAATGAATTTTTAAAAATTATAGAAAAAATATTAATTTGAACGCCCCTAATATTGTACAATTGAAACTTATTTGTTTGTACTTAAATGTATTACTTTTAACACCCTTGATCTCATCTAGGCTTGGGAAATTTAAAAATCTGTTATACTGTACATTTGAATAATCTTCATTTTGTAATAATAAAAAAATCACTGTTTTTCTTAACACCAACGAAACAAGAACCAATTTTATATTCTTTTATCGAAGCGATAGTTTTAATAAGTTTTTTAAATATCAGTTTATTTTAATAGTGAAAACTCTCACGAAACATTTTGGCGCCCGAGCAGGGACTGATTTTAAAGATTTTAAATATTCGCATACTAAAATTGTATTGTTTTTCGGTGTGAAAACATAAAAACTTATAAAAAACAAAGTGACTGTGTTTTATAATAAAAAACAAATAAAATAAATTGAAAGCCGCGATCGTTAGTAAAACACACGGCTAATTGTTAAACAATAATACAAGTGCGTATTAATAATACTAATAAACCAAATATTGTTTATAAATTTATAAACAATATAAAAACTTTAACATCAAAATCAACAAGTTTTTCATCCCCTAAAATTACAAAGAGCTTGCTCCAAATGCACTGCAATTGCTGCTTGTGTTTAAAAGAAAAGGAAAGTTCGAACCAACAACAACAACAGGTATTCAAGACAAAATAATTTGGTGTGAGACTGCTAGTTATAAATACTTTTATAAAATAAAATTATATTAAATAATTTTTAAAATTCACGCAAGTTTATTCCACACAACAATTATTTTCTCTTTCAATTTACATTCTATTCTATATAAAGTGAAGCATAAAAACACAAACATTTTTCTTCTTTACTTTATTTGGCACAATTTATTTAAAATACACTACACTATCTCGGTTGATTTGCCACAATCTCGTTCATACGATACCGCTCTCCTCGCTTAATTTCTCTTAATTTTTCTGTAAAAGAATAATTAAAATTAATTATAAATTAATAAATAATTCTTACCATTTCTCACTTTAACATTTATCACAATTCTATTACTGTAAAATATTTATTAAAGCTAGAGGATTGAGTGAAAGTAAATTTTATTTTCGTAATAAAAACATAAGAATTGTTGGCAATATTTTTCATTAAAAATAAATCAATTCAATCTTGAGATATTTATATAAGCCAATTTTGTAGAGTTTAAATTTTAAATTCCATTATTTTGCTTATAAATAATTGTGTTTTTGCCAATACAACCCACAAAAAATTTTGTTGTAATTCAAACAAATATATTTTTCTGCTTTCAATAATTAAATTCACATTAAAATATTTTATTGAAAAATATTTTTATTAAATCAATTGGTCGCTTAATCCGTTTAGATCTCGAGAATTTCTTATATCGAAAAAACTAATTTTCTTGAGATCCTTCCATATATTTCTGAAATTTATTTGAAATATCTTACGCAAAAGCTTATTAATTAAAATGCAAGCTAGTAAAAGAAATGTCAAGCCATCTACAATAGAGGCTTTAGTACAACAGAAAAATACCGTCTTAAATAATATTGAGCGTATCCAGCGATCTTTAAGAGAAAAAACAATATCATTTAATCCTATTGAATTGGAATGTTGCCTAGATATATTAAATTCTTATATCGAACAGGCTATGATTTTCCAGTCAGAAATTGAGATATTGGATCCTAATAATGATGAAAGATCTGCTGTAGAAGATTTATGCGTATCGACAAAATGCCTACTTTTAGCACATTTAACTCCAGGTAGAAGACAAAGCTCACATGAAAACGCTACAGGTTTCACTTCTCATTATAGCAGCCTTCCGAAAAAGAAATTACCGAAATTTAGCGGCAAGTACTCAGAGTACAAAAATTTTATAAGTTTGTTTGAGGGCCTTGTGGATCATGATATATCTCTTACAGAGATAGAAAAATTCAACCATTTAATTTCATGTTTATCTGATGAAGCTCTAGGTACTGCGAAGGCTTTTCAAGTTACTGAACAGAACTATTCCAAAGCGTTGGCAAGTCTAAAGCGAGTTTATGATAACCCATGTCTTATATTTTTTGACAACATTAGACAATTATTTAATTTGCCAGAGATAACGAAACCCTCGTCGTCCGCTTTGAGGAGCATGATTGACACAGTCTCAGCTATTTACGATTCACTTTTGTCTATTGGAGACGACAAGGCTATCACAAACGCGGTAATTATTCATTTAGTCATGATGAAGGTCGATTCAGCCACTCGATCAAAATGGGAAGAGCAACTCAATTATGATAAGAAGATATCAGCATATTTCAGCTGAAGAAGCCTCCAATACAGTACAGAAGACTGATAGACTAACGCGAAGAAAGAATGACAACAGTTCTGGAAAAAAAACAAATCGTTTTCGTGTCAGGTTAAAACACAGCAGGACAGCATTAAATGCATTTTTTGTAGGTCGTTTGAGCATTATGTTTCAAATTGTCCATCTTTTTCAGCCATTCCTGTAAAACAAAGATTTGATTTTGTAAAAGGTGTACCTGCCTGCATAAATTGCCTAAGAAAAGGCCACACAGTAACGAAGTGCAAGGCATCGAAATGTCGCGTATGTAATCGCTCACATCACACACTTTTGCATCAGTATAGTATAACTAATGAACAAAATTTAGATGCGGCCAGTTCTAGTTCAAGCCAGCATGCATCTGTTAATATTTCATCCTCTAGTAAAGATAATGTTATCTTGGCTACGGCTTTGGTAAAAATAAGAGATAATTCGGGACAATATGTATATGCTAGAGCGTTATTGGACTCCGGTTCACAAATAAATTTTGTAACTGAGGAACTGTCGCAAAGATTAAAATTAGAAAAAGAAGAAAATAATCTCAGTCTTGTCGGTGTAGGAAAAACTAATTCCGCAGCTAAATTTAAAATTCAAGCCACTGTGAAGTCTCGAGTGAACTCTCATGAATTTTCTTCAGATTTTTGGGTTCTTCGATCGATTTCGGGTTATCAACCGGACACGGTTATTTCTACGGCTAGCTGGAATATTCCTAACAATATTGAACTTGCTGATCCATACTTTTTCAAACCTCAGAAAATTGATATGTTGATCGGCGCTGAGATATTCTTCGAATTGTTATGCGTTGGCCAAATAAGAAGGAGTCCCGACATCCCAACAGTTCAGAAAACACTTCTGGGTTGGGTTGTGTCCGGTAAATATAAACATAATAAGACTCCTCGTAACGAATCGTGTCATATTAGTACGTGTAATAATGTCGAAACTGAAGAAACTCTTAATAAAATTGTTCAGAGATTTTGGGAACTAGAAGAGGTTCCTAAAGAAGTTAATGTTTTATCGTCAGAACAACAATTATGCGAAGAAAATTTTATAAAAACTGTTAAACAGTTGCCGTCTGGTAGACTTCAAGTGTCACTACCTTTCAAAGGCGACCCAAATAAATTGGGTTCCTCTTTTGATACAGCTAGGCGACGTTTTCTTTCGCTTGAACGAAGGCTTTCAAAAGATTTAAAAATGAAAGAGATGTACAATAATTTTATGAAAGAATACATTGAACTAGGGCACATGACTATTAGAGATGGTAAAATTCATAATTTTCCGCACTACTTCGTACCACATCAGTGTGTACTACGTCCACAAAGTACGTCAACAAAACTTCGAGTTGTATTTGATGCTTCTTGTCTCACTACCACACAACTCTCTTTGAATGATCTTTTAATGATTGGGCCTACAGTGCAAGAAGAGTTATATTCTACACTTCTTCGGTTTCGATTGCATAAATACGCGTCACAGCGGACATTGAAAAAATGTACCGCCAAGTTTTAATTAAAGAGTCCGATAGAAAATTTCAGCTAATTTTTTGGCGTGAAAAAGACTCAGACAGCCTTGAAATTTACTCATTAAACACAGTAACTTATGGCACATCATCCACGCCGTTCTTGGCAATACGCTGCTTAATGCATTTGAGTGATCAATTTAAAAATTCATTACCAATTGGATCTAAAATTATCCGTAGAGATTTTTACGTCGATGATTTGCTAACTGGAGCAGATTTAATTGAAGATCTTAATGTCATACGTAAAGACGTCACTAAAATACTGCAGTCAGCTGGGTTAAGTTTAACAAAATGGGTTTCTAACTACGAAGCAAACACTGAATCTACCGTAGTTAAGAAGACTCTCCATAATACAGAAGATTTTACGAAAGCGTTAGGCACATATTGGCTACCAAAAAGAGATGTTTTCAAATATCAGTTAGATGATTCATTTCACACACTTAAGGCGCCAAAGCGAAATATATTATCTGTGTCTGCCAGATTATTTGATCCTCTTGGGCTTTTATGTCCGCTTGTAGTCAAAGCAAAAGTTCTACTTCAAGAACTTTGGTTACAAAAATTGGACTGGGATGAATCGATTCCTATGAATCTTCATACGTCCTGGGAGAATTTCAAAAGAAATTTGTCAAAAATTGATAGTATTGAAGTTCCCCCCTATGTTTTGACTACTACAAAATCTTATCACCAAATTCATGGATTTTCAGACGCATCAATTAGAGCGTACGGCTGCTGCATTTATATTCGAAGTAGAGTGAAGAATAATTTTTCTTGTCATTTGCTAACGGCAAAATCAAAAGTCGCTCCTTTGAAAACTAAGTCGCTACCGCGGCTTGAGCTATGTGCAGCACATTTATTAGCCAAGTTATGGGCTAAAGTTAAGACAATTTTAATGTGCGGCATTGAAAGTGTTACATTTTGGACTGATTCCGAAATAACACTACACTGGATAAAGACTCATCCATCAACCCTATCCACGTTTGTTTCAAATCGTGTAGCAGAAGTTCAGGAACTGTCTGATCAAGTTACGTGGCGTCATGTTCCGTCAAAGGACAATCCTGCTGACATCGTTTCAAGCGGTTGTAATGTTAATGAGCTCAATGCCTCAATTTGGTTCACGGGTCCGGCGTTTTTGCTCAATGAGAGTAATGACTGGCCAGTGAATCGACATTTTAAGTTGAATGACGAACAATTGTCATTGGAGAAGAAAAAAGTAAACGTTTTTCTTGCTGTTGAAGAACTAAATTCTATTATAGAATTAGTTAATAAGCATTCATCCTATTTAAAGTTGATTAGAGTGTTTTCGTATGTTTTAAGATTTGTTCATGTATGTAGAAACAATAATTTTAAAATTACGAATGTTAAGCCAACAGCAAAGGAAATGAATTTTTCATTTCTAAAATTAGTTGAAATTATTCAGTCTCAAGAATTTTCCAGTGAAATTAAAAATTTACGAAAATCACAGGTCCTGCAGCCAAACTTGCAAAAATTAAATCCGTTTATTCATGTATTTGAGGAAGAAAATAGAAAATGCTCACTTATTAGAGTAGGCGGGCGATTGCTAAATGCAGCAATCTCGTACGATGCGAAGTTTCCCTTATTAATGCCTAAAAAATGTCATTTTGTGGCCATTTACTTGCGTTATTTACACTTTGAAAACTGCCATGCAGGAGCAAAAGCTTTAGTTGCTCTTCTTCGAGATAAAATTTGGCTTATAAATGCTAAGGAAGAATGCAGTCGAGTTGTGCGCAAATGTATTCACTGTTTCATGTATAAACCGAAACTGATGAATCAAATAATGGGAAACTTGCCTGCTGACAGGGTGAGAGCTCTACGACCATTCAAAATATGTGGCGTAGATTTTTGCGGTCCGGTTAATGTAACTTTAAAAATTCGCGGCCGTCCACCCGTCAAAATGTATATAGCTGTGTTCATATGCTTCACATCAAAGGCTGTTCATTTTGAGCTGGTTACTGATTTATCTTCCGATTCCTTTCATTTATGTCTTAAAAGGTTCATCGCCAGGAGAGGGATGCCAACCAAAATCTACTGCGACAACGCCACCAATTTCGTCGCGGCCAGTCGGGAGATGCGAGAGGTGAGAGAAGAAATGTTGCAGCAGGCCGAATTGTTCGCCGCCAACAGAGGGATGGAATTCATCTTTATACCACCCAGGGCACCTCACTTCGGCGGGCTGTGGGAGGCAGCGGTCAAGTCGGCCAAGAGCCTGATGTTGAAAACCGTTGGCAGCGCGCTCTTGACAGCGGAAGAACTCGCCACGTTGTTGGCAGAAATCGAAGCCGTACTGAATTCCCGTCCAATATGCCCCAACACCAGCGATCCCAACGACGGAGAAGCCCTCACTCCAGCCCACCTGTTAGTAGGAGAGAGCCTTCGAGCGCAGCCCAGCGATTTTCTGGTAGAAGAATCGACCAAGCTACCGTACTTGAGGAAATGGCAGCGTATTTCCGCACTCAAGCGGACGTTCTGGCGGTCTTGGGTGAGAGACTATGTCCTGAGTCTGCAAGTGCGAACCAAGTGGTCCGAGGTAATGCCCGACGTCGCCGTAGGCAAAATCGTCGTCGTACACGACGACAATCTTCCGCCAATGCAGTGGCTGACGGGCCGAGTAGTAGCCGTTTTTCCAGGCCGAGACGGCAAGATTCGGGTAGCGGAAGTGAAGACGAATAGCGGAATCTTCAAGCGGCCAATCCATAAGCTAGCTGCTCTACCTATTGATTGAAGACCCTAGGTCCTTCAATGGCCCGGCATGTTTGGCCAAATCAATATAAATTAATTAATTAAATAAAAACTGAATTTTTAAAAATTATAGAAAAATATTAATTTGAACGCCCCTAATATTGTACAATTGAAACTTATTTTTTTGTACTTAAATGTATTACTTTTAACACCCTTGATCTCATCTAGGCTTGGGAAATTTAAAAATCTGTTATACTGTACATTTGAATAATCTTCATTTTGTAATAATAAAAAAATCACTGCTTTTCTTAACACCAACGAAACAAGAACCAATTTTATATTCTTTTATCGAAGCGATAGTTTTAATAAGTTGATTAAGCGATGTCCGTCTGTCCTTCTGTCCGTCTGTCCGTCTGTCCGTCTATCCGTCTGTCCGTCTGTCCGTCTGTCCGTGTTAGTGTGGTAATGTCATTTACCAAGGCACCAGAAGAGATACAAAAAATTTAAGCACACCAATCTGTCAGGCATAGTTTCGAAAATTTTGGTATTGCAATTCAGCAACATCGGATCATTCCTTTGGAGGCTGCGGGCCAAAAACCACGCCCACCTATATTTTTCACGTTTTTTCTGTTTTTTTTTAAATTTTTTTCAGCTTTAATGATTCTGTTTTGCCTTTTTTTCTCAAATAAATATTAGACTGCGACAGGTAGATCGCAAGGAGTGCATACAGATCTCGGGGGATCAATAACCCCCTGCGAGGGGCGATTTTTGTTTGTTTTTAGATTGGTAGGGTTTTTCTGCTTTGATTTGTATTAGTGACCTTAATAGAAAGCAATACACATAGAAGTAGCCAATGGACCCACCGGGTACCCACTGATAAATAGGAGCAGTTAAAAGGACCCCCCATGTGTCAATATGAGGAAATTTTTTTTGTAAGGATTTTTATTTTGCTTTAGTCTGACCATTCTAAAAATCCAAAATTTAACAAAAAAATTTCAATCGAATTTTTAAAAAATTTTTTTTTTAAATTTTTAAAAAAAAAATTTAAAATTTTTTTTCAAAAATATTTACAAAAAAATTTACAAAGCATTTTCAAAAAGATATTTTACAGAAAAATATTCGAAAAAAAAATTTTTTTAAAAATTTTCCAAAAAATTTTCGAATAAAATTTTAAAAAAAATTTTTACAAAAAATTTTTACACACAATTTTCGAAAAATTAAAACAAAAATTTCAATATTTCTTTGAAAATGAAAATCATGACTGTAACATAACATATATTTAATATTAAGAATATACATATGTATGTATGTGTGTATATAGAGTAACATATTTTTTTAAATGCGTTTGATTTTTTAATATATGATATCTCTGTTTTAAAACCTAGGTGCATTAAACACATAGACATCATCAGAATACCGACTACAACTGTCAAAAATGAAACGTTGTGGCTGTCGTCAACTTAGGCTAATTTCTATTTTATTCAACAAAAGAAAATGTCACAAAATTGCAAATTCATATATAAACAAAAAGTTCTGGAGGAAATATTTATAATTTTTTGAAAAAGTTATTTAATTTAATAAAATCAAAATAAGTATTTCTACCACAATGTCAGAGTTTACGATGTAGCTGTCGTCTTCAATATCATTAAGTAGCTGACAACAAGGCGACAATTGTAGCAAACCGAATTTGTTTTCATTTGTCTTCTATTTCTTTAACTCATGAATAATGATTTTTTCTCATACGACTTTATTTAAGTAAAGAGTCAACAATATGGATAATGCTGTACATGTCTGTATAAATAAAATCACCGTGGTGAAGGGTATAGAAGATTCGGCATTGCCGAATATAGCACTTTTACTTGTTTTTTTTTTTTTGTTATCGTACAGTGAAGAAACGCTAATCTGCATTTTTAAATATTTAGTGTAAAAAAATGTGAAGATAATCTCTTTTTAAAAATGTGCGCAAACGAAATATTGCTCTCAGGGTTTAAAAAAGAGTAGTATAGTTATTTTATGTTTCTTAAATTATAATTATACTTAGCCTAGGAATGCCAAAGTTTCTTCCTCCAGATGGCGATCAATTTGACAGTTTTACTTATTTACCAATACCTACAACTGCATAGCTGATAAAGATGCAGTGGGCCTGTTTGCTGAATATACCAATAAAACATTTCCAAAATCAACTACAAAATAAGTTTGCACGAATTGTTACATCGCGCTGCAGCGTTAATCTATTCGTGATTAACTAACTCTACACTTAGAAAATATTATTTGCCCTAATTTCAAATGTAAGGACCCTCATTTTCAGCGTAAACATTCCTCCCCTTAGTTGCTATAATATATATAGTTATTCTAAGATTTCTCCCACATATACCTAGCTAGTTTGCCGTTATAAAGCGTGGTTCATTTCGAGGTTCCCTACTTTTTTAAAGAAACAGACACAGAAATTTCAAATTTAATGGAGAATGTTTATAATCATTTGAAAGAACATTCTTTGGCATTTATTTTTGGAAGATTATGTTTAAAATATGTTGGCCGTTGCTACGTCGCAGATGGTCCATCAGTTGAGTCCAATTTTCGACTCGTTCGAGCATTTCGACTGGTAACTTGCGAATGACACGCGTGATGATATCCTCCAAGGCCTGAATCGAAGCGGGTTTGTCCGCATAAACTTTAGACTTAACATATTCCCACAGGAAGAAGTCTAACGGTTTGATATTGACCTACCAAAAACGTGAAATTATGTGCTCACCGAAATGCTCTCTCAATAAATCAATTCATTGATGCGATATGCGGGAAGTGGCGCCGTCTTGCTGAAACCAAATGTCGCCGAGATCACGAGCTTCAATTTCAGGCATCAAATAGTCGGTTTTCATGGCGCGATAACGGTCGTCTTTGATGGTTTCGTTCGCACCGGCATCATTATTAAAGAAATATGGACCGATGATTCCACCGGCCCACATACCACACCAAACTGTTGTTTTTCTGGATGAAGTGGATCTCTTCAGGTTGCTCTTCGTCGCAAATGCTGTAATTTTGTTTGTTTACATACACATTGAGCCAGAAATTGGCCTCATAGTAAACGTTGTTCAGACGTAAGTCTTTCCATTATGAAATGCCAAACAATACTAAACAAAAATAACATGGCAGCATGACACGACTCACACGTGATCTGTGAAAAAAGGCTATTGAAAAAAGTATCTCCACTTCAATGACCCTTTATATTCCGGTTAAAGACTGTCGTCGCCGATTGTTTGTTTGGTACGGTTGGCTGGCGCTTTTGACTTGAGGACATCATAGAGAGAGATAGTATAAGGTGTATTAGAATAAATAGTGGTTGGTGCAGTTAATTTGTTTATTAGGGCATAAGTAGGGTGATGCCTACTTATGCTAGCTAACTGTCAATTTTATGTGAGGTCAATTTAATATGTTCGCCTTTTATTATTAAAAAGGTAGTTCTGTGGGTGTTTTTCGTTTGTTAGAGTATTTTAGTAGTATCAGTTGTGTGAAAAATATGTCTCTTCGTAAATAACGTCTCCGTTAAAAGTTAATGTTTTGTAGATTTTCATGTTGTCAAGAATACCTAGTCTTTTTTGGCAATGATGTTGTATCATCATACATTTATATATTTCCCTTGATGCGTATCCTTAAGTATCAAAGTATAAAGCAAAGTTTTTGTCTTTATGTATTCTATGAATCTTGTTTTAATATCCTACATATGTATGTATGGTTCCAGATGATAAATTTGTCGATTATTTCCGTCGACGTATTGCGAGGTTTATAGTGGTCTATGTAAATGTTGTGTTAGAAAAGGGTACATAATCTATATATTTCTGGTCCTATGTAAAATAGTGTCGATGCGTAAGCCATCGTAATGTGGCCATTTCAAATCATTAAACTCTGCTGTATCTCTCCCAATTTTTCTGGTAATAGAATTTTCTAAAGTTTTATTGTAATTATTTACCGGCATTTATATTGATAAGTAGCATAAGTTGATAAAAATATTTGATACATTTTACAATTGCAATATTTCCACATTCATTTTTTTTGCAAACCTTTGTGCATTTTTTGTAGCAATAATTAAGATTCTGGATATTTTTCACATATTTATTTTATTCCCTTTAATTTCAAATTTTCCATATTGTTTGTATGTCACTTTGGCAGGAAAATTATCCTTTATTTTGGTTAAAAAGCTGAGATTTTAAAATTGTTTGGAATAAGCAAAATGAATCTATATCTAAAGAACTTAAACAATGGAGCTAACACTTGTCTTGTCACGTGACTACTTCAAAAGTGATAGAAAGCGATTCGAATTCAATTACTTCCTATAAAAGGTATCTGTCCTTTTAGCATGGTGATGACCTAGGAGGGGTCAATTTATACTGCTACGATACTCCGTGATAGGTCTTACACCTAATCTCTTATAATGTTTGTATATAATTTTTAATCTAATTTGTAAATCAAAATATTCACCTGTATCTACCCACTGCTGTTAAAAAAGATTTACATTTTAATGGCACTGAATCTTTAAAAAATAAAATAAATTAAAAAATAAAAAATAAAATAATCTAAACGAGCTTGTTTGGTGCCAGCTACTAATTTACTAGTCTAGATCTAGATAAAATATCTATATATTATTACTTTAAATCATTAAAGTAATATGTCTTCTATCCACAATTTACGATATATAGCTTCTTGTACCTGTTCTAATTTTACATGTCATTGGTTGAGTGCCTTTGAAACATATATTTTTCACAGGTATACTACTCATACCATCCTATACTTAATATTTACCAGAAATGTATATGTTCCTTATTGCCACCGGCTGAGAATCAAAACGCCTTTTAACCTACTATATCCTTAAAATGTATTTATTCAATGCTCATATACATAATTGAATACTGTACATATGGCAGGCAAAAATTTCCCTAAAAATAAACTTCTCTATCATATACCCATGTGTGTACACAAACAGCCTGATCATTATTTACCATATGTTTGTTTATTTTATAAAGTCTGTTAGAGTATTCGTATAAATCCTCCTTTGTCATTATTGTTCTTGTTGTAGTTGTATCTGTAGTATTTTTGTCATATTTAAAGCAACATGTTTTCGTTTATTGAACCCTTGTGATGTCAAAACCATAATGGAGTCGCATTTTGAGTTGCGAGAACCATTTGCCTGCCTGTTGAATCGTATTTTTGTACAAGGACAATGTAAAAGGGGATTTTTAAAATAGTTTTTAAAAGGATAAAGTTGATTGGAAATGTTGTTCTTCAATAACATTTTTAAACCAATTTGCCAACAACTGATTTCTTTTGAAATTAATAAACAAAAAGTTCAGAAATTTTAAAGAGAAAATTCATTCCTTTCATGAAACTTATGCAAATTAATCAAGTTAAGGAAATCTAGCAAATAATGATGATAAATTGCGATATTATTTTTTTTAAACATTACACGAAGACTGCAATTAATAGTTGTAGTTGGTTCCTTTCTCTGAAATTGACATGCATAAAGCTTTTTCAATACAGACAAATTTTTTTTAATTCTATTTGCCAGAATATTGTAAAAAAGATAATAACCTTTAACCTTGACGATATTATAAAATACACCTGAAGAAAATACTTATTTGAGATTGTTATCAAATCATATTACTGTACATAATATTATTATTATTATTATTATTATTATTATTATTATTATTATTATTATTATTATTATTATCATTATTATTATTATTATTATTATTATTATTGAAAGCATATTATTGTTTAACATAACAATCGCCCCTACTCGCGTTGGCGTTGTTTGAAAACGAAATAAAAACGACAATTTGTCATCACCGTTGGCATTAACGACATTCGTCGTAAATATATTGGTATTCTCTATTTTGAAACCAAGACAGAAACGACAATAACAACATTGTAGGCCACGAAATTCAAACAGCTACAAGAAAAAAATTTTAAATAAAAAAAATTTTTAATTTAAAATGAAAAACAAAAAAAACGTCTTGAAAAAAGGAGGAATTTTAGTGAATGCCAGCCCCACATACCAGAACTGTGACTACAGTATCTAAAATGCGTTTAGGCATTTTCCCTCTCTACCCGAAAAAATTTGTATTGTTCCCAACTTCTATTCGAATGATAAAAAACAAAAATAAATATACCGTAATAACGTAAAATAAAATCAAAAGAAGATAAGGAAAACGTCAGATCCTTTCAATCATAATTTGGCATCACCTATTATGAGCCAGAGATGGATAATAACGAAATGCGGTGTTAAAATTAGAAAACAACAAGATAAAGAGAAAAGCGATAACGATTGTTGTTTGTTGCTGTATACATAAGATTCTGTCAAATATTAAAAACCGTTAAAATAGGAAGAACAAAAATTTCGTATAATAATTCTTGCAAAAAAAACCGACTTCAAAACAGACAAACTTAAAATCATGTTTCTTTAAGACGGTAATTATACAATGATTATATTATATTCGAGGAAGATTGTAGCGGGATTTTTTAAATGTCATTGCACAAACTGTCAATTCAGATAAAAAAACTAATTTTTGAGCAGTACTTCCGGAGTATATAGGGGCACAAAACCCCAGGGTTCTGTGCTTTTTCAGGTCAAACCAATGCCAAACGACTGTCTGTATACAGCGGATAAAAAGTTTGGCTATATACATAAAATTACACTAACTATTGCGACATCCTGTAATTTCCGAGTTCAAATTTTATACTTGTTATAGCGGTCGTAGCAATACAGGTTCATTGTAAATTTCAACCGTCTGTCTGTAACGGTTTAAAAGTTTGTTCATATACATCAAATTACATAAACTATTGCGACACCCTGTAATTTATAATTTTAAATATTTATACTTATTTTAACACATATAGTAATGGACATTCTGTCTAATTGTTAAGTGTTTGTCAAAAACTATTTAAAAGATAGGGTCATATATATCAAATGACGTCACCTATTGGGACACCCTTTAAATTCAAATTTTAATATAAATACTTGTTAAAGAGAACTTTGTCATAAAGATTCTTTTTAAAATTTAACTTTGTGTCCATATACATCAAATTACATCAACTATTGGGACACCCTTTAATTTCTAATTTTAAATATTTATACTTGTTGTTATACCGGACATAGTAGTGAACATTCTGTCTATTTTTCAAGTGTTTGTCTATAACGGTTCCAAAGATGAGGACATAATGGTCAAATTACATCAATAACGGGGACACCCTTTAATTTATCCAAATTTTATACTTATTGTAATAGCGGACTAAGCAATATAGGTTCTTTGTACATTTCGACTGTCTATCTATAACAGTTGAAAAGTTTGGCCATATATATTAATTTTACATTAACTATTGGGACACCCTTTAATTTCCAAATTCATATTTTACACTTGTTCTTTTAGCGGAGTTAGCAATACAAGTTCTTTGTAAATTTCAACTGTCTGTCTATAACGGTTAAAAAGTTTGGCCATATATATATATCAAAATAAACCAACTAATGGGACACCCTTTAATTTCTAATTTTAAATATTTATACTTATTATAACAGATATAGAAACGAACATTCTGTGCAAATTTCAAGTGTTTTTCTATAACGGTTCAAAAGATAGGTCCATAAAGGTGAAATTACGTTACCTATGGGGTCACCCTTTAATTTTTAATTTTATTTTTTAATTACTTTTTGTTATTGGGAGCTATAGTGATACGCACTTTTTTCTAATTTTAAATGGGTGACCTATAAAGTTCATAATACACGTAAAAAACATGTATGTTGTATGGGGACACCCTTTAATTTTTAAACTTTTAAACTGTTTTTAAAAAAATGGAACCAATCTGTAGCCATAACCTTTCTAATGGCGCAAAAAAAAAAAAGCAACACACAGACGAATTGATAACCTCCTTCTTTTTTTGAAGTCGGTTAAAAAAGAGTTGAGTGTATTTAGTTTTACGATCCCCAAATTTTATTTTAGCCTGCTAAAAGTAAAGTTTGTAGAAGAACGTTGTAATATTACTTTATTTCTTATATTTTTTAACTCAGCAAAATTATAATTTTTCTCCTTATTGATTTTATATCACAAGGGTAGGGGAAATGTATATGATAATTTAGCCGTTGTTTATACAGATGCAAAATAACACATAAAAAAATTTTAGAGTTCGACACAATATGAGGTGGAGTTTCAATTATACGCTTTTTCATTTGCTTCAATAAATCAGTTTGTACATTCTTAAACACATACATATGTAAACAATAATTAAAAATTTCAACTTTTTGACACATTTTATACTTCAGAAGAAAGCAGTCAACAAATATGTTAATTAAAATAACCCTTAAAGGCTTAAATATTACATGTCCATTGTGAACTCATTCATTTTTAAATACAAATACATATTAGTAAGGTACCAATTATTTAAATTTAACAGAAAGCAGGTTACGCTATTAGATGATAGAAAAGATTTGTCTTTGAAAATAAAATTTAAATTTAAAACTGAGCATGTTATCGAATGTTGTAACGAAAATAATTAAATAGTCGTAGAAATTGTAATTTCATTTGTATATTAGCTACATCTGCTACGTCGTAGGTGTCCTGATAATAATTTCTTCGAGGTTGCTTTAAAAATAATCCACACCAAATTTTTAGACTCTTACTTTTATATCATAACTGAAGCATGGTTTATGTATATACTTTATATAAAGGGACTAATCCCTGTCTAATTACTCAGAAACAAAGGCTTTAAATTTTAAGGTGTGGTCGACACCTAAACGTTAAGTTTTTTTCTGCATTTAATTTAACATTTCTCAATTTCAGACTAACTCAATTTGATCCATCGAAAGATACGCAATCGAGCAATGGTCAGAATGGTGGCAAGAAATGGCAACGTTGGATGATAAATTTTCGAAGAAAATCATCTTCAGTGATGAGGCTCATTTTCAGCTCAGTGGATTCGTCAATAAGCAGAATTGCCACATTTGGGCGAAAGAAAAACCAATGGAGCCACAAAGCATGACTGTTCGGTGCCACTTGCCTACCAGCTATCGAAACAATGATTCTATTGCTCGACAAATTCACTAGCCGTGTTATCAAACGTGGTGGCGATGTCAATTGGCCGCCAAGATCATGTGATTTGATACCGTTCTGCTTATTTTGTCAATGCTATAAAATAGAAAAAATCGGATCGAGGAGAAAAAAGTTCCCCTTGGAAGAACTAATCCTACCTCTGAAAAATGCAAGTTTTTTTTGATTTTCCTGTAATTTTGTTTAGCTATTACAACTTTTAAGGTCAAAGAATGTTCAAAAACTTAAAGTTGGATTCAAAAGATTCTTAAATGCCATTTTTAGCTCCGCCCCCTTTTGTGGGCGGTGAAATGGAAAATTATTTGAAAAAATAATACAATTATTAAAATAAATAGATTATATACTTCTTAAAAACTTACAAATTTATTTATGGACAAGGGGAGGTATCCTCCAATCCCACCCCAAAAACATTTTTAAGCTTTCGAATGCCTAACCAATCCCGCCTCCCAAGAATATTATTAAAAAAATATTTTTGTAATTTGGTACTTTATAGTATTTTATTTATCGGAAAATAATTAATTTATTTATAGTAATAACTTATTTATGATTGTTACGATAAATTTTATTTAAAATTATAGCAATTGATTTATTTAAAACAACTTCTGCTTTGCACTAAGGTGATGATAAGTGCCATGGTTCTTCTTCGTCGGATTCTTCAAAGACCTCTTCCGAATCTGAATCCTCTTCAGCGTTAAGTACAGGTATTTCTGCAGCTAATTCAGGATTGGAAAAAAATCTTCTGCTAGTGTTAACATCGTTGGTGTTTCCAAATCCAACTTTCGGTACACCTACTACTAGTCCTAATTCACTTCTCAATTTTTCAAGAATTGTCCGCATCAGATTTTATTTGCCATTTTTCACTGACAGTTTATATGGCGAATTCTGGCGTGTAAATAGGTGAATTCTGGCATGTAAAGTAGATAGTCCGAAAGAAGGGGCATCTACGTCTATATCTCTTTTGATATTTAAATTGTTTTTTTGTACAGGTAATAACAGTGTTAGATGAAATTATTTAAATAAAAAACATCTACCTTCAGTTATTAAAAACCAAAACATTTTATGAATATACAAGGGTTTCTTAATCGTATTTACCTAACCAAGATAAGAAAAAACATAAAAAGTTAAAATTTTCAAAAAATCGTAAAAAATGGTGCAAATATGCGCAACGGTATTTTTACAGCATAAAAGAAGAGATCGTAAATCTTGTAGTGATATATAACTTTTTTTTTGAAAATTTTACAAAAAAAAAACCTTTTTTAATTTTGAACGAAATTTTTTATCATTAAAAATTAAAAAATATTTTTTCTAAAAATTACCACAAGTAGCTAATAATAAGCCCTTTCATAGAAAAAAAAATCAATACAAAATCTTTATTCGTTTAGCCACCAAAAAATATATTGCAAACCTCTCAAAATCGTTTAAAGTCAATAAAAACGTATGCTATTTACCTAACTTTCCTGACTTTAACAGTGTACCAAAACAAAAAATCTCAAGCAAACGCCTTGAAAATTCACTACACGATGCAGAATTTTGTTGTCTGTAGAGCTGCGTACTTAAATTTTTACATTTCTCAAAGTTAATTTTTGGCCTAATGTCCGGCTAGATTGGCAAAATAAGCTAGCAGCTATTCAAGATCTGAAGGATCAGATAATTCGACACTTAATGGCAGGAAAAGAAATGACAAAAATTTCCTAAATATTTTGTGTTTTCTTCAAAATCAACATCGGCCCTCACAATTTACCCACCCGTGTAGATAGAGTTTCAAATATCCAAAAAAGCTTGCAGTACCTTTAAATCGATAAAATTGCGTACTTTTTCTCTATGTACACTTGGAAATGAGAAAAAGGTGTCCTATATTTAAACTTGCATACTACAAAATTTTATTAAAATTCACAGACAGACAAAAATTCAAAAATTCCATATCGATTAATATCTGCACCAGCAACAAAATTTTCAAAAAAAGATATGCATAGATAAACAAATCGTCTGCTAAATAATAAAAAAAAGTTAAAAGTGTATTTTTCTATTAAAAATATGCTCCACCTTAAGGCCGGTACGCAGCTCGACTGAATTTCAGTTTGCCATAAGAATTGTATGTAGAAAAAACAGCCTGAATTTCAGGTTTGAAAATTTTCAGGCGACTTTCAGTTTGGTAGTACGTAGCTAAAAAGAAAACTAAACGGCATTTTTGAGTATTGCAGGGATGTTAAAACAAAAAGTGTAGACTTTTTTCCTTCAACTGAAACAAAAATTAATGTTTAGGCAATTGTTTGGTAACGGAATTTATGACATTTCATGTTTTTTACACTTTTTAAATATTATTTTTTTTTTCATTTCAGTATTTATATAATGTTTTTGTGTACAATATACAATAAAATTTTAAAAACACGACTACATGATTTTTATTTCTACAAAAGACCACATGATAAATTTTAGTTTTGTAGAAATAAAGGCAAAGAAATCAAACCTGAAATTCCGTAGAGCTGCGTACTGGGCTTTAGATATAAATTTAAAAATGTCAACAAGTTTTTAGAAATGATAATAAGTATGCTTCTACATGAAATATTTACTTTATTTTTGAAAATTTTAATTATTATCAGTCGAACTGTTTATGTATTACATATATGAAATTTATAATCAAGCTTAAGTTCGTTTTTATTCTCTCTAAGAAAGAATTAATTAAATTACAAATTAGGTGATGATATTAAAGAAAAAATGGGAAAAAATTTAATATCATCACCTAATTTGTAATTTAATTAATTCTTTCTTAGGGAGAATAAAAACTGTAAATAATAAACTCAGTTTATTATTTTAGATTTAAAATATAAAGTATTTATTCAATAATCTAGGAGATCTTTTATAATGAATTCTTTTATATTAATGGTGGTATTTCTGATGACTATGCATAAGTAAGAACAACAGGGTTGCTTACAATAGTAATACAGCTAGTTGTAATATGATGGCCTGAACTTAGTTGCACTAAGGGGAACGATCATCCTCACATACCTCTTTTTCAAGGCTAAACTGGGAGTATTGGAGACGTTGCGGTTGAGTTTTAACTCTTGAAGATCTTCTCAAAATTTCAGAATTTTGATTTGTGTTAGCTGATTGTGGAACCGCAGCATCTTCGTGATTTCTGGTAGTACCAACTTCATCGTCCACAGCGACTTCGTCCGTAGGTGTTGTAATTTTGGCCTGAGTTGGACGTATATGCATAGAGTTTCTGCGATACTGATTTCCTTTGTCATCTTCTATGATAAATGACCTAGGATGTATTTCAGCTTTAATTATGGCTGGATTCCAATGGGTTTGTTGGTTTGTACGATAAACAACTGTGTCACCTTTTTTGAAATGGGGAGAATTCTCCTTAGCTCCATGATCTGCATAAAGTTTTTGTCGTTCTATTTCTGCCTTAAGATTTTCACAAATGTTAAGGTGATTTGGTTGTACCAGTTTTTCTTTGCTTGTTGGTAGTAAGCCTCGGATTTCATGTCCAAACAGTCGCTGTTATGGTGAACCCAAATTTTCTCTTGGTGTGTTCATATAATTCAGAAGACCCAAATTTAAATACTTTTTGCTATTTGTACAGCTTTTTCTGCTAGTCCATTGCCGCTAGGATGATGTGGTGAGCTTGTACGATGGTTGAACTTCCATGTTGTTGAAAAACGTTTAAACTCCGAACTAGAAAATTGTGGGCCATTATCGGTTTCTAATGTGAGTGGTGGACCAAATGTAGAAAAAATTTCTTTGAGGAACCAAATTACCTGTTTAGTGGTTGCATCGGGGAGTTTACTAAATTTTAAATAACCTGTATAACTGTCTATAAATACTATATAATCTTGATTATTGAAATGAAATAAATCTGCCGCGCCGATGTCAAAACCATGAGACGGAATTTCTTTTTGTCCAATTTTGAGTTTATTATTACTTCGTTGAAACACTTGACAAGCTGCACATTTTTTAATGTAATCAAAAATATCTTGACTCATTCGAGGCCAGAAAATTGATTCTCGTGCCATTCTGATGCATTTTGGGTAGCTAAAATGGCCACTGTGAATGTATTTCAAAAATTTTTGCCTTAAACTAGACGGTACTAACACTTTTGATGATTTAAACAAAATGCCGTCATCGTTCGATGACAACTCTTCTCTAAAATGCCAATATTGTTGAATATCAACTGGTAAATCTTTTTTATACTTTGGCCAACCATTTTTAATAAACTTTAAAAGCATTTGGCAAGACTCGTCTGACTTTGTATGGGTTTTTAAACTTTCCAATTCGTTTTCAGATGTAGATAATATGACTTGAACTTCGAGACCTTCCTCTTCCTCATTGTTTTCATCGTTTTGACAATCTCGACTTAGCGGATCTGCTAAATACATTTTTAATCCAGGTTTATATAGCACCTTTGGGTTGTAAGTTAGTAAACGTAATCTAATATTTTGCAATCTTGTTGGCGAAGAATGAATAGGTTTTTTAAATATAGATTCTAATGGTTTGCGATCAGACTCGATTATTAATTGCTTACCCCACACATACTGATGAAACTTTTCACAACCAAATTTAACAGCAAGTGCTTCTTTTTCCAATTGTGAGTACTTGGACTGACAATCTGTTAGGGATTTTGATGCATATGCAACCGGTTGATTTTCTTGCAATAATACTGCGCCCATTGCATATGAACTGGCATCAACTTGAATCGTACCATCTTTATTGACATCGTACAGTCTTAAAACTGGTGGTTTGCTAATTATTTCCTTCAGTTTTTCAAATGCGTTTTGTTGAGCAGAATCCCAAAAGAAAACATACGACTTTTCCAGTAATTTTCTCAATGGCGCGGTAATGTGGGAGAAATTCTGTATAAATTTGCTAAGGTATGTAAACTTCCCAAGTATTCTTTGCAATTCTTTTTTATTTTTTGGAGGGTTTAGCCGATTGACTGCATCGATCTTGTCTGGATCAGGATGGATTGCGTTAGCACTGATTATATGACCTAGTAATTTTACCTTTTCGCGATCAAACTCACATTTATCTTTGTTTAGTTTTATACCATTTTCTTCAATAATTTTTATCACTTTTGTTGTAGTGTGGTGAAGATCATTTAAAGTCTTAGAATGAATCAAGATATCATCGATAGCGACTTTGACATTTGGTAAATGAGAAAATATGCTTTGCATTATATTTTGGAAGACCTCTGGGGCTGATGCGATCCCAAACGGCAACCTTTTACAAGAATATCTGCCCCATGGAGTTGAAAACGTAAGTATTTCTTTAGTACGATCTGAAACTGGGATTTGCCAGAATCCTTTTTTACAATCTAAAATTGTAAAATATTTAGCGCCATTTAGTTGTGCAGAGATTTCTTCTATTGTGTTCATCGGAAAATTACGTCTTTTTATATTTTGGTTGACACTAGTCGGGTCTATACAAATGCGAATTTTGTTATTTTGTTTAACCACGACCATTGGGAACACAGCCGGTGTTAACCATTTTATCGAGCTCTTTCTTGACGGTGTCTCTTATTTTAAACGCAATACGACGTGCTGGACAAATTTCGAATTTAGGATTGTCAACCAAATCAATATCGTACACAAAGTTTTTAATACAGCCTAGGCCATCAAATAAATTTTCATTCACTTTCAATTCATTTATTCTTTTCACTAATTGCAGTTCTTCACAAGTTTTCGCACCAAGAATCGGTTTGACATCTCCGTTTACAATTTTAAAGTTTATTGTATTTACTTTTTGTGCTATTTTGCATTTCAAGTTAACTTCACCCAGAACTTTTATTTTATGATTACCAAACGAGATCAGATGTTTTACTTTACAGTGACGCATAGCAGTCGGTATGTTTTTGGCATTAAGTCTATCAATAATTTTTTTCGATAATACATTACATTGTGCACCTGTGTCTAATTTAAATAAGTATTTATCTTCTCCAATTATACCAGTTTCAGAAAAACTATTGTCTTCGACTTTGTTATTGTTCCGACACAACCGATAAACAGTTCTGGATTACTGCTGTCACTATTGTACTCAGTCTCATCACAACAAGCAACATCTCTGTTTTTGAAACTATTTTTTTTTTTGTTGACATTTCTTTTGCACATTCTTTCGTAATGATTTTTCTTTTTACATATTTTACATACATGTAAAAAAGCTGGGCAACTACGCACTGCATGATTTATTCCACAATTATGGCAATCAAACGTTTTTTTAATATCGGCTGTTTGTTTTTGAGCTAACTCTGTTGCTTGGGAAATTTTAATTGCTTTTTCGAGGGTTATATCTTCGGATAATAACTTAGTTCGTAGAGAATCATTTTTTATACCCAAAATTAGTTGGTCCCGCAAAATGCTGTCTCTTAATTGCTCGAACTCACAATTTTGTGCTTGTAATCTTAGACGTGTTACGTATTCATCAATCGTCTCCTCATCATTTTGAAGGGTTTTGTGAAATTTATATCTTTCAAAAGTTATATTTAGTTTGGGTGAAAAGTATAAATCGAATTTTTCTTTAACCTGTTTTAATGTGATGTTTGACGATCCAGGCAGAGAGTTATATATTTGTATGGCCGAATAGCCTACGGCTGACATGAAAGTAGCAAACTGTATATTTTCAGGCTTTTTGTCTAGTCCAGTTGCTACTTCAAAATATTCATATTGTTGTTTCCAAAGCTTCCATTCTTTGGACATATCCATGTCGTGACCAATAACCAAAGGCTTTGGCGGCTTTAAAAAGCTATAACTTTCCGACATTACTATTATTTTATTAGTTTTTTATCAATTGAAATATATTTTAAGACGGGTTTCGGCACCATGTAAATAATAAACTCAGTTTATTATTTTAGATTTAAAATATAAAGTATTTATTCAATAATCTAGGAGATCTTTTATAATGAATTCTTTTATATTAATGGTGGTACTTCTGATGACTATGCATAAGTAAGAACAACAGGGTTGCTTACAATAGTAATACAGCTAGTTGTAATATGATGGCCTGAACTTAGTTGCACTAAGGGGAACGATCATCCTCACAAAAACCAACATAAGCTTCATTATAAATTTCATATATGTAATATTTACTTTATCTTAATATGATGTTTCAAGAACTGCATTTAACATTGAGATTAATGTTATTGTGTAGACAAAGAAAATTAATCAAACTTTCATTTTGTGCAACGAGTAACAGAAGAAAACTTACATTTAAATGAAAAATCGGTTGCTACTATAGATAACTAATCATTGTTGTTTTACAGAGGCTTAGTAGAGGTATTTTAAGTGGAGCTACTAAGGACAACTAAGGCCAAGGGATACTTTGTACTTTTAGCCAGCCGCTAAAATTGGATACCTCGGACATATTTTTTTTTTTTCAAACGCAACCAAAGGTTAATTTATAATACAATGATAAAGATTTTTAAACTAATATAGTCTATAAAATGTGTTTGTATTTGTTATGTATGTACAAATGCAAAATCTGGATAAAAATATCATGCATAAAATTAACATACAAATTAATATTTTTTGTAGTCCTTAAGAAATTATCTAAGTATATTTTTTTTAAAACTTTAAGCTTTATATTTGAATTGCTTTCTTTTATCTTTTGGGTTGAATTCTTCCTTACATATATTTGTTCCTTTTTGTTATTGTTCAGTCTCATCGTGACAGTGAAACAAATAAAATCATTACTAAATTTTATTTTTTTCTTATGCCCACACACTTTGCGTGCGTCCTGACAATATTTTGTTCGATTTTGCTTTGAAAGTAATCCACACCAAATTTTAAGATTCTTACGTATCTACTTTATATAAAGATACCCATCCCTGGATAAAATTCTGAAATTTATATAAGATTCTAAAATTGTAAAAATTATTGTAAAACTCTGTAAAGGGTGTTGCAAATATTTTAATAACAATGTAATACCACAAAGTAAAAATGTAAATCAAATACAAATTTATTTCAATCAGCTATTTGGCAGTAAGTAATTCAACAGATGGCGCACTTGGATATAAGATACTTTTGGGGAAAAGGTATCGTATACTGGAATCAGGATACTAAGGTACCTCCTCACAGAATTTTATTAAAATCCATCCCGTATATGTGATGCGAACACTGAAGGAAATACAGACAGACATGAAACCAGTTTCTGCTTTATTATATGTATAGACTAGCTGTGCCCGCCACGTCGTGATTTGAAAGTATTCCACACCAATTGTTAGACTCTTACTTTTATAGTGCTTTAGTTATGATTTATGTTTTTACTTTATATAAAGGTACCTATCCCTAGATAAAATTATAAAATTTATAAAAAATTCTAAAATTTTAAAATTATTGTATGGCTCTGTAAAAGTGTTTAAAATATTTTAATAACACTGTATTTCCACAAAGTTAAAATACAAATCAAATACAAATTTTATTCAATTGGGTATTTGGCAGTAAATAATTCATATTTTGTCATTATTTTAAATCACCGCCATCTGTTGTGCAACCGTATCTAACATATCCCGCTTTCAGAAATAAAAGATACCTTAAAGTTTGCAGTACCATTAAATCGGTAAAACACGTCGGCGTAATTTTACTTGTATTTCTCGTTATTATCTCTTGGAAATAAGGTAATTTTGCGGATAAAAAGTATCCTATATTGAAATCAGTATGCTTAAATACTTTCTCACAAAATTTTGTTGAAATCCATCTAGATACATATTTTCTTTATATAAAAGTATCTAGCCCTAAAGGAAATTCTATAATTTATAAAAGATTCTAAAAATTATTGTAAATCTCTGTAAGAGGTGTTTAAAATATTTTAATAACAATGTAGTTCCACAAAGTCAAAATACGAATCAAATACAAATTTTATTCAATATCCCACTTTTAAAAATAAAAGGTGTGCCGTGTTTAAAATATCCCAATTTTAAACCGAAAATTTTAGTACCTTTAAACAGGAAATTGCGTTTTTTAACTGTTTTTTTTTAAGTTTCTTTTGGAAATTTTTGCTGAAAAAAGAGTGCTATATCGGAACCAGGATGCTAAGGTACCTCCTCACAGAATTTTGTTAAAATCTATCGAGCAGTTTTTACGTGATGCGAACACAAATGAAAATCACACAGACAGACAGGCAGACGGAAATAAGTTACTATTTTATTTTATATAGAGATTAAACAAACATTTTTTATTGTAAAAATTCTTTATTTCACAAAAGTACACTCCAGCCAAGACCTAACATCTTATTTCCTACTTACAGTAATTTAGGAGTAATCATGTCATTACTTGTTACGCCTACTGGTGTGGCGATCGATCAGCTCTAACGGTTCTGCTGTCTATGCCGAAAACCGTAAAAATCAATATTTATAAAATAATACTTTGTTGTTTCTCAATAGCAGAATAAGTTTTTTGCTTTATAAGAAATCGGCATAAAAAAATACAAGAAAAGGACCTCCGCTATTTCTTGGTTATTGAGAGGTGGTTGGAACAAAGCATCTACTGTAATGGTGTTATTATGGATTTTAATAAGATACATACTTTTTGTTAATAATAGAGGTTTTAACTGAGGCTTTAAATTAAACTAAGCAAACATAAAATACCAGGGTATATTTTCTGCACTAAATTCATGCTTGGTTACTTATAAAAATGCAATTATGATTCCTACTCGACAGGTTTTCAGGTTAAATTAGCAATTTTTTATAATTCTTATTTTCTATTATATAGAAAATAGCTAGATCTGTAGATATTTTTGTTGCAAAGCTTAGTAAGATCAGAGGAGGGAAATCTCGCCTTATCTAAAAATGGTCTGACTGCATCAACTTCTTTTTGGATAGTATGGATGAAAGTAGGCATAATGATAAGAAGTATTTACTTATCACATAATGACTTACTTTTTTGATTGTTTAAATACATTAAACTTCAACAAATAATTAGTAATTAAACTAGATATAATAGTTTAAAAAACATGTCATAAATAATTAAAATGTCTTATATATATTTGAAAAATATACATATAAAAAATATGTTATTATTTTCAATAACTTTTATAAATTTCTGATTTAAAACCAAGAAAAAAGTTTTTGCGTAATATACATTACGTTAGTAGTTCTGAAGAACTGGTTATTTTTTCCCATACCTAGTTAAAATCATTAAGTTGGTAATCCACTTAGGAAGCCCTTCCACCAAGTGTTTAATTCCACTCGTGATTGCCTTTTTTAATTTCTCCTGTGTACTCTTGATTATTGTAAAGCGTTTTCTATGTCGACGATATCTTTTAAAAATTTTAGTATACTAGTAATAGTGATTGTTTTCTGATAAACGCTCCTCCTTATGACTGATTGATGATTGATTTGTGGAACTTGTTTCAACTAATTTTTCTCAACTATATTTTTGTTAATTATTCTTATTTTATTACTTTCCAAAAGCCCATTCATCTTTTCCATTATTATTTTATGTGTGCCTGTGCCTAAGGCACACAAAACTAAATAACCATGAGCACTCTGTTCAGTCTTCCAACGCTTTGAGGAACAGAGTAGAACTAATTTCAACTTCTCCTCTACAAAATGTTGATGCATATTGAAAAGACGTAAAATCCGCATTCACTGAAACTGCTGAAAGTGAAATAGGATATGCCAAAAAAGCCAATAAGCCCTGGATATCCGAAAAGACATGGCAAATAATAGATTCCAGGAACCAAGTTTAGGCCAATATAAATAATGCTAAAACTCCCCAAACTAAACAAAATGAACAACATAGATTACAAGAGGAAGAGCAAAAAGTTAAAGCGAAGTTCAAGAGAAGATAAGCGAAAGTGGGCTGATAATTTAGCCAGAGATGCCCAAATAGCCAGTGTAACGGGTCGATCCAAAGACCTATAATTTTATATTACGAAGAAGATTTCTGGCCACCACAAAAAGATTTCTAGCCACCACACTATAAAACTATTGAGAAATGATCAGGGCGAATTAATCTATGCATGGCAGACCTGCAATTACTTGAAGACGGAAAATTGAGAAAGAGTTTCATGAGCATGCTGTATCCTGAAGTGAGATGAAATTATTGTGCAATGATAAAATACAATGGAAAACATTTTTTGTGGCCCTATGATCCACTGGGAATTAAAGGATGAAATATATATATGTGCCTAAGATATTTATTGACCGTTCAAGGTGCTCTTTTACCTGCCTAATATCGTGGAGAAAAAATTGCCTGAGGGTGCTATTTTTATATACGTTACGTAGAACTTCTGATTTTATTTCGTAAAGGGCCGACTTGTAATATATCAAATTAAAATTATTTATCAATTTAAAATTTCAGTCTTATATACTTGTTGGCCCTAGTTTTTAGAATCAGCTGGGAGTATATATAATCTAAAATCTGCACTTCCGATAGGCAGACACTGATATCATTTTCTGAGGAGCAGCGGAAGGTAGGGAAAAAATTATGTTTCGATATATTCTGTATTTATAAATCCTAATTTTGCTAATTATCTTTACTTTATTTCCTAAAGCTCTGTACAGACGGTTGTCAGATTTTACAATATCGTCAGAAAAATATACAGAAAACGTCTAAGAATCCTGTGAACTTACAATTGTAGTCTGGCAATATTGTTCGAAAAAGACTACAAACTAACAATAATAATGCCAGATATGTGACAATCTTGTGTCAGCACAATGTTAGGTCTGTACAGAGCTTTAGGTCCATTATTATAACTCGGCTTTAGCTAAAGTTAGGATTTTGTAGGAGCGATAAGTAGTTTTTCGCTATAATAATGATTAAAATGCTCCTTGTTATAACTTGTACTTATAGTACGTGATAGTTAAAAGTGGTTTTTAGCTTACTTTTAATAACGAAAAACTTTTTATCGCTCCAACAAAATCCTAACTTTAGCTAAAGCCAAGTTATAATAATGGGCCTTAGTCTAATTGCGTTGTTTGTTTTTTATAAATCTATCATCTAGTTTATTTCTTTTTCTGCTAAATTTTTCATAATCGTTTTGTTTTGTTTCACAAACTATATTTTTTAATTAATTATTAATGAAGACACTTGTTGACAAAAGTCTCGTACCGATAGATTAAAAAAAAACACTCATACAAGTTAAAAAAAAATTCCGATAAATTAACAAAAATTATTGAAAACATTCGTAAAAAAAGTATTAAAAGCAAAAACCCATAAATAAGTTATATTAACATCCCTAAAATAATTAGTTGCGAATTATTTATCCGTTCTTTTATTTTACGAAGTTTTTTTGTAAAGACATGTAAAATTGAGGGCAATTCGAAAAATTTCACAAAATTAATAATATTAAATTTAAAAAGCGCTGTAAAATAAAAGAAATTTCGTTAAATTTAATTTCACTCAAATTATTTATTTGCCATGGGAAATTGAAAATTTTTTAATTTATAATTTTTACTTCAAAGCGTTTGTGAATTTCCTGTGGTCATTTTCGAAGTGTTGTTGAAAATAAAAACTAAGCGAATAGCAAATCCTAAACTATTAGTGATAAAGATTGGAAATAATTAACTATTAATTTTAGTTAATTTCACTACAGTTTTATCATATTTACACCCTATTGAATAATAACGATAAGAAAATAGTCATATTTAAGAAGTTTCTTTAATATCAGGAATTACATAACATTATTCTTTTTACAAAAATCGTCTGTAGATTTGGCTTAAAAGTTTTTAGGTTTTTTTTTTTTTCAATTCTACATCCTATTTTACAGTATTAAGTTAAGTTCTTCCTTCAGATTCATATAAGATCCACAAAAATAAAAAATACACACACGTGCATGTAAAAATATACTTGCCCAGTGGTAAAAAGAAGCAGTAAAGAGACCGTCTAGAAGGCCTCTTTACTCCTCCTTTTGAAGGCCACCATTCCATGTTTACATTCCGTTCGCATTCCAATCTTATGTCGTTTTTGCACAGGTTGTCATTGCGGAGCAGGCCTTCCACTATCACTTCTGCCGGCAAGTGTTCTAGAGGGTGCTCCGAAGATTGTCTGCTAGAAGCCCTTTTATTTAATGCCTTTTCATAGCAAGAACTTAAAATAAATTTCTTGGACAAGTTTTTTTTTATTGTTGTTCTAATTTTATTATTAATAATATTTTTATTTGAAATATTAAAATTTTTTTGGATTCGAACCGTCAACCTGCAGTCTGATAGACTTGCGCACTATCAATCGATTTATCGAAGCATCTCAATCGCAATCAGCAATAAAGTAGATAAAGGGCATTTCAATGTACTTTTGTGTTTTATAAATGAGAAATCTATGTAAAAATAGAAAATTATGTTTTTGCCATACAAAATGACTACACATTCCTACTTCCCTACTAAGAGAAGCGAAGTAGTAATGTGTACTGGATCTTTTAGAAGAAAGAGACAAAGCCTTCTCAAAGGCCTTCTTTAGAAGGCACACAAAAATGAGGATTGTATCCGAGAGACGGTCTAAGCATGCCTTATAGAAGGCCTGAAGTGAGAAGGCCTCTTTAATTTTACCACTGTGTGTATACTAGGGTGATTTGTTTCTCCAGTTTGTTATATATATATATGTAGGACCTGGGACAAACGGACGCATGACCAGAAGTGGCAACACTTATTAAAAATGCAACTCTGTTGCATACTGACTGTAGACGACGAGTGACGAGACAGAAACTAACGATATTTGAATATGCAACTAAAAGACGCAAAAGAACAGAACGACACAGTTTATTGAAGACCGTTGACCAATTTACACGTTAAGCAACTTAATTTTAACTTTAAATAAATATTAATATTAGTCAAAAATATAACAGTTGGTTTCATTAAAAACCTACATATATATATATATATATATATATATATAGGTTGCTAGTAGTTTAGTCATTACAAACAATACAGTGATGCACAATGTAACAACAGTAACTAAAATAGAAGACGTATTATAATAAATATATGAAAATTAAAAATCTCTTGTTTCTTAATATGAATGATTTTGGCTGATTTTGGCTCCTTTTAAAATACATTTTTATAAGTACACTTTTTCGCTTTTCTCTGCAATAATCTTCTGTATTGATCGAAAAAAAAATTTTTTGTTTTGCAAACAAATTTTTAACTTTTAGAGCCTAATGAGGGTGTAAAGCTAACTTCTGTAAATTCTTATATAGATTAGATTAAGGTGGCATATACGTATTTGTACATGTTTACATGCTCAGACAAAGAGTATTGCAAATCGTAAAAGGGAAGCTCAGACATTAAAAAGTAAACACGTTACTAAGGCTTGGAGAGAGTAATGCCATTGTATTAATTTGACTGCTTTTCTTAGTCTCTTTAAATCCAAAATATATAACAATTTCTATCAGAAATTATGTGCAAGAGCCTAATTTTTCTATAAAATTTTTCCGTAAAAGATGTTTTTATTTTTTTTATTTAAAAAGATATTAATAAACATGTGCGACAATATCACTAGCACGACTGGAATTCTATCAAATCTAAGTTAATTATATTATTTATATGTGTGTGTTTGTTTATCTGCGTAAGAACTTAAAATGATAATACAAGACAGAAATATTGTTAACAATATTGTTAACAATATTTCTGTCCAGTTGGATATTTTTTTTATTATAATCTCTTATATAATTTTATGGCATTTATTTTTTCAATATGATTTCCGACACATGTGTGCTGCGGCTACGAGTTACATGGTCCATTCGATCAGTCGAATTTTTGTATTTAAAAAAAAATCGTACTCTAGAGATCAAAATATGAACTTTGTCCAAGGAACCATACCTCTAAAATGAATTTTGATGTCCCGGAATTTGACCCGAAGGACCAAATTTTGAATCCCACTTTGAACCATTTAGAGTGCCTCAATCGAGTCCAAATGTATGCCGGGCCCCCACTAACTTTGAAAGGCCGACCACCCATGCTAGTAGCACACCTCTTGGAACCACCCCTGGGGGTACCTCATACAAACAAAAAAGCCTAAAATGGACATAATAGACAAATATTATAGCAACAGATTACTAAAACTAAGTAATTGGTGCAAAAATAATACGAAAAGTTAGTTATTAATAATCATTATTGCAATTTAAAATGTTATAAACTATATAAGGGTGCCTTTGATGAGAATCCATTTATTGCCATACAAATGGAGAAAAATCTTAACCGACACCAAAAACAATTCCAATGTGTCACATTGTATCATGTGCCACACATCATTTCGGAAGTATAGGCCCTGCTTTACGTGTGTGGAGTGACAAAAGTTTTTCAAGAGAGAGACTTGCCGCTTTTTGGCAGCCTCTAACCTCTTATGAGTGATGATATGGATATTAATTTCCTAATCAACTATTGTTGGGCGTAGCTTAGATATGAGCACAACTTAAAAAAGAATTTTAAACCATCACTAATTTCACTCGTGGTGCCTTCGACAAGATACAGGCAGGTACCATAAGGGAAAATAAAAAACAAAACTTAATAATAGTTTGTGAATGAAAGTTCAAGTTTGTCTTTAGAAAGAGTTTATTGGCAACATGGACAAAATATGCACAAATTAAAGTTCCAAGTTAAATTTCCTTATTAATTTAAATACATCTTTCGCCCCTAAAATTACTTACAAAAAACTAAAAATTTTAAAACCATTTTGGTAAACAACAGACAGATATTAGTGTTGGGATCTGACAATGTTTAAATTGTACCACGCCAATAATAAAATTGCACCAAACCTGCATCAATTGTACCAAAACTTGTCATTAACTGAACGAAAAATACAAAACATACATGTTGTAACTCGACATTAAAAGAGAATAAATCAAAACTTTTATTCTAGGGTACTTTAAAGTAATTATAATTGAAGTTAATTCCTTGAATTTCTATTTCTGTGTTGCTAAATTACTAACAATCATTTTGCCTAAATACTGACTTATTTCACAATTAAAATGCTTACAATGTTAGGAGTGGGACCTGAGTACACTAACATTTCCATCAAGTACTTAAAACTCCACCGAAGTCACCAGATCTTAATCTGATGGAGTATGCCTTAAGTTATTTGGTAAAACAATTAAATAATAATCTAATTTCTAAAAAGACCTTACGATTTATCACAATTGGAAAAATATAGCTGCTGGATACTGGAGGCGACGCAAAAACGTTCAAATGCTATAAATCAGCAAAAAGGCAATGTAACTAAATTATATATTACTTATAAATAATAGGATTATAAGGTAAATAATAAAAATCCTGAACATAAACCAAGAATGTTTAAATTTAGATAGTTCTAGACAGGGTTGGAGAACTATGAAATTAGTAATGTTTATTATTGTAAGAAAAAGTAAAAATAAAATAATGATTAAATAAAAAAAATATTCAATAAATTTTATATGAAAATTTATCAAAAATGCATGAATTGTACCATATATGTATATGAAAATGTAAATGTATATGAAAATGTACCAAAAAAGTATTAAGTGTACCAGTGGTACAACCGATGTGTCTATAGTATGAAATTTTGTTAAACTGTACCACAAATCCCAATACTGATACATATAAGACTACAAAGTACACATAGATGTGTTTAGTTGCAATTCTTAGAATAAAATACAACACAACTATGTCGTGATCAACATACACAAGTAGATTTTTATTTTGAAAAAAAAGTGTGTTATTATTTTAAAATTAAAATTGAAAACTATAAGTTTTGTCCGGCATTGGCTTGGCGTTTACTAATTGTTATATCTTAGATTAAGATTTTAATACTTATTCTTAGTTCATGATTTATGAAGATAGAGTTAAAAAAAATTTTTTTAAATATATTTCGTAGTTCATGAACCACTAAAAATTGGGTTTTTTTTATAAAAGTGATTTCTCTGCCTTTGTTAACAATAAAACTCTGTTTACTTTTTTCAATCGGTGATTTGCACTCGGAGGAATTTAACAATACATCATAAATTTTGTTTCGTGATTGACTAGGTTGGGATAATATGACCTCTCACTCAAATATCCCTTATCATATGCTCTCCAAAAAATTAAAACCGATTTCTTTTGCGTACTTTATTGAGCCGCATTTTAATCTTCTAATTTACTAGTGAGATAATTACTTCGGTACCAGCTGGAAGAATATACTTTCATTTAACTCTTAAGATGTCTTGCAGTTCGGTTGGAGTTTCAATTTTTTACTTGCATTTCCTTGCCGTATGCTAATACGGCTGTATGAATTCGCCCGGTAGAAAGATACGTACGCAAGTAAACACAAACATGGATTTTAGTTTTGTCCCCTGTATTTACTTACTTTTCTTGACCACTTAACTTCTAGGGTTCGTTCATTTTACTCCGTTAGAAGGCTTTGTAAGTCAAAACGTTTAGCATTCATTTTATTTTAAAATAAATCATTTTATATTATTTAAAAATAAAAGCAATCGGCTTTTTTGGAATATTTGCATTTATTTAAAGTTTGGAAGTAGTAAGCAAAAATTCTAAAGCCTTCAATATTTGTACTTTTTAAGAGATGGTGTTACATAGTTGACATACTTAGATACATACTAAGTAATAATAAAGTTTGGTAAAAGTAATGACAGTTTAGTTAAAATTATATTATTTTATGTTGATATCACAACAAACAAGTTAAATATTTAATTTCCCTGGCATTTTGTGCATATTTAAATTTTGACGACACCACACACTTATTTTGTCATTCTTAGCAATATGACTCAGATATTTGATGCTTTTTATAGTTGCGGAAGCTTCTACTAATCCTACCTTATGAGCATTTATTTTCGTACTTTCAAAAACTCTTCCAATCAAAGCATCTATTTCGGCCGTATTTGTTTTGTGGATATTTGCTTCAGTTTTATTTCCTATTTCCAGTGTTGTCCACTGAACGATCTGTTGTATTATGTTATCCGATAAAAACATTTAAAAGCAGTCTAATGGTTCAAATTTGTTTCTGCATTCACTACTCATTCTTAATGTTGGACCAGTTGTAGCAAACATGGTTTAGATGGATAAATAAAACAGGTGGTCTTAAGACCTTCACGTAAAATATTAAATTGAATATCATCGTTCTCAGTGTCTGGTTCTTCTTTAAACATAATCCAAAAGCCTTCAGCACAATGTTCCCCATAAGTTTAGGTAATAGAATTTTCTTCATCATAATCTTCTTACTAAAACTAGGCACGTCTGAGTACAGTGAGTTCTATTTGATGAATTGTGTTACACGTACACTCATAAAAATGTGAGAAGAGAGAAATGAGAAATTAAATAAAGTAACATTTATTCTAGGGTCTAATTGTCTTATTTTCTAGTTCAGAAACCTTAAGTCAATAGATTTAGTTACAAAAACATATGTTAAGTATAAATAACGATTGAAGGCAATCAAACATAAATAAGAAAGAAAAGCATAAAAATAAATATGTACATCGCATAAATTTTCCACAATGTTAAATATAAATTATTCTGTTTGTCCAATTTTCGAAACAGATTTCTTTATCACAATTAACTTACTTTTTTGAGTATTTTATTTCCTTTTTTACAAGAAAAATAAGTATAAAATAAAGAAAAAGTTAAGCTAGCATAATAAATATATTAAAAAAATCTGTCAAACTGTAAGCCGATTTGAAGTAAGTCACCATGAAAGTCACAATATTAAGGTACGGTCGGGCAAAAATAAAAATTTCCAAACCAATCTACTCCCAACCTAAAAGCAATAACCGAGACATCTAAGCACATTTTTTGTAGATATTTTGTAGAGAATGTAGAGATAAAATAGTAAAAGTGCGCAATTTTACCGATATGCCATATTGTTAGGGACCGGTTGGACTGGCGGGGTTTATATCTAGTTTTTGTTTTTCTCTATTCAGGGGTCCCAAACCTTCTTCCCAGCCACGTATCCGAACTATAAAAAAGAAGACACAAAACAAAAAAACTGACACTACAAAAACTAAAAATTGTCTGCGTCCTGAAAATATTTTGCTCGATTTTGCTTTTAATGTAATCCATACCAAATTTTAAGAGTCTTACATATTTACTTTATAAAAAGGTAACCATCCCTGGATAAAATTCTAAAATTTATAAAATATTCCAAAATTCTAAAAACTATTGGAAAGACCTGTAAAAGGTGTTTAAAGTATTTTAATAACATTGTAGTTCCACAAAGTAAAAATACAAATTTTATATATTTGGCTACTTTGCACTAAGTAATCAATATTTTGTCATTATTTTGTCATTTACAGCACTATCTGTTTCATAAAATTGCTTAAAATATACTGCTGTCAAAAATAAAAGATTTCTTAGAGTCTGCATTACCTTTATATTGGAAAAAAATCGGCGCACTTTCACTGCTTTTTCTCCTATATTGGAATCAGGATACTAAGGTACCTCCACACAATGTTTCGTTAAAATCCATCCAGTAGTTTTTACATGATGCGAACACAAAGAAGAAAGACAGACAGACAAACAGACAAACAGACAAACAGACAAACAGATAATGCGTTACTATTTTATTATATATATAGCATAGATTATTCTATAATATTTGGACTCTTAATATATATAGGAACTACTTAAAAATCAGCCAATCCGAAAAAGAGTAAACATGTTATTATCAAGCATATCATTATTTAAATTGATTTAATTAAAGGTTAATTTTAATATAAAAAATTACGAATAATGCAAACATAAAAAATCATGTTTAGCACTGCCATCAGAAAGGAAAAGTAATTTGTGCTTGTTATTATTACATCATATATAGTTGTGGCATTTTGCCAAAACAAACATTAACAATTGCCTTTTGGTTGCATTTTTATTTTTTTTTTTTTGTAGTAGGAAATAACTTAAAAAAGTGGCTATAACGTTTGCTTTTGTGAAGTAATAATAGGAGCGAGAAGTATGTTTGTAAGTGGATGAAAGCCAACACGTACTTTTTCTTTTCCTTTAAAAAATGACAAACGCAAAAAATATAGGGAATAATGTTCCAAATGAAATATTTTTAAGCTTCTTTTTGGTTAAAATAATTTGGCTAGATGTGGCACACTTTCTCTTATCTGAGAATGCAAATTGTATTAAATGGTTGCTTTAATGCGAATAAACTTTTTAATTAAAAACAAATCTTAAAAAAATTATTTACAAAGAGAACTTAAATAAGTTTATTTAAAGATATAAATATGGATTTTTTGTATAATTTTTCTTACTATAACCTTTTATTTTCAGAATAATAATGATAATAAGCCAATATGTAACATCTGTAATTTACGGAAGTCTGTTCAGCCTCCCCGTAGAGACAGTTCCAAAATATATATTCCCAGACGTTTACACCTGCGCCTAGTTCTTTATTCGCTAACACATCTCAATTTAATATAAGAAAACTGTATAATAATTTATATTGTAGGTATTAACCCTAGAATACTAATCTACGTAAATTTTACGAGTAGTTTTTTTTATTATTGCTGCTACACAAGCATCAAATGGCCTAACGGTACCAAATTCCACAAGTGCTTTTTTCAATAGTTTTCGAACAAACGCAAATACATATACAAAGCATATTTAGTAATTTAACTGCTCTCAGAACGTGATCATTGAAAAGCTATACGTAAAATTTACGTGGTGTTAGTGGTAAGCGTAAAATTGCGTACGTCAATTATATGTGACGTTAGTAATAAGAGTATAAATTTGTAGAAGTATTTTATGTAATAAATGATAAAGGTACTTGAAAAACCGAAAAATTCCAAGCTCAACTGTGAAGATGTTGCGGCATTGCTAACTACCAGTGACTTTAGGGACATCAGCTACATTAGTGTTAAAGAGAAGGATTTTGAGAGCCATGGCAATTTCGTTGATAAGAATTGGTGCCCCCTGTAACAGATAAAAATTAGCATTTCCAGCTTGTAATTAAAATTAAAAGAAAGATGAACAAAATTATTCAAATAGACCCGGCTTTCAAAGAACTTTCTCGAGAAAAGGAAAAACAAATTTTGTCACCAATCAAAGAAGCGTATGAACTCACATATTGCCACATTTGCAAAAGCGTGGAAGTATTTAGGGACCATTTAATAAAAGTAGGTAAGGATTGGATTAACCAGGACTGATGATATCTATACTAGTACTTATGAGCATTTATTTTATTTCAGCTCTGATTTGATCGCAAACATGTTATTTTATTTTGTCATTAAAATTGTTTTTCTTTACTTTAATATGAGTTATTAGTTAATTTTTATTACCTAATAAATAACCACTATTAAAATTGAAGAAATTGCTAAAATAGCCACAATTATTAAAAATATTCCACAGTATGTAAAATTGACGTGGTGTTAGTATTAACGTATTAAATGACGTTAGTATTCTAGGGTTAAAATTTCATGATTTTTATTTTTAAATAATAGCCTGCTGATAACCCAAATTATAATTTTATTAAACTCCAAGTTTTAATAATTAAACTTATGTTTTAATAGAGGCGCAGGCCTAAGTTGCTCACACTTTGTTTTTTATATATGATTTGAGGGTGCTATAGCTCAAGTGGTTAGCACGTATTTTGGCAATCTAGCATTAATTTTTTGGCTTTGAAAATTTTTTTAAAGCTAGAAAATAAGATAAATCGGTCCAAGGCAAAAAAGTTCCCCTTAGAAGAACCAATCCTACCTCTGAAAAAAAAATTAAGTAATCCCATACTTTTGTTTAGCAAATTAAACTCTTATGGTCAGCGAATGTTCAAAAACCTAAACCAGGAGATTCTAAAATGTCATTTTTGATACTTTCCTTTATCTGGGCGGTGAAATAAAATATTATTTGCAAAAATAATGTAATTAATAAAAGAAATGGATTACATACGTCTTAATACCATAAAAAAATAAACATCCATGTGATTTTTTTTTCAATTTTTTTTTTTGTTAATTTCCAAAAATAATTTTAATTTTTAAGCTTTACTGTGCAAGACAAGGTGTCTCACCAATTCCCACCACCCAAGAATATTAAAAACACATTTTTGTAATTTATTACTTTACAGTGTTAATTTTTTCTGAAAGTATTTAATTTATTCATAACTATCTGTGTTCGCCACTTCGTCGGCGTCCTCTGAAAGTGCTTCAGATATAGTTTATATATTTACTTTATATAAAGGTACTTATCCCTGGCTAATTACCTCGAAAAAATATGCTTTATATTTTATTCGAATTCATCCAGTTGTTTTAACGTGATGCAAACACAAACAGACAGGCATAAAGTCACAGTTCTATTATATGTATAGATAATAACAAGGCGCGTCGACGGAGAGTATCGCCATCGAATGAATCACGAGCTGTATGAGTTGTACGAAGATATAAACATAGTTAAGCGCATCAAAGTACAACGGTTGCGCTGGCTGGGGCATGTTATACGTATGGATGAGAATGCTCCAGCAAGAAAATCATTCGAATTTGATCCCGAAGGAAGACGTAGAAGGGGAAGACCCAAACTCCGGTAGAAGGATCAAGCTGAGGATGGTCTCGCAAAACTCGGTGCTAGAAACTGGAGGCGAAGCGCATTAAATCGACGCGCATGGAAAGCTATTCTTAATCAGGCTACTGACCAAAACGGTTGTTTATAGCCATCTAAGTGAGTAATAACAAGGCGCATTTAAACAGGTGGCGTCACTACGGCAGCTGACTATTTTTTGCTCGAACTAAATTTGCGCCAGAGAATGTCAAAAACTTGTTTATACAGTGAAACTTCTCTATAGTGAACTTCTCTGAATTGAAGCCCCAATTATGAATTTATTTAAAAATAAAGATTTTTCTTTTCAATGTTTTGTGTATTTTCATTTATTGATAGTAAATTTTTCTTTATTTCTTTATAGTGAATTTTTAACATTACGAAGAATTGGAACTTCTACTTCAGTCTTAACTTCAAGTCTTCAAGCACTTTTGCTGAGGTTTTAGCTATCAAAACAGCAGTGGACCTAGCTGAAGAAGACAATTTTCCTAGTGTTGTCATCTTCTCTGATAGCCTTGCAGCATGCAAGATCTTAAAACAAGATAAAACTGAAAATCATTTCATCGCAGTAACTTCGACAGAATTAACAAAGAACCTTTCAGGAACGTCAAAATTATCTGGGTCCCCAGTCACAAAGGGATATGGTTCAATAAAAAAGCAGATAAAATTGCCAGGAATGCTATTGACGTCGGAGCCCCCCTAAATATTAGTTTTACACCTAAAGAAGCACTAAGAAGAATACAAAAGCAACTTATAGCAGAATGGAATGACGACTTCCTACACTTGTCGGAAACTAAGGGAAAATAATTCGCCAAACTACCCAACAAGCCCTGATTTAAAAATGCAGAATGCAATGCCAAGAAGTCCAAAATTATCAATAGACTCTTAACCGGCCACACACATGACAGAACCTACCTCAAGAAAATTAAAGCTGTATCTGATGATATCTACGCCACCTGTAACACTACAGAAAGTGCTGAACATTTAATCTACAAATGTACCAAATTTAATAACCTAAGAAAGAAATTCAAATTTTTTAGCAAATTTAAGTCTAAATTTAAGTGGCATACACTCTCAAGACTGGCAATGTCAGCCTGTATACCCAACTGGCTGAATTTATCAAGGAAGCTGGTCTGGATATTTAGCTACTGGATAGCACCGATGTTCTTAGTTCACATAAAATAACCATACTGTTTACACACTTCTAAGACAACCACGTTCCTACTAAAACACAAGCTTGAAAGTTCACTTTTACTATGACTACACAAGTCTCTGCTATGATCTCAAACGTCTTCTGTTTATCCTGGCAATGTGTCTTTCTCAATGTCGAAAGACTTCCTTCTTTCGTACAAGTAGATTTATAACAAACTCTGTCGACATTGTGAACTATTTATCGCTCCAACAAAATCCTAACCTTAGCTAAGGGCAAGTTATAATAATGGGTCTTAATGTTTTTTTTATTATTTAAATAATTTTTATTTTCTTAAATTAATTTTTCGCAAAAAAAACAATAATTTTTATTTTATTATATGAATTAATAAATAATTTTAACTTAAAGAAACACATTTATATATTTCTGAACATGATCTTGGCATTTAATTTGGTGATTTGGCCAATGAATCATACTATTCTTTACACACAGAATTCGAATTGTTCATAGTTGGAATCATATTCTTTCTTTTCTGGTCTTTCCTGTCACTTTCAATGTGGGAAAATTCAAATAACCACAAATCCATTAACAATATTTCCCAGTTCAGCACAATTTATTGCATGAGTAGGGGTCATCCTCTAATTGGTGGTCCAAGAAAAATATATATTTTGATTGTCTATATCCGTTTAAAAGATAAGGCCATACACGTCAAATAAAATCACTCAATGTGACGCGCTTTAAGCTTTTTTCGGTTCTTGTTGTTACATAATTGAATGGAAAACAAGAAAAAAATCTAAAGGACATTACAAATCAAAAAAATGGATCATACCGCAGCTGTTAAATCGTTTAAATCGGTGAGAATGTTTTTACCATCATTATATAATATAATATCTGTGGCCGCCACGTAGTAGGCATCCTGACAATATTTTGCTCGATGTTGCTTTGAAAGTATTCCACACCAATTGTAAGGCTCTTATTCTTATAGTGCTTCAGTTATGGTTTATGTATACTTCATATAAAGGTATCCATCCCTATATAAAATTCTGAAATTTATACAAAATTCTAAAGCTTTGTAAAAGGAGATTAAAATATTTTAATAGCAATGTAATTCCAAAGAGTAAAAATATAAATCAAATACCATGTTATTCAATTGGCGCCTAATGTTTCGCAATAGTTCTTTAAATATACCACTTTCAAAAATAAAAAGGTGTATTGAAAATATAACAGTGTTGAAAATATCCCAGTTTTAAACCGAAAATTTTAGTACCTTTAAACCGGAAATTGCGTTTTTCTTACTCTTGGAAATGAGATATTTTTGTGGAAAAGAGTCTCCTAGATTGGAACCAGGATTGGAACCTTCTCACAAAATTATGTTGAAATCCATCCAGTAGTTTTTACGTGATGCGACCAAAAATGAAAAGCAGACAGACAGACGGAAATGAGTTACTATTTTGTTATATGTTGTTGTGTTTTTTTGTATCAAAAAATTTATTTAACAATGCTGTTTCCTTTAACGAAACATAAGCCTTAAAATGTTTATAACATCCAAATATTTAATTTGGTGTCTTTTCCCTAATATTCTTAATGTATTTGACACAAATGCAATAACAAAAACAAAATATTTTGATGTTAATTGCAATTATTCAGAGAGTCACAGCCAAAAATCCACCAAATTTTACAAATAGTTCTATTAAGAGAATTGAGAATTGTTACGATGTCATTAAAGCAACCTTCAGAATTAAACAGTTCCGTTGCATATCATTATTGGAAAAAAATACCTCTTGTCACTGGAAATCATACCGCTTAGGTTCTTTTAGTCTTTTAATAATACAACCAACAATTATCCTAAGTGTGGGGTCCCCGCCTCGTGTATCAAAACTACGATTTATACAAAAATCACACGTGGTGTAGTATATTTATGATAAATGGCCGACCGGCCATAAAAGTAAAACAACCTATGAATATGTGGCTTTAAACTTAACTTACGCAAAAATAAAAATTTATATTATCATAGTTATATTTCCCAGAAACCAGATTTTTTACTGGTCCAAATAATTTCAATTAATATAACCTCAATGTCTTGCTAGCCAAGTAAAGACTAACAATATAAAATGGATTTCAAAACATTTTAAATGACCTTTAAAAATTTGTAATAAACGTTTCAAATAACCCTAAAAACTTGTACTCGGTTACGTACCATATTATTATAATTCTTATTATATTACTATATTTCTCCACTGAAACATTACAAAATATGTTATTTAAATAAATATACAATTAACAAATTAAATGAATTTAAGGCCCCTATTACGGTTTACAACTCAACTCTACTTCAGTTGAAATTTTACAATTTGGTATTATCAATTACAAATAAACGTAAAAAATGTTTAAGTTGAATTTAAATTTTGTTACAACTCTGTTGTAGTTTCACCGTTTCACCGTTTCACCCTCTGTTAGTTCGGTTAACAAAAGTTTAAAAAAATTACAACTAATCAGTAGCAGTTGTCTTTCAAGTTGTCTTTTAGACAACTCAACTGAGTTGTGTTGTAATCCGTAATAGGGGCACAAATGAAGCTTAGTGTTAATAAAATTTAATTGTATCTTACCTCTTAAGTAACTAATTAATTAACAAACATTTTACTTCGAGTGTAAATCATCTAAAATGTAAACATTATAGTATTACCATTAATAATAGTATTATTTATTAAGCATTTATTTTCTCATTTATAATCTTCATTCACAAAAAGCAGAAGCATCTTAAAATCAATTACAACAACATTCATTGACTGCTGGGCCCAACATCAATTAATGCAGAAAAATTTTCCAAACTCTCTCTGGCTTTGCTGCAAGTGATGATTATTTCTCTATAAGTTATGTTTCTTTTGTATCATTATTTTGTCAGTCCGATTCACAATCGTCCCAATGTCTGATATTGTAAATTAATCATGTTTGAATCTGCAATAGATTTTGCAGGCAAGAGTAAATTAAAATAAAACCCTTTGCAGATCAGGTAGATCCAACCACATCACAAGCTGTACTTATTTCATCCAATCCTGAATGTGAAGCAAAATCTTCAGCCCCAAATATGATAAGAAAGTGGTGTTCAAACGTTCCGGCAGTTTTGGATGGCGTACCTATAGACCAATGTGAACAATTTTTGAAATTTAGTGACGGAACTGATGTCACTAAAACGCTTGGACTTATTTCAGACCCTAAGGCCCATTATTATAACTTGCCTTTAAAGTACGTTTTAGTTAAATTTCACTTCTATTTAAGTGAGCGATAAAGTGAACAATAACTATTTTTTGTTATTACAATTTCCTTGTAAAATAAAATTAATCTTTTTGAAAATATGGCAGTACAATAATAAACACCGACTACTTTTGACAAAATATATTGGTTCTTAAAAACGAAGTGGCAACGACATACCTTCCATTTATTTGTTTATTATTAACAAACCACAAATTAATTATCTGCGCAACAAAAAACTGAAAAGATTTTATATACAACAAAGGAGATCTGTTTTTCATTTTTATAATGCAAAATTAAATTAAAATGAATTTATTTTTCTTCATAGATTAGAAAATACGGCAACTTTACAGATGACGAAACATGGCAACTTCAAACTCTTCTATCTAATGTTAAAAGTTAAAGGCAAGATGTTCTTCCCTTTAGTTTATCAGTCACTTCTAGCTTAATGTATACTTATAATAACGAAAAACTACTTATCACCCTGATAAAATCCTAACTTTAGCTAATGGCAAGTTATAATAATGGGCCTAAGAGTGATAACTTTATTTTTTCGTTCACTCCCTTTGAAGAAAACAAAATAATTACCAAACGTACAGTACTGTCTTCAATTGCTCGTCTGTACGACCCACTTGGTTGAATTGGTCCAGTCATTGCAAAGGCTAAAATTTGTATGCAGCATTTATGGAAGCTTCAGTTACAGTGGGATGAAAGCCTGACTCAGTCATTGCATTCCTATTGGCTCCAATATATTTCAAAATTTGATTCCATTCACCATTTTTCGTTTCCACGCTACGTTTCAACGCCAACTTCAAAAATTCAATGCCTTTTGTGATGCCAGCCTAGCTGCTTATGGTGCTTGTATATATCTACGCTCCTACCAAATTAATAGCGTAAAATTGTCTTTGTTGTGCTCTAAGTCGAGAGTATCTCCTCTTAAAAGTTGAACCGTACCAAAACTTCAGCTTGATGCAGCGTGTCTTCTAGCTGAACTTGTGAACATAATTCTTAAGACTCTTGCGTTTAATTGTGAGGTGCACTGATGGTCTGATTCCATGGTTGTGCTATCATGGCTTCGAGAGCAGCCATCAAACTTCAATGTTTTCGTGTCAAATAGAGTTGTCCGCATACAAACACTCACTTGTAAAAGGCGGTGGCATCATGTTCCCACAAATTTAAACCCAGCAGACATTTTTTCAAGAGGAGCATCACCAGAAGAATTATTGAATTCTACCCTTGTAGAGTAATGGGTCTACGTTCTTGTCGATGTGGCCAGATAATGTAGACTTGTCGATGCAATGTAAGTATCACAATTATTTTACTAAAATGCAACGAATATTTGCGTATGTTTACAAATATTTATATCCCACATTGAGAAGCCCAAGTTTCGAATTGACACCAAGTGACGTCAAAAATGGAACATATCTTTTAATAAAAAATATTCAGCTAGTTCATTTTGCAGCAGAGTACAAGGCCCTAAAGGAAAATAAAAAAATTTTGTCGTCCAGCAAGCTTCAGTCACTTATGCCTATAATTGACTCCTTTGGTTTAATTCGTGTAGGCGGTCGTCTCCAGCATTCAACCGTCAATTTTGATGCCCAATATCCTATTATATTGCCAAAACATCATCCACTGACGTCGGCTCTGATAATGCATTTTCACAACAAGCTGTTACATGCTGGCCCTCAATTTTTGCTGGTTTCAATCCGACAGCAGTATTGGCCTATTGGTGGTCGAAAATTGGTAAGCGCTGTTACTTCCAAATGCCTTCGATGTTTCAGAATGAAGCCAAAACTTTATCAACATGTGATGGGTAACCTGCCCGCTGATCAGGTAACGCCTAATAAAGCTTTTCACACTACTGGAGTGGATTTTTATGGTCCATTTTACTACAAATCTGAAGTGAGAAATCGGCCTCCTGTCAAATGCTATGTATGTATTTTTATATGTTTCTCAACAAAGGCTACACATTTGGAGGTAGTTCATGATTTATCGACACCATCATTTTTGTCTGCCCTTCGTCGATTTGCCGCCATTAGAGGCAAACCCAAAATAATTTGGTAAGACAATGCGACAAATTTTGTAGGCGTTAAAAATGGGCTAGCAAATTTGAAGCAGATGTTTTTAAGCCAGTCCATCAAACAGTGGAAATTTATTCCACCAAGGTCGCCGCATTTTGGCGGATTGTGGGAGGCTGCCGTTAAATCAGCCAAGTATCATTTTTATTGAACGGTAGGTCTCAACAAGCTGACTTTTGACGAGCACTTTAGTATGTCAAATATCTGCAATTTTAAACTCACGGCCCTTGTCTCCGATTTCCGAGAATCCTAATGACCTCGATATATCGACGCCTGGGTATTTCTTATTTGGTGGTCCTTTAGTCTCAATAGTTGATCCCAATTACGCTGAACTGAACCCTTCAACGTGGGGAGGATGTTAACCGCACATACGTCCCTGCATTCTGCATTAAATATTTTCTACAATAACCTTGAACTTCAATAACCTTGAACTTCAATATTTGGCTCAATCTTGAAATTCTTTACATTCGTTGCTTTAATAACTTACTGTAAATCGTACACGCAAGCGTACATAATATTTTCATGCAAAAATACATACACATATACATATATTGCCTTTTATAATTTCGTTTCTCTTATACAAGTAGTTCAGCAAAGAGATTTAATACCTTAAATAAATGTATGTATTATTGTGCACACATTTAATGCATCCTAATACATATCTCTTTTGAGAACTAATTTGTTTGTAGCATTGTGTGTATGTATGTTTGTTTGTGTGTTTTAAATTTTTTCTGTTTGTGGTTCTTTTTATACCCTTCGCCACAGGTGGAAAGGGTATATATAAGTTTGTCATTCCGTGTGTAATTTCTACAATATTCATTTCCGACCCCATAAAGTATATATATTCTGGATCCTTATACATAGAGAAGTTGATTAAGCGATGTCCGTCTGTCCGTCTGTCCACCTGTCCGTGTTAGTGTTGTAATATCATTTGCCAAGCCACCAGAACAGATGGCTGTGGGCCAAAAACCACGCCCACCTATATTTTTTCAGATTTTTTTTTAATTTTTTCGGCTTTATGGATTCTGTTTTGCCTTTTTTTGTCAAATAAATATTATACTGCGACAGGTAGATCGCAAGGAGTGCATACAGATCACCGGGGATCAATAACCCCCTGCGAGGGACGATTTTTGTTTGTTTTTAGATTGGTAGGGTTTTTCTGCTTTGATTTGTATTAGAGTCCTTAATAGAAAGCAATACACATAGTGGCAGCCAATGGACCCATAGGGTACCCACTGATAACTAGAAGCAGTTAAAAGGACCCCCATGTGTCAATATGAGGAAATTTTTTTTTTTTTTTTTGTAACTCAATATAGATTGCAGAAAGGTCCTAAATTTAACAAAAAAATTTCAATAAAATTTAAAAAAAATAATTGAAAAAAAAAATTTTAAAAAAATTGACAAAACATTTTCAAAAAGATATTTTACAGAAAAATATTAAAAAATATTTTTTTTTTAAATTTTCCAAAACAATTTCGAATAAAATTTTACAAAAAATTTTAAAAAAATTATCTTTACAAAAAAATTTTACACACAATTTTCGAAAAATTAAAACAAAAATTTCAATATTTCTTTGAAAATGATAATCATAACTGTAACATAACATATAATTAATATTAAAAATATACATATGTATGTATGTGTGTATATAGAGTAACATATTTTTTTAAATGCGTTTGATTTTGAAATAGATGATATCTCTATTTTAAAACCTAGGTGCATTAAACACTGTACGGTGTTGATTCCTTTATCTTGCCAGTGACACAACTACAAGTTCTCATTTTTTTTAATCTTCCATCACCACATTTAGTTTTTATTAGTAACAAGTAAAAGAAAATTAATAAATAATGAATAGAAAATATAATTAAACCAGCAATATGAAAATTCAAATATTACAAATAAAATCAATACTAAAGTGGAATTTTAGACCCCTGAATGCTGTGTAGAAACGCCTAATTATCCTTGCATTCCGAACTATTACTAGTTCACTCATAAAATTTTACTAGTTATTAACCCATGCGACATTTAAGAAAAAGAATCTTAAATCATTTCCGGCATTTACGTTTGAGCTTTCGGCGACGAGTAAGGGTTTCTAATTAATCAGAAGCAGTGCTTTAAACCCAACCATAAGCATTCAATACTTGTAAAATCTTGTACAATTCTACAGCAACAGTACGAAATCGGAGAATAAAATTTAATAAAATCACCAGCCTTAATCGTCATCAGCTTTCACCGCGTGGGGGAAAGCCGAGTCTTTCCCAAACGTACCAAATTTTTGCGTACCTAATTATCATCAGCATCCTCACAGTTGTATAGCAGATTAACTTCGTAATCCACATTTATTTCTACGTTAAAAAAAATACCTGTTTTTGCGTAAAATTTAATTTTGAACCGTTTAGTTAAATCTAACCCAATTCTTTTCTTTTGTTATATAAATTAGATTTATATTCTATAAAGAGTAAAAGAATTTATATGTCAGTTGTTAAGTATCATTATATGTTAATTGTAAAAAAAAGGATTAAAAGCATAGCGATCCCTGACTAGTAAATTAATTCATTCATAAGTACTATTGCAATTACCTTTTTATGTTTGTACCTAAATTCCATGAATTATTTTTGGTAGTCAATTTTGCTTCTTCTCGTTGCTTTGTTTCAATCACATTGAGTAACTTATAAGAAATTATTAATGAATTAGTTGTGAGAATAAACAAATGTAAAACAAAGTGCATAAAGTGTAAGAGTAATTCCAAAAATAAGTTGTAGAGTGAAAGAAAGTTTAGTTAACATATCTTATATAAAATAAGTATAAAATAACTAGAATATGTAGAAGTACATACAAAACAAAAAAAAAAAAGGAAAAATGCAAACAAATGATTATTAAATAATTTTAGTATTTAAGAAGAATAACAAAACATAAAAGTAGGAAAAAGGGAGATACATCATCGACGGTGGAGAAGGCCTTCAATACCGAAATAAACGAAACGAAATGTAAGTTTTTGTTGTTTACCTTTTTTTCTATTAGTTGATCTGTTTGCTTTAAATTTATTTTTCATACGTTTTCCTATCATTATTAAGTTAATTATTATGTAGTTCGTATAATGACAGAACAATTATATTTTTTTTGTATATACTTATAAACCTACATACATATATTTATGTTTGTTTATTCTTTTATAATTTCATTTAAACCTACTTTTTGCTTTGTTTCTTTTGATTTTTTAAATTCTTACAAATATTACATTTAAGATCTTGTAATTTTTTTTATCAATGAAACTTAAAACTGTTATATTTTCAACACCTAGTACTCGTGTAACGATTTTCTTTCACTCATAGAAAGACAAAAAAATAGTAAATTTATTTTCATATCGCCATGTATTTCCTATATATTAGCAAGATGTTAAGAAATATTCTTGAATAAACAAAATATTTGTTAGTTCGAAACTATTTAAAAACTAAGTTGTTCTGAATAAATCTTGGGTCTTCTATAACAGCCTTGAAGACATAGTTAGGGCAGGGTACAGAGCAGACAACAATTTCGTACTGCTTACTAGCGATTTTCCCAGCAATATGTCCGTTTTGTTTTATACCACGATAGAATTTAATTAAGTCTTTGTACCAGTGTGTACCTTTTTTGTTGTTATTCCTGGTATAGGGGATGGCCCAAACGTGATTTTGTTTGAACCCTCGACAGACTGAAGCAGCTGGTAGTTAATTGTATACACATTCACGTAAGGTCAAATTTCTCCATCTTATCCCCCACATCAACCAAGACCAGTGGCATAACAACACATAGACATCATCAGGATACCGATTAGAAACTGTCAAAAATAAAATACACACGTTTATAGGTAAACGAATATTTTGAAGCCAGCAAAGCTACATGGCTACACGACCACCGTTGTGGCTGTCGTCAACTTAGGCTAATTTCTATTTTATTCAATAAAAGAAAATGACACAAAATTGTAAATTACAAATTCATATACAAACAAAAAGTTTTGGAGAAAATATTTATGTTTTTGAAAAAAGTTATTTAATTTTGTAAAACCAAAATAAGTATTTCTACAACAACGTCAGAGTTTACGATGTAGCGTCGGCATCAATATCATTAAGTAGCTGACAACACGGCGACAATTGTAGCAAACGGAATTTGTTTTCATTTGTCTTCTATTTCTTTAACTCATGAATAATGATTTTTTCTCATACGACTTTATTTAAGTAAAGAGTCAACAATATGGATAATGCTGTACATGTCTGTATAAATAAAATCACCGTGGTGAAGGGTATAGAAGATTCGGCACTGCCGAATATAGCACTTTTATTTGTTATATTTAAGAAATAATTTTGTCATTCGACTTTAAAACTTTAAATAAAAAGCTTCATTTTTGGAAGCCATTGTTTTTTGTATTGTAAATAAAACTAGTTGTGTTTTATTTTAAAATAGCTTGTAAAAAATATTGCAAGCTCAAAACAAATCAATTTTATTTTATCTCTCATAATGCATTTAGTTGTTGAGTAATAATGGTACTTAATAACTTATGTGACTTACGAAATAATATCAATGAATATTTTTTAATAAACTTTTTTTTCTATATTATTAAAATTAAAATCTAAGAGTTTTTTTCAGGGAAGGTTAACCATGACAAGATGTGTATGTGAGTGAAAGAAAATCATGCTATAGAAAACTTGGGTATTTAGTCTTTCGTAGGAGTCCGATAATTCAATTGGAAGGGATCAGTGTACCCCAGCTGACACATTACCTGCCATTAAATATTTTTTTCCAAGAAATATGCTATAAATTTTCATTTCCCCTTTTGCATACTCTGCGGATATGGGGAGTATGCTATATGCTTACGCGCCAGGACACTGAGTTAATAATTAATTTTGCCTAATTAGAGCTAGTGGGAGAACTTTCATACATACCCCTTATTTTCTAAATAAGCACGTTTCCAATTTTTATTATTAAACCGACGCGTAACATTGTATACATATTGAGGGAGCGGTCCTTAAGGTGTGCTTCTAATAGTCAATTTTAAGTAGTAATAAAGCCTATATTCTGATCTTATTTTATATACCGGTAAAACTTTTTCAAATCGTCTAATATATAAATTGTAATTTATATTTTATATTGCTTTAAATGTAATGTATGAGTGCGATTTTAACTTCTCTGAATAATTTATTTGAGTTTCTACACTCATTTCCCCAAAACATTCCCCAAACAAACCGATTTTAATACATTTTCCTTTAGGATTACATATTATTGCATATAGAATTGAAACTCGTTTAAGCATATGTTCAAAGGCACTTAAACTTAATAAGCAATTTCTATCTTCTTTTATAATATTAGAAATAGTTTAATTTTAAAGTTAATTTTAATATATAAAACAACTATTTATTTATTAAGAGTATAATTGCTATTTTTAAACAGACTAAAATATTAATCATAAAACATTCACAAATGGTAGAAATTAAGTTGTTTATGATATTGAATAATGATATTGAATAAGAATAATGTGCATGCACAGAAAAAAAATTTCCACATATTAAAGGTTTTAATTAGTTTAGTTTTCAGATAAGAGTTTTATTTAATTTTTAATTAATTACATTATATATTTAATTAAAATATTATGTTGTTTATTCTTAATTAAATATTAATTTAAAGTTTTAAATAAGTTTCAGGGTCTAATTAAATTTTATATAAAATGTGTTTGTTTGTTGGTCGGAAAGCTACAGCTGTAACACCAGTGAACCGATGTTTGTGAAATTTTCAGAGTTTGTTACTAGATATACGGATGGTAAACTAGCGTACTTATTTTTTTGGTATTCGACGTGGGTGTGGCACCTCCCATACAAAGTAAATATTTATCATCATAAATACAGACTGAATTGGAATAGTGGGCTACCTGCAATAGGTAGCACCTTGCAATTCCGCACTAGTAACCCCCATATTAACGTTCATAGTCAAGCTAAATACAGACTGAATCTTGTTCCTGGATAACTACAATATATAGAGACTTGAAACTATGCAGAGGTAAAAACTGTGCTATTACGAATAGTGTGCCAAATTCAAAATGAATTGGGACAGTGGGCGTGGTACCTCGCATACAAAAAAATCGACAACCTCCAGACTGATAGACTATCGGTCTATCAAGGCACAGTGAAAAATTATTATCGTGTACATAGATAACCATAATAGGAATGCTCTTTAAAGTGGGTACAAGTAATCCCTATACCCATGCGTATACTCTAGATAAGCATAGGCTGGATTGGGCCAGTTGGCGTGGTACCTCCCACACAAAGTGAAAAATTATTATCGTGTTGCTAGACAACTACAATAGGTAGAGTCTTGAGTCTTTGCACAAGTAACCCTCTTACTAATGTGCATAATCCAGCAAAATACAGACGGGACTAGGATAGTGGGAATTGTACTTCCCATACAAAGTAAAAAAATATCGTGGAAATACGCATAGTCTAGCAAAAAAACAGATTGAATGGGAACACACGCCCGTACCTTGCATATTAACTGAAACAGTTTTGTCGTAAGGTTGGCCATGCTTTTCTATCAAGTGTTTATTGTATTTTTTGTGTATGGGTGCAGCGAAGCGCACCAAGGATAGCTATTAAAATATATACTTCAGTTAAAATAATTCTTCCAAAAAAAAAAACCGACTACAAAACAAATATATGTGCATCAATTCTGAACTAAAAATTTAAAAGAAAGTAATGTGTAAGAAATAGTACTCAAATCAAATACTTTTATACTTGTTGCTCTAACGGACATAGTAATATACGTTCTGTACATTCAAATATCTATCCGTAACGGTTAAGCAGATAAAGCCATATACGACAAATTACGTCAGATATGAGGACACCTGTTCAGTCATTTGATAATTTTTATTTAATTATTATTTTAAAACTTCTTGTAGATTGCTAACAGCAAAATCTAAAGTTGCTCCTCTGAAGACCAAGTCCTTGCCTAGGCTTGAGTTATGTGCAGCCCATTTATTGGCTAAATTATGGTCTAAAGTAAAACCTATGATTTCGTTCGAGATCGAAGACGTTACTTTTTGGACAGATTCAGAAATAACATTACACTGGATTCAAACTCATCCATCAACGCTGGCAACATTCGTATCAAATCGAGTTTCAGAAATCCAAGAACTATCAGATCAAGTTGCTTGGCGACATGTTCCAACTAAGGAAAATCCAGCTGATATAGTTTCAAGAGGATGTGATGTAGATGAACTAGTAGATTCAATTTGGTTTAATGGTCCTAAATTTCTAATACAGGAAAGAAATGAGTGGCCAGTAAATTCTCATTTTCAGTTGACCGCCGAAGAAGAGTCACTAGAAAAAAGGAATACTAATGTGTTTCTCGCTGTAAAAGAAGTTGAAGCCAACTGTATTATACAGTTGATTGAAAGATATTCATCATATACTAAAATGATCCGAGTATTTACATACGTTTTCCGTTTCATCGATATTGCTCGAGGTAACAAATATCGCAACTTAGGAATGCCTACAGCGAAGGAAATGACTTGGACTTTTCTACAGCTAGTTGAAATCATTCAGAGAACTGAATACGCTAAAGAGCTGGAAAAGTTGAATAAGTCACAAGTTTTGCCTTCTAATTTACAAAGACTGAATCCATTTGTCCATGAGTTTAAAAACGAACATCGTTAATTTTCACTACTAAGGGTAGGCGGGCGGCTGCTTAACGCGCCAATTGCATACGATGCTAAATTCCCACTGTTGATGCCCAAAAAATCACATTTTATGACATTGTATTTGCGACATTTACACTTTAATAATTGTCATGCAGGAGTGAAGGCTTTAGTAGCTCTTTTGCGAGACAAAATCTGGCTAATAAATGCCAGAGAAGAGTGTAGAAAAATAGTTCGAAGATGTCTGCATTGTTTTCGGTATAAACCGAAGTTGATGGGCCAAATCATGGGGAATTTGCCCGCTGATAGGGTGAGATCTCTGCGCCCATTCAAAGTGTGTGGCGTAGATTTTTGCGGCCCAATTAATATTACTCAAAAAATTCGTGGCCGTCCACCTATTAAAACGTATATTGCTATATTTGTGTGTTTTTCCTCAAAGGCTGTACATATTGAAGTAGTCACTGATCTCTCTTCCAATTCCTTTCTTCTCTGTCTTCAAAGGTTCATCGGCAGGAGAGGGCTCCCAGAAACGATCTACTGCGACAACGCCACCAACTTTGTCGGTGCCAATCGAGAGCTACTGCAGCTGCGAGAAGTGATGCTCAGCCATGCCGGCGAGATAGAGTCGTTTGCAGCCAACAAAGGAATCAGTTTCGTGTTCATTCCACCACGAGCACCGCATTTCGGCGGTCTATGGGAGGCAGCCGTCAAATCCGCGAAAGGACTGCTCGTCAAAACCGTGGGCATGGTGTTGCTGACAGTGGAGGAGCTACATACGGTGCTGGTTCAAGTAGAAGCTGTGCTCAACTCCAGGCCGATCGCCCCGGCCAGCAACGATCCGAACGACGGAGAGGCCTTAACACCAGCGCACCTTCTCATAGGCGAGAGCCTTCTTGCGCTTCCGCAAGAATTGCATCGAGGCGAAGTGGACAGGCTGACGTACTCCAAGAGATGGCGGCTTACCTGCGCACTCAAGCAGATGTTCTGGCAGTCTTGGGAGAAAGACTACGTCCGCAGCCTCCAAGCCAAAACCAAATGGGCGGAAGAAGAACCAGACCTCGACGTCGGCAAACTCGTCGTCGTGCACGAGGACAACACGTCACCAATGAATTGGCTGACCGGCCGAGTTCAGGCGGTAATCCCAGGCGCAGACTTCAAAGTGAGAGTAGTCGAAGTGAAGACTAAGAACGGAATTATTAAAAGGCCCGTCCATAAATTAGCTCTTCTTCCAATGGATTGAAGACCGTTGGTCCTTCAATGGGGCCGGTGTTCAGTCATTTGATAATTTTTATTTAATTATTATTTTTTTATTTAATTTTGTTTGCCTTAAATTAACGTAACGTAAAATCACTTGTTTTTCTTTATTTTTTTTTCTTAATTTAAATTCCCATACCTGATTTAATTATATCTGTCAAGTTGCTTGGGAAATTCAATAAAAAAAACTGTTATACTTAAGTTAGTTTAAGAAACCATTTTTGAATAAAAACCAATTGTTGAATCTAAACAGAATGAACCGGTTGTGTACCTCTTTTTTTGCGAATCATTTATTGAAATAAATAAATAAAAATAAATAAATACAGTCTCTTTTAAAAGACTAAAAAACATAAAATTATTTTTAATTTACTGCTTTAAAAAATATTAAGGCAAAACATTTTGGCGCCCGAGCAGGGACTGTGTTTTTAAAGTGTTTATTTTTAATTTTAATAATATTCGCGGCTACCACAACCGTATTTCAATACGCGAGTTAAAACAACTTCAACCTCAGGAGTCATCATCAATCATCCCGCAACAAGAGAATACATCATTACCAACATCTTCAAGGATTTCCAGATGCCCAAGTGCAATTGTATTCTTTGCCAAAAGGAAAGTGCCGAACGTCAGGTATTAAAGAACGAATAATTGTGTGAGACTTTGTATTTTTTCCTTTGAATTTTATTATAAAATTCATTTAACAAAAGTTCTATTCCACACAAAAATTATTTGTTCTTATACAAAATTATTTATTAAATTTTGCCCTAGTAGTGAAACACACAAAACTAGTAACATAAATAAAAGTGCTTTATTGTTCATCATAATTATCATTAAAAGTAAACAAAACTTCATTATTACAGTGCAAGTGTTTATTAAAAAATCACAAACGAATAAAATTCCGCCTCCTCGCTGTAATTTTAACCATCACTTTGTGTTCGTGCTCTTCTTTTCTCGTTCTCTTAAATTCTTTCCATAAAATTAAATTTTATTAAATTGTAAAATATTTACAATATTCCAATATTTAATTTTTCGTTACTTCACTTACTCGTTTGTTTAATTATTGTTGCGTTTGTTTTGTTTAATTTTCTTGTAATCGCTGCAAGCAAATAATTTCGCTAGCCAACACTTTACTTCGAAAAGGTAAACAAACGGACAGACAAACAGAACAAATAAATTAATAAAATTTAAAGTTTGTTTAAATAAAACAAGTGAGAAAAGTGAAAAGTTAATAAAAAATACATAAGCAAATAATATTGAGAAGTTTAATTAATAACTCAAACTTGGAAAATTTGTACATTAGTTTGTGAGAAAATAAAGAGAAATAAGAAGAGTTAAAATCATTATTATCCGACGGACATTTATCAAAGTGATCGCGAGTAAAATATTTATCAGTAAATAAATAAGAGGCTGTGATTTATTTGAACAATAAAGAGAAATAATAAAAGTAAATATCACTTCTAAAGCTATTAACATACATAGTTATTGTGAAAATAAAAAAATAAAAAAAAAATTGTGTTTTTTTCTCTTTGCGTTTTTGGTGGTTGTTCGTAGTGCAACCCAGCAAACATTTTATTAGCAAGTTGGTCGCAACAAGTAAAAATAATTTCTTTATGTATTAATACAATACAGTTGCTTGATCTCGCTAACATTTAAGAAAAATCACAAAGCTTACCCAGCAAACAATTTTTAGCCATATTCTTGGTTTTTATTAAAAGTAAAAAAAAAATAATTTCACAATTGTTAACAAAAGTGGTATAAGTAAAGAAATAGTCGAAACCTAAGTTTTCTGTACTTGTTAAAGTGGTTTATTTATTTGCGTGTAAACCGTAAGTTGATCTTGGAAAATTAATTATTTCATTTGTCAATTAGACAAACGCGTCTTTTTCTTTGAGATCCTTCCAGAAAATTTATCACAAATAAAGTTTTGGTTTCCTATAGCTTTTACTAAAACTAAAATAAACCTCGACTACAATGGCTGGCGGTAAAAAGCAAAAAAGCACAAATAATAGTCTTGAGAGTTTATATTTACAGAAAAATACAATTTTGACCAACGTTTCACGAATAAGGCGCTCTATTAAAGAAAAAACTATTTCATTTAATCAAAATGAATTGCAATGTCGTCTGGAAATTTTAAATTCATACATCGAAGATGCTATGGATATTCAGTCAGAGATCGATATTTTAGATCCGTCAAATAATGAAAGAACTGATATGGAAAATTTATGCGTTTCCACTAAAAGTATGCTCATGGGGTATTTAACTCCAAGAGAACATAGCTTTGCTGAAGCTTCTTGTAGTTTTCATGGCCATCACAACCGACTTCCAAATATGAAGTTGCCGAAATTTAGCGGAAAATATTCCGAATATAAAAATTTTATAAGTTTATTATTATTATAAGAGAGTCTGGTAGACAGCGATCCGACTCTGACTGAAATTGAAAAATTTAATCATTTAATTTCATGCCTATCAGATGAAGCTTTAGGTACAGTAAAGGCCTATCAAATAAGTGAGCAAAATTATTCCAAAGCCTTGCAAAGTTTAAAAAAGGTTTATGACAATCCGTGTTTAATATTTTTCGATAATATAACAAAATTATTTGATCTACCGGATATGTCTAAGCCGTCTGCAGCAGGCTTGAGGAGCATGATTGATACGGTTTCGGCTATATATGGCTCACTTTTGTCAATCGGTGATGACAAAGCAATTACTAATGCAGTAATTATCCACCTAGTAATGACAAAAGTAGATCCAATCACTAGATCAAAATGGGAAGAGCAGCTGGATTACGAGAAGCTGCCCCTGTGGAGTGATTGTGAGGCAGCACTAAATAAAAGATACCAGCACATTTCAGCTGAAGAAGCGTCAAATTCAAGACCGAAGCCTAATGCCAATTTTTCAAGAAAAAACGAATTTTTTTCTAAAAAGAAATCAAATACTTCATTTTCGTGCCAAACCGAGTCACAACAAGCATCTTCGAAATGTCTATTTTGCAAATCTACACAACATTTTGTTTCTAATTGTCCTTCTTTCTCTGCAGTACCAGTGCAGCAGAGATTCGATTTCATTAAAGGCGTTCCTGCCTGTATTAACTGCCTAAAAATGGGACATACAGTAACTAAATGTAAATCATCTAAATGTAGAGTTTGTAGTCGCTCACATCATACATTATTACACATATATGCTGCAAATAATGCGCAATCATTGAGTGTTAATAGTTCTGAGTCTAACGAACCAACAACTAGTTCCAGAGCTTTTATAAACCATTCATCTTCTGAAAAAGATAATGTCATCTTGGCCACAGCCTTGGTTAGAATTAAAAATAAATATGGCCAATATGTGTTAGCCAGAGCTCTATTAGACTCCGGTTCACAAACAAATTTTGTAACCGAGGAACTATCTCAGCGGCTACAATTACGAAAAGAAGAAAGAAATCTCAGTCTTATTGGCATCGGTAAAACTAACTCTTCTGCCAAGTACAAACTCCAGGCAACAGTAAAATCTCGTATGAATTCCCATGAGTTTTCGTCAGAGTTTTGGGTTCTACGATCGATTTCAAATTATCAACCAGATCGTGTAATTTCTACCTCTGGTTGGAACTTGCCTGGTAACATAGAGTTAGCTGATCCATATTTTAATAAACCGCAAAAAATAGATATGTTGATCGGCGCTGAGATTTTCTTTGAATTATTATGCGTTGGTCAAATTAAACAAAATCCTAACATTCCAACACTACAAAAGACTTTACTAGGTTGGATCGTTTCAGGAAAATATAAAGAATTGAGAAATTGTAATAGTTCTTGCCATTTAAGTTCACTTAAAGAAGATGAAAATTCATTAGATTCTGTGGTTCGTCGTTTTTGGGAATTAGAAGAGATTCCTAAAAAAGCAAATATTTTGTCGTTAGAACATGAACAGTGTGAGATGAGGTTTAAAAATTCTGTTCAGCGATTGCCATCAGGCAGATTTAAAGTGGCGCTACCCTTTAAAGCGGATCCTAAAACTCTGGGATTTTCTTTTGAGACAGCTAAAAGACGATTTTTATCTTTAGAACGTCGGCTCTCAAAAGAACCACAAACAAAAGTGATGTATAATTCTTTTATGAAAGAATATATCGATTTGGGACATATGTCTATTGCAGACAACAAATTTCCCGAAAAACCTCATTATTTCATACCACATCAATGTGTACTACGCCCTCAAAGTTCTACTACAAAACTTCGTGTGGTTTTCGACGCTTCTTGTAAGACGTCTACACAAGTTTCTCTTAATGATCTACTTATGATTGGTCCAACAATTCAAGAAGAATTGTATTCTACTCTAATTCGATTTAGAATGCATAAATACGCGATTACGGCTGACATTGAGAAAATGTACCGTCAAGTCTTAATTGATGAGGCCGATAGAAACTATCAGTTAATATTATGGCGTGAAGATCCATCTCAAAATATTGAAATATACAAACTAAATACAGTGACTTATGGCACTTCATCGGCACCATTTCTGGCAATAAGATGTCTAACTTATCTAAGCGAATTATATGAAAATTCGTTATATATTGGGTCTAAAATCATCAAAAACGACTTTTATGTGGATGATCTTTTGACTGGTGCTGATTCGATTGAAGAACTTAATACAATTCGGTCTCAAGTAACACAAATATTGCAATCTGCAGGCTTCAACCTTACTAAATGGTTTTCCAATTATAATAGGCAATTTGATTCTTCTACATTGGAAAAGTCTGTGCAGATAGATCCCGATCTCACAAAAACTTTAGGCACTTATTGGCGTCCGAAGAGTGATGTATTTAAATATCACTTAGATGATTCATTCTGCAATGGCAAGGCAACGAAACGTAATATATTATCTGTTTCGGCAAGACTTTTTGATCCACTCGGACTTTTGTGCCCACTAGTAATTAAGGCGAAGGTTCTTCTTCAAGAACTTTGGCTAATGAAGTTGGATTGGGATGAATCATTTCCAATCGTCTTGACACTTCCTGGGAAAATTTCAAAATTAATTTATTAAAAATCGATCAAATAGAAATCCCCAGATATGTCTTAACAACTTTGAAAAACAAATATCAAATTCATGGTTTTTCTGATGCTTCTATGCGAGCTTATGGCTGCTGCCTTTATATCCGGAGTAGAGCTTCTGGTAAAACTTCTTGTAGATTGCTAACAGCAAAATCTAAAGTTGCTCCTCTGAAGACCAAGTCCTTGCCTAGGCTTGAGTTATGTGCAGCCCATTTATTGGCTAAATTATGGTCTAAAGTAAAACCTATGATTTCGTTCGAGATCGAAGACGTTACTTTTTGGACAGATTCAGAAATAACATTACACTGGATTCAAACTCATCCATCAACGCTGGCAACATTCGTATCAAATCGAGTTTCAGAAATCCAAGAACTATCAGATCAAGTTGCTTGGCGACATGTTCCAACTAAGGAAAATCCAGCTGATATAGTTTCAAGAGGATGTGATGTAGATGAACTAGTAGATTCAATTTGGTTTAATGGTCCTAAATTTCTAATACAGGAAAGAAATGAGTGGCCAGTAAATTCTCATTTTCAGTTGACCGCCGAAGAAGAGTCACTAGAAAAAAGGAATACTAATGTGTTTCTCGCTGTAAAAGAAGTTGAAGCCAACTGTATTATACAGTTGATTGAAAGATATTCATCATATACTAAAATGATCCGAGTATTTACATACGTTTTCCGTTTCATCGATATTGCTCGAGGTAACAAATATCGCAACTTAGGAATGCCTACAGCGAAGGAAATGACTTGGACTTTTCTACAGCTAGTTGAAATCATTCAGAGAACTGAATACGCTAAAGAGCTGGAAAAGTTGAATAAGTCACAAGTTTTGCCTTCTAATTTACAAAGACTGAATCCATTTGTCCATGAGTTTAAAAACGAACATCGTTCATTTTCACTACTAAGGGTAGGCGGGCGGCTGCTTAACGCGCCAATTGCATACGATGCTAAATTCCCACTGTTGATGCCCAAAAAATCACATTTTATGACATTGTATTTGCGACATTTACACTTTAATAATTGTCATGCAGGAGTGAAGGCTTTAGTAGCTCTTTTGCGAGACAAAATCTGGCTAATAAATGCCAGAGAAGAGTGTAGAAAAATAGTTCGAAGATGTCTGCATTGTTTTCGGTATAAACCGAAGTTGATGGGCCAAATCATGGGGAATTTGCCCGCTGATAGGGTGAGATCTCTGCGCCCATTCAAAGTGTGTGGCGTAGATTTTTGCGGCCCAATTAATATTACTCAAAAAATTCGTGGCCGTCCACCTATTAAAACGTATATTGCTATATTTGTGTGTTTTTCCTCAAAGGCTGTACATATTGAAGTAGTCACTGATCTCTCTTCCAATTCCTTTCTTCTCTGTCTTCAAAGGTTCATCGGCAGGAGAGGGCTCCCAGAAACGATCTACTGCGACAACGCCACCAACTTTGTCGGTGCCAATCGAGAGCTACTGCAGCTGCGAGAAGTGATGCTCAGCCATGCCGGCGAGATAGAGTCGTTTGCAGCCAACAAAGGAATCAGTTTCGTGTTCATTCCACCACGAGCACCGCATTTCGGCGGTCTATGGGAGGCAGCCGTCAAATCCGCGAAAGGACTGCTCGTCAAAACCGTGGGCATGGTGTTGCTGACAGTGGAGGAGCTACATACGGTGCTGGTTCAAGTAGAAGCTGTGCTCAACTCCAGGCCGATCGCCCCGGCCAGCAACGATCCGAACGACGGAGAGGCCTTAACACCAGCGCACCTTCTCATAGGCGAGAGCCTTCTTGCGCTTCCGCAAGAATTGCATCGAGGCGAAGTGGACAGGCTGACGTACTCCAAGAGATGGCGGCTTACCTGCGCACTCAAGCAGATGTTCTGGCAGTCTTGGGAGAAAGACTACGTCCGCAGCCTCCAAGCCAAAACCAAATGGGCGGAAGAAGAACCAGACCTCGACGTCGGCAAACTCGTCGTCGTGCACGAGGACAACACGTCACCAATGAATTGGCTGACCGGCCGAGTTCAGGCGGTAATCCCAGGCGCAGACTTCAAAGTGAGAGTAGTCGAAGTGAAGACTAAGAACGGAATTATTAAAAGGCCCGTCCATAAATTAGCTCTTCTTCCAATGGATTGAAGACCGTTGGTCCTTCAATGGGGCCGGTGTTCAGTCATTTGATAATTTTTATTTAATTATTATTTTTTTATTTAATTTTGTTTGCCTTAAATTAACGTAACGTAAAATCACTTGTTTTTCTTTATTTTTTTTTCTTAATTTAAATTCCCATACCTGATTTAATTATATCTGTCAAGTTGCTTGGGAAATTCAATAAAAAAAACTGTTATACTTAAGTTAGTTTAAGAAACCATTTTTGAATAAAAACCAATTGTTGAATCTAAACAGAAAGAACCGGTTGTGTACCTCTTTTTTTTGCGAATCATTTATTGAAATAAATAAATAAAAATAAATAAATACAGTCTCTTTTAAAAGACTAAAAAACATAAAATTATTTTTAATTTACTGCTTTAAAAAATATTAAGGCAAAACAACACCCTTTATTTTTTTACACTTATTATTACTGACACAGTAATAAAAAGTAACGGTTCCAAAGATATGGCCATATAGCTTAAACAATATTACCTAGGGGACACCCTTTAATGTGCAATTTTAAATTAAACACTTATTTTAAAGGACAGATTCTTTGTAATTTTCTAATGTCTTTCTAAAACGGTTCAAAAGTTTGGCCATATGCATCAATTTACTTCAACTATTGAAACACCCTTTAAAAATTTAAATATTTATAAATGTTATTATACGGGACATAGTAGTGGAGATTCTGTCTAATTTTCAAGTGTTTGTCTATACCGGTTCAAAAGATAGCGCTAGATAGGTAAAATTATATCAATTATGCGGACACCCTTTAGTTTCCAAATTTAAATTATATACTTGATGTTATAAAGGACTTAGATATACAGGTTCTTTGAATATTTCAACCGTCTCTCTGTTACGGTTCAAAAGTTTTGCAATATACATCAAATTACATCAACTATTGGGACACCCTTTAACTGCTATATAAATATTTAATTTCTGATTATAAATAATGGACATTCTGTCCAATTTTCAAGTGATTGTCTACAATGGTTCAAATGGTTCATATATTTAAATTGACGTCACATATGGGGACACCCTTTAATTTTTAAGTTTATTGTTTTTATTAATTTCTGTTATTGGCAGCTATAGTAATAAGCAGTTTTTTTAAAATTTTAAAAAGGTGCCCTTTACGGTTCATACACGTAAAAAACACGTATGTTGTATGGGGACACCCTCTGTGCATATGTTTTATGGGGATGTTGTTATTTTAAACAACATTACTTTATTTATTAAGGTGTTTTCAAATTAAATTAATTAAATAAATTTATAATAAATTTATAACTGGCACATATGAAAATAATATAAAGATATAAGAAAAATAAAGTATTAATAAATTATTATTTAGGCTTAAGTTCTTAGTTATATAGATATAAAGAAAAATTAGATACCAGCAAAGCAGAATGCATTTTTACAAGTGTAAAACAATTTCTAAACAGCTCTATCTTCTATGAAATATAATGTAAAATTAAAAACAAAATTATCAGATTCTATTTCTTTGATAAGTTTGTTTAAATAGAAAATTAATAACAATTGAAACTACCGGGTAGATTGATACAAAGAGTACTGATGACGGACGTAGCTGTCTAGAAAATGCATTCTGGTATCTATTTTTTCTTTATCTCTTTATAATTAAGAACTTAAGCCTAAATAATTAATTTATTAGTTCAAAAATAGTTCAAATAAAATTTATATAAAAATAAAGTATTTGCAATATTGTAAGATTCTTCGTCAAATAACAATTTTATTTACCAGGAAGCTGAAATTTAAACTAAACAAAATTATTTACGATAATTTTGTATAAAGCCTGGTACTTTGTTAAGTTTTTCATGCGGAATGCAGTCAAACTACTTACATAAGAAACTTGTAGGAAAAAGTCATGAACAAATATTGCAGAAGTAGTATGTACTTTATTTTTACTATGGAGAAACATTGATATGTTTCTGGCAACATTTTACCAAAGCTGTGAAATAAAGCAAATGGGCATTATTTCATGTGGAATTATTTGTGGAAAATTTTTGTAAAATAATGTGGTATATTTAAAAGTAATAAAATTGTAAAATTGTTTCAAATCGCCATATTTTAAATGTAAAATTTTACTTGTGAAATAATAAATTTTGCTCAATATTTTTCACAAATGCGAACAGTACTACGCTTAACCCTAGAATACTAACCTACGTAAATTTTACGTGTAAATTTGTTTATCATTGTTGCTACTTAAGCATCCAATGGCCTAACGGTACCAAATTCCACAAGTGTTTTTTTTTTTAATAGTTTTTGAACAACCGCAAATTTATTAATTTAACTGCTCTAAGAACGTGAACATTGAAAGACTATTCGTAAAATTTTCGTGGTGTTAGTGGTAAGCGTATAATTTACGTACGTCAATTATACGTAGCGTTAGTAATAAGAGTATAAATTTGAAGAAGTATTTCATGTACTGAATAATAAATGCAAATAAAAAACCGAGAAATTCCAAGCGTGGACTCAACTGTGAAGATGTTGCGGCATTACAAACTTCCAGCGACTTTAGAGACATCAGCTACGTTAGTGTTAAAGAGGAGGAGAAGGATTTTGAGATACACAACAGTTTCGTTGATAAGAATTGGTGCCCACTGCAACAGATAAAAATTACATGGAAAATAATTGCCAGATGCTTAAAATACAGCAGTTCCAGCTTGTAATTTAAATTAAAAGAAAGTATGAACAGATCTATTCAAATCGAAATTAACCAAATATCACCACCCAAAGAAGCAACACCCACATATTGTCACATTTGCAAAAGCGTGGCAGTATTTAGTGAGCATCAAATAAAAGTAGACAAAAACTGCATTAACTAGGACTGATGATTATGATATGAGCATTTATTTTATTTCAGCTCTGATTTGATCAAAAACATGTAGTTTTATTTTGCTATTAAAATTGTTTTTCTTTACTTTAATATAAATTATTATTTAATAAATAAGCACTATTGAAAAAAGTTGCTGAAATAACTACATTAATTGAAAAAATTCCACAGTACGTAAAATTTACGTTGCGTTAGAATTAACGTAATATTAAATAGCGTTAGTATTCTAGGGTTAAAAAGGCAATATTTAATATTATTAAATCAATTCACAAGCTGTTGTAAATGCGGCTTGTGGTAACTATAATCAAGATAATTTTGGTAATTCATATTTTAGGTAAAAAATTTCGGCCAAAAATTATGAACAAGTATCCAAAAATAATAAATTTTCGGCAATTTGTTATTTATCTAAAAACGTCAGTATCATCTAGTACTACTGAACGATAGGAAGGGCACTGATAATGGTTTGATACATGGTCCAGCTTTGGGCTTTCGGGTTCTCTATGACATCTCTGTTCAAGCTCTGTTAGGAAACTTTTTGCTTCCAAGTTAAATATGCTTTTAGAAGAATTACTTTATAATAAGGGTAAGTTATGCAAAATGTCAAATGTATACTTCTCTAGTTACACTATGTACCGACGGTATCTCGCCCGTTGTTCCAATCGAGTATAGTTTTTAGTAAACTAAGCACATTAATATACATATTACTTGTGCAAAATTACAAATATCTAGCTATTACAGTTCCTTAATAACAAAATGATAATTTTTTGACTTTATAAGGCGGTACAAGGCCCAATATTCCAATTCAGCCAATTTTTTGCTTGCACGAGATATTCAAGATTCTTCTTGTTACAGTTCTCAAGTAACGTAATGATAAATAATTATTTTTATGGGAGATTCTACGCCCACTTCAAAATGAAAAACATATATTTCCTATTTTACCCCCCACATATCCTAGTAAATAACTGTGAAAATGCCGGGTATATCGATCCACTGATGTAGGCAGCTGTAGTCTTCCGACCAACAAACATATTTGGTGCTTTATATACACCTGGCACAGCTATTATAGCTGTGCCAGCCATGTCGTGAGCGTCCTGACAATATTTTGTTCGATTTGGCTTTGAAAGTATTCCACGCGAATTGCAAGACTCTTACTTTTATAGTTTTTCAGTTATGGTTAATGTATTTACTTTATCTAAAGGTACTCATTCCTGGATTAAATTCTAAAAGTTATAACAAATTCTAAAAATTATTGTAAAGCCCTGTAAAATGTAAAAGATGTTTGTGATTCCACAAAGTAAAAATACAAATCAAATACAAATTTTATTCAATTGGCTATTTTGCAGTAAACAATTAATATTTTGTCATTATTTTGAATCACCGCCATCTGTTGCGCAACCGTTTTTAAAATATTTTGCTTTCAAAAATAAAAGATGCCTTAAAGTATGCAGTATTTTTAAATCGTTGGCGTTCTTTTACTGGAATAATTCTTGCAAAAAAAACCCGACTTCAAAACAGATAGAAGGGCACCAATTCTAAACTAAAAATGTAAGAAGTAATCTGTAAGAATTAGATTTAAACCAAATAAAAGATGCGCCAAAATTAGAGGAAAAAAATAAGACTATTGAATGTCAAGCCTCTCCCTATTACTGTTTAAAAGTTAAGTTATTTTCACCAGCATCCGTCTTGTATGGGGACACCATTGAAGCCTCTGTCTATAACGGTTTCAAAGATAGGGGCACACAGATCAAATAACATCACCTATTCGGAAACCCTTTAATTTACAATGTTAAATTCAAGACCTGTTGTTATAGAGGACTTGGTCACAAAGATTCTTTGTAAATTTCAACTATCTGTCTATAACGGTTAAAAAGTTTAACCATATATATCAAATTACATGAACTATTGGGACACCCTTTACATTATAATTCCAAATATTTATATTTGTTATCATACCAGAGAAAGTAGTGGACATTCTGCCTAATTTTTAAGTGTTTGTGTTTAACGGTTCAAAAGATAGGGTCATTTAGATCAAATTACGTAATTTATGGGGACACCCTTTAATTTCTAACTTCAAATTGTATACTTGCTATAGTGGACTTTGCAATACAGGTTCCTTGTAAATTTCAGCTGTCTGTCTCTAACAGTTCAAAAGTTTGGCCACATACATAGAATTACATTAACTATTGGGACACCCTTTAAGTTCCAAATTCAAAATTTTATACTTTTTGTTATAGCTGACTTAGCACTACAGGTTCATTGTAAATTTCAGCGGTCTGTGTACAACTATTCAAAAGTATGGCCATATACATCAAATTAAATGAACTATTGGAGCACCCTTTAATTTAAAATTTTGAGTATTTATACATTTTATTATAATGGTCATAGTAGTCGACATTCTGTCAAATTTTCAAGGTTTAGTCTATAACGGTTCAAAAGATAGACCCAAATAGGTCATATTATGTCACCTATGGGGACACCCTTTAAATTTTAAATTTATTTTTTTATTAATTTCTGCTGTTGGGAGCTATAGCGGCACGCAGTTTTTTAAAATTTTAATTTGCTGCCCTTTACGGTTCTTAATACACGTAAAAAACATGTATGTTGTATGGGGACACCCTTTAATTTTTAATATAATGAACTGTTTTTAAAATGGGACCAACCTTGAAGCATAACCTTTCAAATAAAGCAAAAAATTTGAAAATCGGTTCAGAAATGGCTGAGATCTGCGGTTACATACATAAAAAAAAAGCAACATTCAGACGTATAGATAACCTCCTTCTTTTTTGAAGTCGGTTAAAAAAGTATCATATATTGAAATCAGCATGCTAAGATACGTCCGCTTACTTATACTTATTTTCTTTGTATAAAATGGATAAAATTCTAAAATTTATATAAAATTCTAAAAATTATTGTAAACATCTGTAAGAGGTGTTAAAAATATGAATTTAAAAATTTTCGGTAAATTTTTCACTTTTGCGGCTACCAAAGCGCTACCTAAACGGTGTTAAGAATCTTTCCTAGGAAGTTCATATGTTCTAGAAAGTTGTTTATTGAGATCTTAGGTTCATTTTTGTAGTTGATTGTTTCCTTGAATTTTGAACGGTTTGCTACCTATGGACCTGAACAGGGGAAAAAAGGTAAGCAAATTTAATTTTTTAAAGTTTTTTGCGATTTTGACCTTGAAGATGAAGTTTTTTTGATTTTATATGTTAACAATTTTTGTTTTTTATGACAAGATCTAAAACTTTGCCTCAGAGAGTATATCAAAATTTTAAACGGTTTGCAAAATATGAGCTTGAGTAAATGATCATTTTTTGCAAAAATGACATCGAGGCCCCACATCTTTGAGGGCCCTTAAAAAACCTGGAGGACTTTGGGCCATACTGGGAGACAGGGGTCTTTTTTTTTTGTTGGTCTTTTATCACGTAGTGGTGTTCGTATATGGTTATTTTTGTCCGTGTTGCAGTGTGTAGTTTAACTTACAAAGAACAATAAAAACATGGGAAAAATAGTTACATGGAATTTCTTTGCCTGCCCACATCTGAGCGATATCACGTTTTCACTTGCAAAATCATATATTCTTAATTTATTATAAAAAACAATTAAAGAAGTCACATATTTTCTATCTACTATACATACGTTTCAGTTTCAATCTATGCCTTTATGTTTGATTGAATTTTGTACATTGTATAAAATTTCAATTTCTTCCTCATATTTTTTTAAGTCGATGCATTTTTAGGTTACTTATTTTCGTTCATTGCCTTCAAATCCAACTAAAAATATATATCACGTTTATCTGATTGAGAGCACATGTACATTTGTGATGCATTTATTTAGAAATAAAGATGAAAAGTGACATATTCAGCTGTGCTGAATCTTAGGTACACTTCATATTAAATATAGAACATAAATTTGTTTATTAGAAATGTTTGAAACATTTAAATAATGTTAGTTACAAATAATATATATATTATACTAATCCCATTTGCTTGTCAAGATATCAACCTCTTGTGGAATATTAGACAGTATATGGCTCATTTTTAACTTGATATAATTCAAATAATTCTTGCAAAAACAAACCGACTTCAAAACAGACAGTTGGGTACCAGTTCTAAACTAAAAATGTAAAAAGTAATCTGTACGAACTACTTACATATATATTTTTAAACCAAATCAAAGATAAACAAAATGCGCCAAAAGTATCAGGAAAAGAAGTAAAGACTATGTGAAATTCAAGCATCAACGTAACACTGTTCAAAAGTTAACCTAGTTTTACCAACATCCGTATTTTATGGGGACACTAAATTTTAATTTTTATAGCTGTAATAGCGACCATAGTAATACACATTATGTGTAAATTTCAATTGTCTATCTAAAACGGCTTAAAAGATAAGGCATACATCAAATTTCATTATCCATAGGGACGTCCTTTAATTTCCAATTTTATAATTCTTATAGCCGACATAGTATAAGAGTTCAAAACACTGGGCCATATAAGTCATATTACGTCAGCTATGAGGACACTCTTTAATTCTTTTTTGTATTTTTTATTGTGGACATAGTAGTATTCGCTTTGTTAAAATTTCAAATGTTTATCTATTAGCATTCAATAGATAATGTCATATAGATCAAATATCATTAACTTTAGTTACACCCTTTAATTTTCAACTTTATTCTTTTTGCTATAGAGGACATATACATTCTGTGTAAATATCAAATGTCTGTCTATAACGGTTTCAATGATAGGGCAAGATAAATCAAATAACATCACCTATTGTGACACCCTTTAATTTACAATTTTAATTTAAAGACCTGTTTTTATAAGGACTTGGCCACAAAGATTTTTGTAAATTTCAACTGTCTGTCTATAACAGTTTATACGTTTGGTAATATTCAGAAAATTACAGAAATATCGGGACACGCTTTAGTTCATAATTCTTAATCTTGTTACCAGACAAAGAAGTGAAAATTCTGCCTAATTTTCAAGTGTTTGTCTATAACGGTTCACAAGATAGGGCCATATAGGTCAAACTACATCAATTACGGGGACACCCTTTAATTTCTAAATTCAAATTATATAACTGTTATAGCGGTTCTTCGTAAATTTCAACGGTTGGGGTACAACTGTTATGTTGTTGTTGTTGTTAAATGACCTATTGGTTCACCCTTTAATTTATAATTTTGAATATTTATACTTTTTAAAATATAACGGTCATAGTAAACAAAATTCTGTCAAACTTTCAAGGATTTGTCTTGAACAATGCATAAGATAGGCCCATAGGAGTCAAATTATGTCACCTATATGGACATCCTTTTAATTTTAAATTTAGTTTTTTATTACTTTTTGTTATTGGGAGCTATAGTGATACGCAATTTTTTTTTAATTTTAAATTGGTTCCCTTTACGATTCTTAATATACGAAAAATGTATGTATGTATGTATGTATGTTGTATATGTACACCCTTTAATTTTTAAAATAATGAAGTGTTTTGAAGTGTTTTTAAAACAGGACTAATGCGTAAGCATAGGCTTTTAAATAAAGAAAAATCGGTTGGGAAATGTCTGAGTTATGCGGGCACAAACATAAATAAATTAGTCAAATGCGAGTTATACTCACACACGTAGGGTTCCGTACTATGTTTAGTACGCCTTTAAAAACTCAAGTTGTTAATTTTTCATGTCTTATGGGGCACCCTTTTCTTTTTAAAATCAAAGTCATATTCGCGAAAATTGCATCGCTATTGGAACACCGTTTAAATTTTTGGAATTGTTGTTATAACGGCCATGGTAATACACTTTCTACAAAAATATCAGGCCTACCTATTGCGGTTCAAAAAATAAGGTAATATACGTGAAAAACATGTCACTGATAGATCACCCTTTAGTAATTAGTAATTGTTACGGTGTCCGAAGTACAACATCTACTGTAAAAAATTCAAGAATCTACCTATTACGGTTCAAAAAATAAGGCTATTTAAGTAAAAATCATGTCTCTGTCGGAACACCCTTTAATTTTTTATTATTTGTTATAGTTTCCATAGTAATAAACCTCTTGTAAAAACTTCAAGAGTCTACTTATTATCGTTCAAAACTTAGGCCATATATACGCAAAGCACGTTACTCTCGGAACACCCTTTAATTTTAAGGTTTGATTTAATAGAAAGCGAACATAGAGTTAATTACTTTCTGCAAATTTTAAGTGGTTGCCTCATATAGCTCAAGAAATAAAGACATAACGGCAAATAACACCTCACTTTCGGAACACCCGAAAAGTTTTAGTATTTATTGCTATAGTGGCCACAGTTATACACCTTCTGTGAAAATTTCAAGCGTCTACCTATTATGGTTCAAAACTTAGGCCTTATACATGCAAATTACACCACTGTCGGAACACCCTTTAATTTTTAGGTTTATTTTTTTATACTTGTTTATATAGCGAACTAAGTTTTATTTACTGTTTTTAAATCTTGAGTCTATGACTCCTACAGTTCACGAAATAGGCACATATTCGTGAATAACACCTCTCTATCGGAACACTCTATAAGTTTTAGTATTTGTTGCTATAGCGGCAACAGCTATACATCATCTGTGAAAATTTCAAGAGTCTACCTATTACGGTTCCAGAGATAAAAGGCGCTGACAGACGGACAGACATTGTAGCGAAAACAATAGGGTTACGTTTTTACACTTTGTGTACGGAACCCTAAAAAGCAACATTCAGACGAATTGATAACTTCTTCTGTTTTTAAAGTCTGTTAATAAAGCTGATCTTATAGTTATAGTTCACGGTTACAGATATTTGCGATATTTTAATTTAATGAATAACAAAAAAGTCAATAACTGATATATAACACGAGTCACACTAATTAAGCAATTTACAGAAAAAGTCTCGAAAACAATTTGGGAAAGGAGAAAATTTAACAGTTTAAAAATCATAATTTCTAAATAAATGTTTTGTTTTACATTAAATGAATTGACTTATTAACGAAATTTATTAAAATTACATTTAAATATGTGATTAGGTATGTAGGATAACCATTCTTGCGCAATCTTACTTCTTTTAAATAGTCACAACACACTTCTCTTGTTTATCAAAATACTTTATTTAATTAATATTAATATAATTATGATTTAAACTATTTACTTGAGTAAGTTAACGCTTAACCATTTTTACTCTTCGATCGTCCACACCAACCTGCCAACTGCGATGTCCGTTTCGTCTCCGTTAACAATTGTTTCGTTTCAGTTTTGTTCTGGTCATATAATGTACCTTTTTTACTTTTCTAAGGCCCATTATTATAACTTTTGCTCAAGTGAGGGATAAAGTGAACAATAACTATTTTTCGTTATTACAACTTCATTGTAAAATAAAATTAATATTTTTGAAAATATGGTAATACCAGAAGAAACACCGACTACTTTTGACAAAATAAATTGGTTTTTTAAAACGCAGTGGCAACATCAAACCTTTCATTTGTTTGTTTACTTTCAACAAACCACAAATTAGTATCTGTGCAACAAACAAACGAATATATTTTATATACAACAAAGGAGATATGTTTTCCATTTTTATTTTTCAAATGCAAAATTAAATTAACATGAATTTATTTTTCTTCATAGATTAGAAAATACGGCAACTTTATAGATGACAAAACATGGCAACTTATATCAAATGTTAAAAGTTAAAGGCAAGATGGTCTTCCCTTTAGTTTATCAATCACTTCTAGCTTAAAGTATACTTATAATAACGAAAAATTACTTATCATCAGGGAGAAAATCCTAACTTTAGCTAATGGCAAGTTATAATAATGGGCCTTAGTCTGGTCGAACGTGGTTGATACTGTACATGTTTGTGTTTTCATTTCTTGAATAACAATAATATTGTTGTTAAAAATTCAAAATAACCAGTCAGCATGGCATGGCCTGGCAAATTTGAAAACTACTGATATAAAACCTAAACACCGCGATTTAAGATTTTAAGCTCACTATTTTCATTATACAAAATTGTAAGGTGGATTTGAGAATTTAGTGCGTTAGAGATATTATATTAAGGTACTTTTGGCATTGGTGTAGAATTCGAATTTTTAGTGCTTTGTGCTTATTTACATACGGTAGCGTATCTATTCATTCTCGTTTGCATTTTGGACTTTTGGGCGTTATATAAATTTGCGCTCAGTAGTCGCCGATGACTTATTTTCATTTATTTCATTGTCACCACTTAACAAAGGCGAGCATGAAAAAGTAGAATAAGCGGGCATAGCAGTTAAACTCAACCTGTCAATAGTTTTTTTTTTTACTTTTTAGCAGTATAAAAATAATTGTATAAAATTATATTTCTCTTTTTCGCTTTCATAAAATCCTGATATAAAAAATCTATAATTTTATTGATAAAAAATGTATTTAAAAATTAGTCCAGTTTCTGGTTTTAATTATAATTTGGTTAAAGTCTGAACACTTTTCCCAAATAAGGATTTTGCTTGTTCAGTTATTTACCCTTATTCTGCATTTCGATTACGTTCCCACATTCAGTTACGCACAAATCGAAAAAAGGCATTCCAACAAAAAACTGAATCGAAAGAAAAAGAAGAAGACAAGAGTATGTTCAAATCAACTGTTTTTCTATGAAACGAATGAAATAGGAACAAAAAAAAAATAAACAATTATTTGTCATTTTAATAAAAATTAAATTTATTTCTGTTTTTATTTCAATTAAGTGCGAAAATCCCGTGAAAAAATAATATAAATAAAACTTAAATGTTGTTGAATCGTTAATTATTAAATAAACACAACTAAAAAGCGGAAAGTCAAAAAAAGCCAAAACATAATTAAGAGATATTTTTGCTTGAACTATTCCAGTGTGAAAAGTCCTGTAGCTCTAGAGGTGATATTTAGCATTTGTATACATCATTGTAATAAATAAAAATAAAATTTTAATTTCAGGACAAAATCATTTTAATATAAATTAAATTTGTTTATATTTTATTTAAATTTACTGCGAAAAATCTGTGCAAATAAATACATAAATAAAAATTAAATATTGTGGACACATTAATTATGAAATATACAAATAATTAAACTAAGTAAAGAGAAAAAAGCCACAACATAATTAAAAGGAATATGTGCTCAAAGCATTCCAGTGCGAAGAATCCTGCAGCGCCGGGGTAATATTTACACATCATTGTAGCACAAATATAAAGTTTCTTTGTTTTTTTTTTTAGATCCACACGCGATATAATCCTTCGATGCCATTCAATTCACCAGGTCTTCATAATGTTCAGAAGCTGTTGTTTTGACTAATAAAACTTTCAAATCTTTGTACAAAAGGAATTAATAATAAATATATATGAATAAAAATATTCTTATTTACATGTTTTCTTTTTATATTATTTGTTTTTATTCACGCATGATTCCAAATATAATTTTTTGTATATATTTTCTTTTTATTTACATCTTTTAAACTGAACAAACAAAAATCGAAAAACTTTCCGTTAACAAATTCACAAGAAATAAACAGATATATGAATAACACCTCTCTATCCGAATATCCTATAAGTTTTAGTATTTGTTGCTATAGCGGCAACAACTATACATCATCTCTTAAAATTTCAAGAGTCTACCTATTACGGTTCCAGAGATAAAAGGCGCTGACACACGGACAGACGGACAGACATTGCGAAAACAATAGGGTTTCGTTTTTACCCTTTGGGTACGAAACCCTAAAAATGTTTGTTTCACAATTGTTGCAATCATTTGCGGCTCATCCCCCTGATATACGGCCAAGAAAAGCAGTATCTCTTCTTTTTAGTCGAATGTAACCAGGTTCACTGAGTACATTAAGCGCCATAAAGTTTGGATGAGATTCGAGCTTCTTTAGATACGTTACTGCATGTTTCGCTAATTCTGCTTTAACTGATGGCATGTTTAGGTCTTTGTGGATGTTCGAATTTTTTATATTTCAGGGAGAAGATGTAATTACACGGAGAATCTTATTTTGGCACCTTTGAATTTGTTCTATATTGCTAGCTGAGGCAGTGTCCCATAAATGAATCCCATAACACCAAATTGGTTTGAAGATCGACTTATACAGTAGAAGTTTACAATCTAAGCTCAGGGTGGAGTTTCTTCCAATAAGCCAAATTAGTTGTACTGCTTTTAATTTCATTTGTGTTATCGATGTGGCCAAATAAGGCGACGGTATTTAACATCTGAAAGTTGCAGTAGCATTTGGTTATTTGTGCGAATAGGAGCGCATGGGTCCCTACGCAGTGTGAAAGTTATATGAGTACATTTTTGTTCATTCACCTCTATTCTTCATTTCTCCAACTATTATTCCAAATTGTGTATGTGGTCTTGTAAATGTTGTGATGCTATTTTGGTGCTTTTATGAATACTTAAAAAGCCTGTGTTATCAGCAAATGTTGATGTGTAAATTCGGATACTAATTGGAATATCTTATGTGTGCAGTAAATACAAAATTGTTCGGGCAATTTCACCATTAACTTATATATTAGACCTTCGAAAAAAACTTCATCAACTGCTTGAGAAACGCGTATAAAAAGCGCATAACAGTATTTTCTTTCTTCAAAAGTCTTTTTAATTACATTTACTAATCTGTGTGTTTGTTGGATCGTACTAGGTTGTGTTCTGAAGCCGAATTGATGGTTCGGAATACATCCTTTCGCGCTAAGAATTGGATTCAAATTAGTATTAATATTCTCTCAAATAGCTTTGATATGTTTGACATAAGGCTTATATGTCTGTATGATTCTTTATGATACTTTTGTATGGTCTTTCCTGGCTTATAATCATAATAATTAAAGAGACCTTCCACTCTGTGGGAAAGTACTCAAGTTGTAAGATGGCATTAAAAACTTAAATAACAAATTGTTACTTGCTTTATCAACGCTAGGGGCTTTTCTGGTGTTTAAATCATTTATTTCCCTTTCAATATTGTTAATTTAAAATCTTATTGATACTTCGGCACTAGCCTCTACTGCTGGCAACTCAGCTATATCAGTACGTATATTTGGAGTGAAAATCATTTTTAAATGTCCAACCAATCAATTGCCTTTTGCCCAGCCTTCACCAAAAGTTCGCAAGGGAGACTTACGTGCGACTGGTCTCTTAAGGTTTCAACATACACGTCATACTGAATAGTCTGATTATTCAGTTGCGTCGAGGTCTTCCAAGAGACGCTACTCTTCGAGATTCTAGTAGCTGTCTTAGCAGTTTCGTGTAATCTTTAAGTCTGGATATGAGCTGAGGAGATCTGTGTGATTGCCCCTCTCTTCCAAATTTTCTTTATTCAGCCAAGAGCCTCCCGACATCTACAGGATAACAACATTTTTTATTGTGCAATGTAAAAAGTTTGGCTGTTGAAATATATAGAGAATTGCATTGATTTAGGGTTGCATAACCCAAGGGCGCATTGAATAAATCTATATAAAACAAAAGGAGAAAGTGAAATAGAATTGAGATATCAAATGCTCCCAAAGATGATTGGTTTGAGTGGAGCCTGCTTTTTAACTTCAAAATGAATCGAAATGTTTCACAAACCTGTAGTTTTAATTTTACTATTAAAAGATTTTAAATTTCCAGTCTGTATTATAACTTTGTTCAGAAAATGTTTATGAAAAAAACTCAGCCTTTGTAATTTTAGTACAAACGTCTCAGACGATTTAAATGCTTGAAATATGGAAAGAGAAATTTCGATACCAAAATGTTATTGATTTAAAATAAAAATTATAAGTTCAAGGTTTTTATTTTTATTATGCGTACGTTGTATACAAGTAAGTTGATTTTGTAGTCAATACTAGACTTTATAATTTATTTAGTTTTTAATGCAACAAACTTAAGTCACGTTCTTATATCGGTTTCTTACAATAAATTTTACACACACGTATGTAACTAAGATCCAATAAACCCGGGTGTATTAGTAATATGTGTGTTAAAGGGAGTCTGTTTGTATTGTCAATTAATGCAAACTGGCATGTTTACAAGAGTATAAACTCATGAGCTTGTTTCACTTCATGCATGATTAATTTAATGGCAAACAGATTTAGTATAGAAAGGATTTTGTATCAAATGCTTTACGAAAAGCGAAACCCAGCAAAAAATTTAGCATTACCGAAAAAATAATTGCTACGTAATTCGCTTTTGGGAGTGCCAAATTCTGTTACTCGATTGCCAAACTCGCTCTTATAACTTGAAAGAAAATGCCTTGAAATATTTAAAAATTATGTCATTATTTCATATAAAATTTTTACAAATTTCTAAGTTACCTACTTAATTGTTTAAAACAAAGAAAAAAGTATTTGCATTACATTTTATTGTTTAATATACATTAATTACATACGTAATCAATTATGAAGAACTGGTTATATTAGTCTCACACCTTATTGGAATCGTTAAGTTGGTAATCCAGTTAAACAGTCCTTACACTAAAAATGTTTAATTCCAAACTCAATTACCTTTTTTTACCGACTTCAAAACAGAAGGAGGTTATTAATTCGACTGAATGTTGCTTTTTTACGTTTCTGAACCGAGTTTGAAAAATGTTTCTTTATTAGAAAGGATATGCTTACAGATGGATCAAATTTTAAAAGAAGTTTAAAATTTTAAAAATTAATTAATATCACTACAGCTGCCAATAACAGAAAGTAATAAAAAAATAAAATTAAATATTAAAGAGTGTCCGCAGAGGTGACGTCAATTGACCCTTTCTTTTGATCCATTGTAGACACTTGAAAACTAGACATAATCTCCACTATTATGTCCGGTATAATAACATGTATAAATATTTAAAATTATAAAATAAAGGGTATTGAGACACCCTGTTGATGTAAATTAATGAATATGGCCAAACTTTTTAACCGTTATAGACAGACAGTTGATATTTACAAAGAATCTGGAAAACGGCTCAAGATTTCTTCCTTACTTTGTTTATGTTGATCTGGAAGACATAAATTTGATCGGGGGATCTATTGTCACTTCTGCCAACACATTTTTCATGTAGCCTTTTAAGTACAACGTCAAGTTTTTCTTGTCTCCGAAAGCCAAAAATTCTTGTAAACGGTGATTGAGAACAACATTAACGCTGGTCTCAACGGTTGAGTCTGTACCCTCATCAGCTCCTTCAGCTGAGGGCTTGAAATATTCAATTTTAATGTCACCTCGTAAATTACATCATCGACCAATTTAGTTTTGTAAGTAGCTGCGAGTATTTCATCATCAGTAATGATATCCCTGTTGATTTTCATGATACCGAGGTTTTGTTACTTTTTGTTATATAAAAATTTAAAATAAATTTCAGTCTCACCCCAAGAAGACACGAATTTCGAATATCCAGAGAAGATGGTTGCCACGCGCTCAATTCAACAGCGAAAAAGGAATAACCAAACATGTTTTTAAATTTCCGAAACAAATGTTTATACATTTTTTGATTATTTGTTATAAGCACAGACCAATAAACTCTGATGACATAAACAAACAAATAATATTTATTTTTAATAATTTTATTAATAATAAAATTGTAACCAAAACTTGTTTATCGGGACCAAAGTAATGTTACAAACAACTAAAATTTGTTCATCGCAACCATATATTGTTATAGATAATATCATGTGATTCCAGTGGCAATACCATAACCATGGTTTTTCTTTGCGTACAGACACTTGGAATGTACACAAAATGTTTAAAGAGAAGTATCAAAAATAAAGGTAAAGATTGTCTCCCAAAATTTCTTAATTTGGCGTATATTCTCTTATCTTATAAGCAATTATAGAGACAATTAGAATTCACACAGTATATGTACTGCTTTAACCGCTATAACAACAAATAAAAAAATATAAATTAATTAATATTAATAAAATTTTTGGGAATTCAAATATTAATTATTTAATCTTATGCTAATTACCCATAACGTTTTATAATAAAAATGCAATCTATTTGTTGGGTGAAAGAGCTAGTCCCTATACGTATTTCACTGGTTGCTCAGGCCAGATCATTCAGGCCAGATTTTAGAGAAGCCAAAAATACTCTATAAGTAATAAAATTCTAAATTCAAAACACAATGAGAATTATGCATGTTAATAGAATAATATTACAGAATATTAAAGCTTCAACAGCTTTATTATAAAACGTTATGGGTAATTAGCATAATATTAAATAATTAATAAATTAATTTAATTAAATCATCGGTGATATTATTTAAGGCAAATATGTGCTACAACGTTATTTTTAACCGACTTCAAAAAAAGAAGGAGGTTATCAATTCGTCTCAATGTTGCTTTTTTTATGTTTGTGCCCGCAGAACTCAGTCATTTCTGAACCGAATTTAAACATTTTTTGATTATTAGAAAGGAAATGCTTACAGATTGGTCCCATTTTAAAAGGAGTTTAGAATTTTGAAAATTAAAGGGTGTCCCCATACAACATACGTGTGTTTACGTTTATTATCAACCGTAAACGGCTCCCTTTTAAAAATTTAAAAAAACTGCTTATTACTATAGCTGCCAATAACAGAAATTAATAAAAAAATAAATTTAAAAATTAAAGGGTGTCCCCATATGTGACGTCAATTTTAATATATGAAACATTTGAACCATTGTAGACAATCACTTGAAAATTGGACAGAATGTCCAATATTTATAATCAGAAATTAAATATTTATGATAAGAAGTTAAAGGGTGTCCCAATAGTTGATGTAATTTGATGTATATTGCAAAACTTTTGAACAGTAACAGAGAGACGGTTGAAATTTACAAAGAACCTGTATATCTAATTCCTTTATAACATCAAGTATATAATTTAAATTTGGAAACTAAAGGGTGTCCCCATAATTGATATAATTGTACCTATCTAGCCCTATCTTTTGAATCGTTATAGACAAACACTTGAAAATTAGACAGAATCTCCACTACTATGTCCCGTATAATAACATTTATAAATATTTAAATTTTTAAAGGGTGTTTCAATAGTTGAAGTAAATTGATGCATATGGCCAAACTTTTGAACCGTTTTAGACAGACATTTGAAATTTACAAAGAATCTGTCCTTTAAAATAAGTGTTTAATTTAAAATTGTACATTAAAGTGTGTCCCCTAGGTGATATTGTTTAAGCTATATGGCCATATCTTTGGAACCGTTACTTTTTATTACTGTGTCAGTAATAATAAGTGTAAAAAAATAAAGGGTGTCCTCATATCCGACGTAATTTGTCGTATATGGCTTTATCTGCTAAACCGTTATGGATAGACATTTGAATGTACAGAACGTACATATATTAACTATGTCCGTTAGAGCAACAAGTTTTAAATTATTTGATTTGAGTACTATTTCTTACAGATTACTTCCCTTTAAATTTTTAGTTTTTTTTTTTTGCAAGAATTATAATCTATTATAGATGGACATATGATATTTAAGCAAAGTTATGTCCACAATACAAAGTATAAGAAAATAAAGGAGTATAAATCATTATAGACAGCAAGTTTTTGCTACAAACAGCACATTTTTCTATTTAGGCAAATTCAAATAGTCTTTAGTTCTGTGCCCGCTACAATAAGAGGTACACAAAACATAGTTCGTATACGTAATTTTGGCGCATTTTGTTTATCATTTATTTGGTTTGTATACTAGTTATTACAGATTACTTTCTTTTACATTTTTAGTTTAGAATTGATGCCCATATATATGTTTTGAAGTCGGTTTTTTTTGCAAGAATTATTAATTTTTTGCTGGGTATATAATAACTCATTCAACTGAGAATATTTAATGTAATTACTTGTAAAGTTTTGTCGAATCTTACGATTGTAAGGTCAATGTACTGCCCATACTTAGCTATAGTAAAGTTGATTAATCTCGTTAGATTTCAGCGGAAATATAATTAATGGCAACTGCACTCATAGGATAAGCCGTGCATTTTGAAAGTAAAGGAGAGTTGATGAAGATGGACACACCGTTTTCATATTTCTTTTCTGTATCCAATTAAGTGGACAATAAGAGTTTTTGAATTATTCTGTCGCCGTATTTTTGTCACTAAAAAACTTAAGTTCTGGTACTGTCAGTTTTACGTGTGTATAAGCTGACAAAAAAAGTTAAGATTTCGGAAGAAAAAAACTTGTGTATTTCTTCCGATTAAACTTTTGAAAACAAAAGAAAGTTTGCTGTTGACAATGCGTAAGCAGAGCAAAGCTTGATGAAAAAAAAAAATATCCAAAAATAGTATATTGTAATTAACCATAATATATTAGTAATAAATAAAATAAGTTAATTTTTCTAATATGTTACACAATAATGTTTGTTACTCATTGTGTCAACCTCGTCCTTCGTTACTATGATTTCAGTTAAATACGTCAAATGATCTATCATCAGTTATAAATCACTTTGAAAGCAAGTAATGTATAAAATCAAGTAAAAATATCCACTTTCGAATTAAAAAAATTAAATTTTCAAATCATTTTGCAATATCAATATGGACGTTTCGGCATTATCTATGATTTTATCGCTGACAAATCTAAACACCTGCATACAGCCGCGGTAAATAAACGGTTTCCATTAATACATCTCATTTTTATCCTTGTAAGAAAACTGCAGACATATTTTTTATCACACTGTTGCATTGATTATGTTTTTTCATTTTGTTCAAAGAGAATGTAAATATTGGCAAGAGACACAAGCAAATTCTTATGGCTTAAGTACATTGTAATACATAACTGTCTAGTTACGAAAAGACAAATAAACTATAAGTAACAATGTCGAAATAATTCACTGTATACTTTTATATTTAAAACAAAAAAGAATCCGTTAGAAATATGAGTTTAAAAAATGTAAACGTCAATTTATTAAATAAGTATTTGTTATATTGTTTAGATTTTTGTTAGTTGAATAAATTAAAACATATCAAATAGATACCTTTTGATACATTATTTTATGTGTTACGATGGTATAAGAATACGATATTTTATGTCCAAATAGGCTTGATTTAAATTTAACCTAAATGTATTAAATAAAATAAAGTTAAATATTATTTTTATTATTATTATTAATAGCTTACAATTAAAATTCTAAGCTTATTATAAATAGGAGCATTAGCAACTAATGCCTTCAGCTCACGAGAATATAATGTTAAATTTACGATAAAGTTAAATGTGAGATACTATATATATAAATAGTTTTTTTTGTTATTAAAGAGAGTGATAAAGGCTATTGAATTTTAAATTTTGTATGGAGAATAAAAGACAAGATAATAAAATAAGTGACGGGTCGGTCGGGTATGATACGCAATAGTTTCACAGTGGACTATAGGAAATTTTACCCATTTTTTTGGCAAAGGTTAAAATCAAAATTTTTGCTAAGTGTATTTTTTTGCTTTAATATAAAAAAGCAATCTTTTGTCGGACTACAGTTGCATGTGGGGCAGCTAAATTTAGGTTTCTAGCTAAATCAATAAATTACGTCTTTTGGTATTCTTAGCAGTATATTTTGTTGGCTCCATATAGAAATAGAAATAGTGTCCGAGTGATGGAAATATAATTTTGGTGATGCTGCAACTTTAACAGTTTCTCCTGGAATACCCTAATGACGCAATAATCAATAACATCATGTATTTTTTATTTTTGGTGATCAAAAAGAATCAAAGTAAATGATGTTTGATTCCTGTCTTTATCAGTATTGCCGATCTACCACATGCTCTAACACAACAGTGTTATATAATTTATAAAGCCATTGATTAAAAAAACGTTATTTATTATCAATTTGATGGCTCTTCTACATAAATAATAATGTTTCTACACATTTTTTTTAAATTTACAAGGTCAAAACAAACTAATTAATGCAGCTGCATAATGCATAAAATTCTACGACAGCCCAGTAATAGATAACTATTAACAGGAGCGCTATTCCAATAAAACTTACAGATCATTTAAATATTTTTATTTAATTTTTTTATAACACCAAATATATAGTCTTTGCTTAGACCAATTTAGTTGAGGAATGAGTTATTATCCATGTGAATTATGTACGCAGCCACCTCCAAAAAAGAATGCCAAAGACAATATATTCGTTCACCGCTTATTTAAATATTCTACATACTTATTTATAGATGTTATCAACACTAACTTAGATTTTGTATAAACCTAACACTTATGATGTCTTCCCCTACTTCAATTGTGTCCTTATCTTTGACTATTTATAAATTCTCTAATATTTACAATTATCAAAAGAGTTTTTTTTTTACTTTATAATACCAAATCTACTTATAAATTGTTCTCAATTCGACTTCGGTTAGTTTTTTTTTTTTTGTTAAATGTCCTCAAATATATACATTACCACAGAATTTGTTTTATTTTGAAAAAAAAAAATTATAGTTTGAATTCAATTGTGGCAAAAAGCCAAGTTTGCAATACCTTAGCCCTTTTTATAATAAATACACTAACATTAAAGCTTATGAGATAATAACACTTTTGATAGTTTTATTTTTCAATGATTTCAAACTTAAATATTGGCATATCTACAGATGTGTATAAAATTTAAATACTAAAGTAAATATGTTAAAGTTAAAATTTGGGGGTGTGGGCTTAGAAGAAATTAAGTTGCATGAATTTGTAAGGTAAAACTATTTGATTTTAAAACATTATTGGGGCAGTTGTGAAGCAAAATTAATCCCACTAAAGCTAAGAGCCAACTTTTCAAAAAATGCCTTCCTTTCGTAGACAAGAAAGACTTCACTTTGTACTTGGAAGACTACATGAAAATGGTGTTGGCTGAATTGGAAAAGAGATCCACAAATGGATGTGTTCAAGAATAACATGAACAAAATAATGAAAAAAATCTTGAGCCGTTTTAAGGATTTACAATTCTTTACTGGTAAAACCATGAACTGCGATGTTATGGACCATGTGCAAACGCCGTGAAATTGATGTATTCCCACCCTTATGTTCTTGAAACACAGTTTAGAAGAAGAAAAATGTCAATTAAATTTATTAATCTAATAATAAAATCATCTGTATCTTATATAAAATCAATAAAAAAATAATAAATTATTTTGTATTTTAAAATGTAAAAAAACTAAAACTAAACTATTTTTTTTTTTTAATTTAAGCAGGGACCGAACATAACTGTTATTTTTTTATTTCAGATAAAAAGGTGACGAAAACGAAAACTTTCATTTTATTTAATATTGGTTATTTTTAACCATTATCATTTTATATATATTATTTTGGTGATCGTAACCAATTGAAGTAAGAAATATTTCTTTTTGGTTATAAGTAACCATTAAATCAATCAAAATTTTTTTTTTATTTTAAATAACCATTTTGTCAACAAAGAGAATTTTTTTTTTTGGTTAGAAATAACAATTATAAAAATAATTTCTTTGTTTTGGTTATCATTGACATTGGTATTGATCACAAGAAAAATTTAATGATACTGAATTTGTCTCAAGAAAATCAGTAAATTCATATAAAAATGTCTATACTAATAACAACAACTTATTCTTAAGTGTTGCTATTACCAACGAACGACATTTGATTTTATTTATATAGATATAATAACCAAAAAAGAAAAAACTTATGTAATGGTTATTTTTCACCAAAAAATCTTTTCGGTTGACATAATGGTTATCTGCAACCAAAAAAATGTTTGATTGATATAATGGTTATTTATAACCAAAAAAACAAAACTCTCACTTAAATTCGTTGCGGTGACCAGAATAAAATATATCTTATAGAAATTTTATAAATTTATCAATATTAATGGTTAAAAATGATTTTTTTGTGATTTATCTTATAATTGTTACGTCCCTGAATTTATGAGAATTTTATTTAAATTTTTATAAGTTTTTTTAAATTTTATTGAAATGTGTTTTCAATAAAAGATATTCTGTCAATTTAAATAAAATTAAATCATATGAATAAACCGCATATAGATTTCAATAAAAATTGAATTGTTTAACTATTTTTGTCGTTAAGGTTTTACTAGTTTTTTTTTTTTTGTTAATATTACCGAAATTTGGTTCAGTGTCAGTCTGTTTATGTAAGGTTAAAAAAATATAAAAGCTTCTTATTTTGCTTCTATAACAATCTCCTGAATGTACTGTGTACTATATGTTGTGCTTATTTTTTGAAATTTATTATTGAGGCAAATTAAAATTTTTATAAATCTCTTACAAAGAAAATTTTACGATTCCGTACCGAGAGTAAAATCGTAACCCTATTGTTTTTGCTGGGATTCTTGTTCTTCTATCTGTGCGTTCTATCTCTTGAACTGTAAAAGGTAGACTCTTGAAAATGGAAATTTTGAACCATAAAAGTTAGACTCTTGATATTTTCGCAGTAGATGCATTCCCAGTGGTTTAGAGAGTAACCATCGCCTCTAATGACAGGCGAAGTAGTTAGCCCATTTACTCAATTTACACTTTGGGCTACTGAAATGTCATACCCAACCATACCTACATCATTCTACAGACACTAATATCTTATGTTAACTTGTTACAATCGGTAGCCACTATTCGCTAGTATTTTCTGTAACCCTAAGTAATGCAGAAAACAATTTCTTTTCTACGAAAAATATTGTCTTTGTCTCTAAGATAATCAGTTGTCTTAAGTATATCCCGTTATTTAAACAACAACAAAACTCATTGATCATCTGCTAAACACTGACGGTTATTTCAGATTCAATTCGAAGTGACGAAAAAGGGATTTCTGAAGATGAATTGAGAAAAGCGATCCAGTTGCAGAAAAAAGTTATTTTAGAAATGTTGCGGCCAAAAAATCAGGATCCAGAAATAATCATAAATATTTTTGTATACATGCATATGTATGTATGTATGTATGTATGTATGTATGTATGTATGTATGTATGTATGTATGTATGTATGTACGTATTTAAGTTACATCAACTGTTGTTTTTATTTTTTATGTTTTAAAAAAATATGCATATTTAAAGAACAAAAATGAAATGACTTTTTTTAGTTTTTTTATGTTTTTAATTAATTTAAAAGTTATGTTTTATATTGTAGTATGTAAGTAAAATGATATCATTTTTATAACATTTTCAAATTAATTGAAATAAGCTTGTAAACTGTTAATCTCTCTTAGAAATAACAAAAATATAATTAAAGTTAAAATACCACTGTTTAATAAACATTTTTTTAAATTGAAATTAGTACCAAACGTTTTACTCTCGATTCAGAGGTGGTGCATGTGGTTGTGTTTAAGAGTCAGAACCTGCACCGCCTTCAATGGGCCCAGCGAATCTGTGCGTCACTTGGGGGTAGTGCGGTGTATAGCATAATGTGGGAAACTAGCGAGTTTATCTGTCACTTGGGGGTAGTGCAATGTATTGGTGGGTAAAGGTTATGCAGAGATGGGTCAATTAAATTCACCAGGCAAATGCATGGGAAGTAGATTGCGATGGACTAGCGGTAGTTCTGCAAGAGCTAGCGAATATACACGTGCGGAGCTAGCTACTTAAGCCACTGGGTTATTATGGCCGATATAACAACCAATGCTTCGCGATGGTGACTTAAGTTTTTGAGCCGTAATAGGGAGCCACTTTAAATTTATACAGAGTATGTAGAATTGTGTTCGTTATGACATGCTAAGATATAATAAAACTAAAAGTAGTTTTTGAACCGTAACAGTCAGACGTATCTTTCATGACGTTTGCATTAGAACAAGTATCAAAAACAAAATTTGTAAAAATTAAAGGATGTTGCCTAGATGTTGCGATTTTGAAATTTTTACAGGGTAAGTATTAATATGATCGCTATATAAATAAGTGTAAAAAATTCAAGATTCTTCACACAGAAGACGTGAATGTGAAGAATATATTCCTTTCTTTTTGGGCGTAGTGAAAAATTCTACGTGTGTGAGCCTGACTGGACTGATTTATTACTAACTGGCTGTGCCCACCACTTCGTGTATATATTTTTTTTAATTTTCTGCTGACAAAAATAAAAAGTGCAGCCAAGTTTTCAGTGCCACTGAATCGATAAAATTGCGTACTAATTTTTCTATATATTCTCTTCGAAATGAGATATTTTGGCGGATAAAACGTATTAATATATTTGATCCAAGATATCTGGTCACAAAATTTCATTAAAATTCATCCAGTAGTTTTTATGTGATTCGAACACAGATAGACAGACAAAACTTCTAAAAGTTGCTATTTTGTATTCCATTTTGATTGCTAATTGAACCAGCAACAACATTATCAAAAAAATATTTCATGTACAGAAATGGTCCTGTTACACTTATATTATATATGTATATATAGATGCCACTATAAGCATACTCAAGCATTTTTACTCTGTTATTTGTAGCTTTAAGGTAAGCATAAGTTTTCCACAATTAATGAAAACAACGTGGCGTATGAGTAGAAGTTGTCAAGTACATATTCAATTATTTTATAGCAAGTATACGTACCTTAGACAAATAATTATATGTGCATTGCTTCAACTTTAATTTGAAATAGAAGACGCAATGGAAATAAAATAACAAAATTATATTAATCTATTTTTTTTAACATGGAAAAAAATTAAAGCTTTAAATCTCTGTAGAAAATATTTATATGTGCAAAAATTTTATTTAATAGATATACGTACATATTATTTTAGTTACTAAATAAAAGTTTATATATGTATGTTAATAAGAGGTTGTGTTACTCTTATATGTTCTGACCAATTTGACACCAACATCTTTTTCAGGACAGACACGTTATATTCAAACAATATGTCCTTTTTTAGCCGTTTCCAGATGTCGTATAGCTTCAAGATGTATGAATTTTAGCAGAAGGTATTAGCCATAAAATCTTGATGGGATAGACGTCTGGGCTTAAAGTAGACCACTCGAGCATATCAATTTGTCACAAATTATTCACCATGTGGATCGGTCTATTATCCTGCTGGAAAGTGCAGTTATCGCGTTGTTAATCACCAGCAAAACCAAGTTATGTAGATTTCTGCATTAAAATTTCCTAGCACCCGTTTTGGACTTCTCTCTTGATAAAAAATGCCGACTACACATTGAGAGATCCTGCACCATGAATTCGATTGTGGCATTCTTCCCGTGGGCGTTTTACGTCCATCTAATTTTTGTGGAGACCATCTGATCCATCAAAATTAAACTTTTTGTGTCACTGAATATCACAGATTCAAATCTATCTTCCTAAAATTTATACCTTTAGTAAAATAAATGTTTCAGTTAAAACAACTTCAAATATTCCACTCTGATAAGTTTATTACACCCATTATATAAAAAACAATTAAAATATTGTTATTCAGTTCCAAAGAAAATGAATGGTAAAAAAACTTTATTTTATATTTACCTGTTTTAAAGTGTAAAGGACAAAAATCTATGTTTCATTAATTTTATTCTGTAAAAATCTTAAAATATTTATTTTATTTACTTTTGTTTATTTAAGGTTTTTTTCTTCTGGAATATGGCCAAACGATGAAAAAAAGTAAAGGTCTATATATTTAGTATACAGTTGAATATTTGTTAGATTTTTATTTAATTTTTGGCGACAATGAACAAAATAAAGTTGTCTGCTATAGGTACATTGTAGTAATTAAGTGTTTAATATTAAAATTATAGTCTGTATATTTTTAAGTACTGAATAATTTATAATTGTTTTTGTGCCAGAAAACAAAACAATGTTTTATTAACTTTATATTTCTTCTATTTCGATTTTTTATTGTAAAGCAAATAAGTGCATTATTTGTTATTTGCTAGTGTCTCGCTAGCCCCAACAGCAAAAAATCAGATAACCATATCTAATTGACCCAATGACGAATCTTTAGCTCTAAAACGCATGTTATTTCCAGAGTAGCCTTTGTTAAATTTAGAGTCACTATAGTCTAGATTCACGACAACAATTTTTACTCTGTATGTGAGTATTTTACGGTTTATACATTCTCTTTATTTTCTTAGATGACTAATACGTTGAGTAGTTGTTCCCATTGTAGGGATAGTGGTTATACGAAAGTGGGATTAAACTCTAGTTGTAGACAGAGTTCAGACCACACATTTGTCCATCATGTTTAACTTTATCCGCCATTGCATATGGTATTCTATTAGGTTTAAAATTGTATTTATATAAGATAATTCTTGCAAAAAAAAAACCGACTTCAAAACATATAAAATGTAAAAAGTAATCTGCCATAATTAAATTTAAACCAAATAAAAGATGCGCCAACATTAGAGGGAAAAAAATAAAGACTATTTGAATGTCAAGCCTCTACCTATTACTGTTCAAAAGTTAAGCTATTTTCACCAGCATCCGTCTTTTATGGGGACACCATTCATGCCTCTGTCTATAACGGTTTCAAAGATAGGGTCACATAGATCAAATAACATCACCTATTCCGTCACCCTTTAATTTACAATTTTAAATTAAAGATCTGTTGTTATAGAGGACTTTCCCACAAAGATTCTTTGTAAATTTCAACTATCTGTCTATAACGGTTAAAAAGTTTAACCATATATATCAAATTACATGAACTATTGGGACACCCTTTACATTATAATTCCAAATATTTATACTTGTTATCATACCAGAGAAAGTAGTGGATATTCTGCCGAATTTTCAAGAGTTTGTGTTTAACGGTTCAAATAGGGCCGTATAGATCAAATTACATAATTTATGCGGACACCCTTTAGTTTCTAAATTTAAATTGTATACTTGCTATAGTGGACTTTGCAATACAGGTTCCTTGTTAATTTCAGCTGTCTGTCTACAACAGTTCAAAAGTTTGGCCATATACATAGAATTACATTAACTATTGGGACACCCTTTTATTTCCAAATTCATTTTTTGTTATAGCTGACTAGCAATACAGGTTCTTTGTAAATTTCAGCGGTCTGTGTACAACTGTTCAAAAGTAAGGCCATATACATCAAATTAAATAAACTATTGGACCACCCTTTAAAATTTTGAATATTTATACATTTTATTATAACGGTCATAGTAACCGACATTCTATCAAATTTTCAAGGTTTTGCTTATAACGGTTCAAAAGATAGGCCCAAATAGGTCAAATTACGCCACCTATGGGGACACCCTTTAAATTTTAAACTTATTTTTTTATTAATGTCTGCTGTTGAGAGCTATAGCGACATGCAATTTTTTAAAATTTTAATTTGGTGCCTTTTACGGTTCTTAATAAACGTTAAAAACATGTATGTTGTATGAGGACACCCTTTAATTTTTAATATAATGACCTTTTTTAAAAATTGGACCAACCAGAAGGCATAACCTTTCAAATAAAGAAAAAAAATTTAAAATCGGTTCAGAAATGTCTGAGTTCTGCGGTTACATACATAAAAAAGCAACATTCAGACGAATTGATAACCTCCTTCTTTTTTGAAGTCGTTAAAAAGTGCAGTTTAAGTGTGGTAAAATTTATAAGATATCTCTATAGTTTTTTTTCAAGAAGGAAGAACTTTTTGAAAAAATCAAGAAGAACATTTAGGGTTTTTATTAGGTATTCTTCTTGTTTTTTTCTTAATGTTTTCTTCTTGACTTTATTAGTCAATTTTGTTTTTTTTTTTATAAAAACAAAAAAAAATACAAAATAAAAAACTGAAAACAATTAGTAAATTGCTTTTTTGGCATGGTCTTTGAAGTTAGTTGCTGATCACTCTTTGATTGCTTCTACCTTTTCTTTATGTGGTAGCGGCTGCCTGACATTTTACCTCCATATTAACCTATATTTTTCCACCAAGGGGACTTCTGATGGATTGTCTAGAGGGGGTTTAAACCGCTTAGTTTTTAAAACTTGAAAAACCATGTTGAACATTTTTTTCGTTCTCTGCCAGGGATCAAATCTGGTGTGCTTCGTTTTGCAGGCACACAATTAACCATAAAATATATTTTATATTTTATGTTTTAACAAACAAATTCTATGTTGATTTATATAAACGAAATAACAAGAAAGCTAATATAATCAAGTCGATATCCTTAAGAAAATTAAAACGATAATTAACACATATACACTTATCACATAGGATCCTAATGAAATCAATAAATACTATCTTTTTAAAAAAACCAATCAGGTAGCCTAATGAAATTAATAAGAAATCCCATTTTTATATCAAAAAGTTTTTCTCTCCATCAATCCATGTTTTATGTGTGTCAAAAACGAGTAAAAAATTGTGAAGAACAAGTTTTCTTATTGATTTAATAGGATTTCCTTATTGATAAAATTAAAAATATTTACCACATGAAAATAACAAGGAATCGAAAATACTTCCCTTCTCTCTGCTTTAGTACCCCTTTCATAGAGAAAATCTTTTAGATTATATTAGGCATTTTTGGCTCTGTGTATATTTCACGCGTATCTCCTAAACGGTTCAATAGATAATGTCATACATCCAATTACACCACCTACGGGGAAAATCTTAAATATTTTTACTTATACAAAGTAGGATATTGATAGTGTTACACCCTTTATTACAAAGGATACCCTTTAAATTCCAATTTTAATTAAACTTTATATCAGGCGTAAAAATCTACTCTCTTTATCTACTACTAAACTACTACTAAATCTACTATCTTTTTTAAGGTTCGAAAGAAAAGACCGTATAAAATAACAACACATAGGGACACCCTTCTATATATAATTTTAATTATTTATACTTGTTGTTATTCGTAAATCTAAGTGCATATATGTGTATCAGATTACATCAACTATTGGGACTAAAGCATGCCCGAATAGTTGTTTATAATTCTTAATATTTATACTTTTATTACACCAGACAAAGTGGTGGATATTCGCAAGATTTTTTCTATAACGGCTCAAAAGATAGGGCCATATAGGTCAAATTACATCAATTATGGGGACACCCTTCAAAAGTTAACCGCCTTTTTCCAGCTGTTTAAAAGTATGATCATATACATACATCAAATTAAATGAATTAAATCATTTATTTTTTAACTTTGAATATTTTTACTTTTTATTATAACGTTCATAGTAATCGACATTATTTCATATTTTCAAATTCAAGAGATAGACCCATATAGGTGAAATTACGTAACCTTGGGGACACCTTTTAATTTTTAGATTTATTTTTTATTAGTTTTTCCTAACAGAAGATATAGTAATACGCAATTTTTAAAAATTTTAAGTTGTTGCACTTTACGGTTCTTAATACATGTAAAAAGCATGTACATATATTGTAAGGAAACACCCTTTAATTTTTAAAATTATAAACTGTTTTTAAAATGCATTAAATCTATAAGCATAACCTTTCAAATAAAGAAAAAAATTTAAAATCCGTTCAGAAACATAAAAAGCAACATTCAGACGAGTTGATAACCTGCTTCTTTTTTGTTTTGTTGTGTTTGTGAAAATGGCCATTTAAATACGGTGTATAGTTTTTGCTTTCAAACGTACATGTGTAATTACATCTGACATAACCTATAATACATAATTTTGCCGCCACACAGTTTTGTATTGCAAACCACAGCTGATGCAAAGAATCCAACCTAGTGCTTTTGCTAAATTTTTCGTAATTTTGTTACCACAAGAAGCCTAAAATAACAAATATCTAGTTGGCATTACAAGATGTAGGATGCTTTTTCACATCAAAATAGACCATGTTCTAAATGAAAAATGTCACATGTATTGTACATATGTATTGTATACATGTTATGTTTGAAAGGGTTCACACGATGTGTAGAGAACTTACACTTGAAAAAGTGACAAGACATATGACAAATACACTTCGTGTAAAACCACTTTAAGAGGGATATTGCCAACAAATATTATGTCATACGTAAGTAGTTCTGTAAGCAATAAGAACTCGTCATTATGTTACAAACCTGCATACGGAGAATCAGTATTTTTTGCTGGGTTACGCAAATTTTTAATTCTATTGGACGCTTACTGTAGCTGTCTTGTTTGTTAAGCGAGACTACGTGACTGCTTCATTTTGAGAAGGTACTTTGTAGAACCAAAAAATATTTTAAGTAACAAAAAAAATTTCCAATAATTCTTTAATTTCTATAAGTTTTTGATCACATCTCGTATTTATGCACACATGAAGTATAGTGTAATCATGTTAAGATTGGTTTGCTTGCTTGCATGCGCTGCAATAGTACGTGTTGAATCTTAAAATAACTTGAGTAGAAATATTAAAAATAACTTTCTTATTCTTCGGCTTTACTATATTTCTGGTAATAAAAAGGAAGAGAAAAAAACAGATATGTAGATGCACAATCATAAAAAGTTACATGACAACATGTTGAAGAAAAACATAAGAACAGACGAGAACAATTTTACTTTAAGCTAAATTTTATTTCTAAATACAGACTTTATTTATATAAAGAAGTATCTTGACAACATTATCCCATCAATTGTTGACAATAATGATGTTCTTATTTGCATATTCGTTATTTTATTTGCTCTCACAATCCAAGAAATGAAGAAACGAAATGTTTGCAAATGTTAACAGCTAAAATTGTGCTTTTTGAATGCATAGTAAACGAGATCACGAATCATTGTATGTGTGTGACTTAAAATGACATATTGTTATTTGAATATAAAAAATAAGTTAATACATATTGTCATGGTTACTTTCTCTAAAGAGGCATTTAAAATTAAATGTCTAAAAATATTTGAAGCAATATTTATTTTGAGAGCTTGTACCATTTACAAATTTAACTTTTCTAGAATATAATTTAATTCATTTCTACATAATATATATGTATTTCATTGATGCATTTTGATAATTATTGTAGTGCATTTCAAAAAGAAGGTAACCCGCTAAAAAATCTGCCAGATCAAAAACACTTAAATGTTTAGAAAAAATCTATAGAATAAAAAACATCGAATGAGCATCCAACAGTTGAACTTATTTTACTTGTTTATTAAGATGATGTTTTCAAATAATTTTACATTTAACCCATATCCTGTATTCTTGCGTCAAAATTGCATTTTATCGCATTTGTAATCCCTATTATTTCCACATCTAACTAATAAAAATTTTTACAATTACTTATTTCATAAAAAGTATTAAAATATAGAATACAAAGATTGTAGCACTTTTGGCAATGTCTGCATAAAAATCTGTAATGGCCTATACTCAACTTTAGCATACCCAATGGAAATAGATATTTTTTGGATACATTACATAAAGAAAATAAGTTCAAAGTATGTATATTCGATTCGAAAAATTATCTATTTTCGTTTTGGATGTTTTTTAACTACCCCTTGCCCCTTCCAGATTATGCCCAAAATAATACAGCTCTTTATCTCCATGTACCAAAAGGACATACTGAATTTCTTTTCGATATGTCGTACGATATGACCTGTATAGCGTTCACAAAATTTGGGAGTAAGGAAACTACAACTACAACAACAGCTCATTATCCAAAGGCACATACTAAATTTCATTTTCAGTATGACCTGTACAAACACCACACATCCACCCACAGACATCATTGCGATAATAGCAAAATGGATTCAGGAGACCTCAAAACGTATAAACCCGTCAAAATCACGACCACAATTTTTTCACGATTACTATACTTTACCTTATACTACGTATGGTAAAGTAATTATTATAAAGTAAAATTACCTTATACTACGTATGGTAAAGTAATTACCTAATAAAAAAGTTACGCATTTTGTATACCTGTTGTTAAAAAGTGCCCAATACAATATCATCAATGTGACAAGTAAAGGAATCTGAATTTTTTTATTCTGTCTTGAAATCATTTGCGGTTCTGTTTTGTCTGTGAACTTACTTTATATTTTTCTGTTTTGCTGTATCTAGAGCAGACAGCATAAAATCACTTTTTATGCTATGCTTGTCGAATTCAATAATGTCACTAGTTATTTATATGACTAACCTATATTGTTGAATTTGATTCAGTATTTAAATTCCTTATCAACTGCGCTTAGACCAAACAGTATTTGGTCAATAATTGGATGCCTATTGAAGCATTTTTTTGACTTCAACTATGAGAAAAAATGTATTCAATCAACTATTGTCAGTTGGTGAGATGAAAGTCTACTGCCACCCAAATCTTCCTTTCATCTTATACATTTTATATTTCTTGTAGCTTCAGCCAACCTTTCGTTAGCAATGAAATAAACTTTAGCTTATTTTATTTTACCCTATCATTATATTTTGATTGCACTTTTAAGGCTGCAATTGTTGCCATTGTTGCCATGCAACTCCCTTACTTTTGAACGAATAATTGTAATTTAATGCTACGCATATGCCACATTATTTGTTGCGTTACCATATAATTTATTGAGATAAAAGTTTTATCTCAATGAAAGTTACCTTTAACAAATATTCTTATTTTATTCATAATTCCTCTTGTGTAAAATGATAACTAAAATGATAAAAATAATGTCTTGAAGATTTTAATTATACGTTAGGAAAATAATTTCTGTGTGGTTTTATATTTTCTTATTTAATTGTATCTATCATTGTTTGTGTTGTAGTTGCTTTATCTTTTTAATACATAATCGGGTTTCTGGCTTAGTCGGTAAATAAAGCGAATCATTTATAAGATTTATTCGATTTGTAGTTAATTAGTCTTGAATTATTCGTACAATCGAATAAAACTTTTATCTATACTAGAATTCGCCCTGTGATCGAAATTCGACCAAATTTATTTTTGTAAACTCTTTATATATTTAACAAAAGTACACATTCATGTTTCTCAAGAAACAAAAGTTCATATCAACCCAGCAAAAAACAATGAATGTGTTCAAAAGGAAATGGTGATTTCATGATTTCCTTAGCACTTATTTACTCGAACTCATTTTTGATGTAATCCCTAACTCTAATAAAATGACATGTTTTGAAGTACTTGAAAATGCATTAAATTTTTCTGGTAAACCATGTGAAAGCATCCGAATCATCGAACTTTCATTAGTCCTAAGCACTCATTTAAATGAAAGTCAGTTTATTTAAATGTGAACACATGACCTCCAATGACACGCCTATGTTAAAATCATGCGTTTTTCACCTACATTGGGACCATTGCAAGAGTAGTAGAACTCATGAATATCCTAGTGTTTTGTCATGTCTTTTTTTGCTGGGAATTCAAGAAATTCATATACATATTTATTAAATTAAACAAAATGGGAAACACCATTGTAAATGGTCTTATACATACATACTTGCATTAATTAAATTTAGTTATTAAAATATATTTTATTTCGAGTTGTGTTTTGGTTTAGACAATTTATCTAAGTTCTTCTTCGATTCAAATTAAAGTAAATAATGTTGTAAATTGTTGTAAAAACTCGAATATTATTCAATAAATTGCCTTTACCATTAGCATCAGGTACATACAGTTTTAAGCCAAATTATTTCTATTAAAAAAGAAAACACAATTGTGAAAATTTTACTTTTATCGTTCAAAAGTAACGCCATATACCTACATAAAAATAACGTCTCTATCAATACATCCTTTGAATTTTAGTAAATGTTGTATTAGCGGCAACACACTTTCTATGAAAATATCAAAAGTGTCTACTTATTGCGATTAAAAAATAAGACCATATATGTACGTGCAAAACATTTCACTTTTGGTATACCCTTTAACTTTTATTAGTTGTTATAGTGGCAGTATTAGTACACCTTCTTTGAAAATTTTAAGAGTCTAACTATTATGGTTACAAAATTAGGATTGCATACTAATTATGTCACTTTTTATAGGTTTTTTTTTTAATTGTAATTACTGTGTAAATTTTAAACCGTTCAAGAAATAAAGACACGAAAATAACACATCACTTGCGAAATATAAATATAGAAAAAACATTTTGTTTCCAAAAACAATTAGAAACATAAAATTGCATACAAACACGTACATTTAGTTTTGCTTGAATCTAGCAGATACATGTGTGTTTGTAGCATGTGTAGTGGTAGCAATAAAGTGCCATTTATTTCTTAACTACTGAAGCGATTTCAATAAAATAGAGACGGTAGACTAAAGCTCGACAATAGCTACTAACCCGCGAAAGAATAAACAAAATCGGTTGACAAGCAGAGAAGAAAAAGGGACCCAAAGTTCTGCGTTGCCTATTATTATATATAGATAATTCATAATACATCTTAATTATTAATGAGCCATAATTAAGCAAAATATTAAAATTTAAACTTTACAACATGCGTATGAGCATTATATAATTCTAATATAAAGTATATGTTCCATGTTAGAGATTGCAAATTTCAAGTACAATTTTTTTTAAGGAGAGAAGTAACACTCAGGAAATGCCTATATTAACTGTGTTACTTCTTTTGGAAATGGATAGGTAGACAAGACAGATGTTTTGTGAGATATTAAAGCTCCACGCATGGCAACACTGCAATTGGACATTATAATTATTTTTAGAACAGTGTTGCAGCGCTTCTGGTATTATGTAGGCGTATGTATAACTTTGAAGCAAGGATAGCCAATTTATAAATATATTACATCGCCGACGATTTAGTGCTATTTGGTAATACCGGCGAAGGAGGGCGCTGCGATATGCATTATTATGAAGAGAGTTAATACATATCAGAAAAATAGATGTTGCCACGGCTGAGTATTGAACTCGTGAGCAAGCTGTAGTAGTCAACGTGCTAACCACTTGGGCTACAGCACCCTTATATTACATTCCATATTTCATGATGTCAAAAGAGTGAAATAATTTTTCATATTAAAAAAATATATCTATTTAAAATACATTTAATAGTACACATTATTATATATTTTTATTTGGAGCAACAAGTAGGGGATGACCTATATTTATGCAATGAATTGTGCCGAAACTAGGAAAGGGATTGTGGACATTCGACTTGAACTTTTCCACATAGAAATTGGCAGGAAAGGCATTTGCACCCTATAATGCGTAGTGCGATTCGACTGAAAATCGAATGCAAATACATGTGCTCTTAATAAAAAGTTCCTTGATTTTATTAGCGTACACTACAATGAAAGTTATACTAACACGGTGAACCACACCCACATTATTTAATTTTTAAACTTTTTTACCGTTTATTTATTCATACACTCAAAATATTATGTACATAAGTCACAATAACTGAAAATGCAATTTAAAATAAACTCAATTAAAAACCGGTCTACTAATTATTCATTTAAATCAAATGAAAGTTTTTGTTAATTTTAAATACTCAAAAACAAATGTTTTTTTTCCTTTATTTTAAAAACATAAAATTTAACTAAAAATTCGGTAAAAGTAAATGATATTTCCCTTGATTTAATTTTTTACCTGTAGTTAAATTAAACTTAAAATTCCGTAAAAAGGAAGCGATTCTCCGTTGTTTCTGTTTTTTATTGCTAAAATTTAAGCTACAAATTTCCTTTATTTTTACTATTTTTTATTTTACATAAAAATACATTAATAATACATAAATTAATACATTAATAATCTTAATCTTAAATATATAATTTGTTAACAAAGATACATAAGTAAACATGAAGTAATTATATATGTAAGTATATATATTTTATAAGTTAAAGATATTTTTGCCAGCATTCATCATCAACTACAGAACAAAAAATCACAATCAAGAGGTTAACTAAATAAATCAGTGAAGTGCGAGTTAGACTCACACACGTAGGTATCTGTACTATGTTTAGTACAAATTTAAAAATTCAAGTTGGCAATTTTTTCATGTCTTATAAGTCACCCTTTAATTTTAAAATTATAGCCGTAATCTTGAAAATTGAATCATTGCTGGAACACCCTTTAAATTTTAGTAATTGTTGTTATAGCGGCCATTTTAATACACTTTATATAAAAATATACATGCGCCTACCTATTGCGGTTCAAAAAATAAGGTAATATGCATGAAAAACATGACACTAATGGATCACCCTTTAGATATTAGTAATTTTTACAGCGGCCGAAGTAAAACATCTGCTGAAAACATTTCAAGAGTCAACCTATTACCGTTCAGAAAAGAAGGCTATATAATATCTCTGTCGGAACACCCTTTAATTTTGTTATTTGTTATAGAGGCCATAGTAATACACCAGTTGTGAAAAATTCAAGAGTCTATCTATTATGGTTAAAAAATTAGTCAATGTGCATACAGATCACGTCACTGTCGGTACACCCTTTAATTTTTACTATTTGTTATAGTGGCCATAGTAACACACATCCTGTAAAAACTTCTAGAGAATCTAGTCGAAAATTGTTTTATTTGACTTGTGACCATCAAACTTTATATTTTTTTATTTCATTTAACACGATTCAATATCTCTTGGGTTTAGATATTTTGTCAGACATAATTTTTGTGAAATACGACTATGTTCGTATGACAAATTTAGGGGAATTCCCCTTTTGTACATACAAGCAAATTTACTTGTCAGAGCAATTGAAATGTCTTAATACCTTTTGAACTATCATCCCTATGCATTAATAAAACAAAACATCGCAAACTATAAATACAAGACTACAACGTAAAGCCATTTAATATTAGATCGCCTTCGAAATGGCAAAATGTTCGGTTTAAACAATGTCACAGTAAGAACTATAAAAAAGATTTCAATTTGGCAATCGGGGTATTTTGGAACAAGACTATCTGATAAGTCTTCATCATACACTAGAGATGCAAATAAAAAGTTCCAATACACATTATATGAACATATTCACATCGTCATATGAAACATAAGTAACAAATTTAAAAATAGGTTTTTTTATTAAATATTGTGTACCATGTGAATATGCGCGTTCCTTCAGACCGTTAATATACCAATGCAGACCGTTAATATACCTAAAATTGTATGCACCTAGTAACCAAAATACCTCTATGAGAGAATATTTATTCTCAGATCAAATAGAGGTAACCGAATCCAAACAGCCGCGGTATAAGACTCAGACATAAGATTTTTATATCAATACCATTTGTATTTGGAATCAGCTACGCTTTCATTTGAAAAGAATCAACTTCAAAGTAACAATATTAATTTTAATAACACACATTTCCTTTTTTAATATTTTTGTTATTATTTTTCCATCGATAATATCCACTTGTTAAAGTTAAGTTAATATTATTGTTATCATTTTAAATACGATCCAACAAACATATAGATTTGTAAATGTATTCTGAAAGACCTTTGAAGAAAGAAAATATTGTTCTGCGCTTTTTATCGCCGTTTCCCAAGCATTTGACAAGGTTTGACACAAAGGCCTAATACATAAGTTGAAGCTGAACTTACCGAAAATTTATATAAGCTGTTAGAAAATTGTTTAACTGATCGAAAATTCATTGTTAAGGAAGGAGATGTCTTAAGCCCGCCTCAGCTCATTGAAGCCGGAATTCCCCAAGGTAGTATTTTGGGACCCATACATTATACTTGCTGTACACTTCAGGTATGCCAATTAGCACTTGAGTGTACACATCAACATTTGCCCAAATAGCATCACAACATTTATAAGAAAACATACACAATTTGGAAAATTCGTTGAAGAAATGGAGAATAAAGGTTAATAAACAAAAATGTACTCACATAACTTTCACACTCCTTAGGGACTCATGCTCTCCTATTCGCATAAATAACCAAATAATACCGCAGCTTTCAGACGTTAAATGACTAGGTATACATCTTGACCGTCGCCTTACTTGGTAAAGCCATATAAATTTCAAGTTAACACATATGAAATCAAAATCAGTACAACTAAATTGGCTTATTGGCAGAGTTTAGATTGTAAACTCTTACTGTCGATTCTCAAACCAATTTGGTGTTATGGCATTCAATTATGGGGTGGTGCCTCAGCTACCAATGCAGATAAAATCAAAAGGCGCTAAAATAAGATTCTGCACAGTTGCTCCCTGGTATATAAAAAACTCGAACATCCACAAAGATCTTCCATCACTTAAAGCAGAAATAGCAAAACTTTCAATAAAATATTTAAAGAAGCTTGTAACTTATCCGAATCCGCTGGTCCGTAACATACTAAATGGACCTAGGTAGTCGACTAAGAAGGAGGGAAACTGCTTCTTTCATCCGTACATCAGAGGGATGACCCGCAAATGACAACAGTAACCGTGGACTGGACTCAACAAGTATTTTTATTTTAGACTTCAAAAATATATTAAGGATGCAATGAATAATATATGTATTGAAAAAAATCATTTTAAATAAGAATTGAATACCAATTTTTATACTCCAATACTTTACTAGAAGATTTAATCTTTGTGTTGGGTTGTGATCAATAAATAAATAAATAAAAGCAGACAAAAAACAAAACTTGACACCGAATGCAGTTAAAACTAAAGAGATTATAAAATATAATATGTACACCTGTTTGTCACAAAACTAGGTTAAATTAAATTTTCATTCTTAGTATTTGCAATTAGTATCGTACAAAAAATATGAGCTCTAACAATTTTCTTTTAAGGATAAATATGTATGTATGTATGTATGTATGTATGTATGTATGTATGTATGTATGTATGTATGTATGTATGTATGTATGTATGTATGTATGTATGTATGTATGTATGTATGTATGTATGTATGTATGTATATATGTGTGTATGCATATCATTTAAATAAATATATTTTTTTAACGGACTTAAAGTGCCTTGATGTGTAATAATTTTGTTTTGTTTTATATTTATGACATATAGTTTTTTTTAAATAAAAATAGTATACGTATACATACATATATATATAAAAATAATCATATCTTTCAATTCAGTAATCACTCAACTGTCAATTACTGCCATTCAAAATAAATAAAAAATATTTAATCTACAGTTTAACATGCTCGATTAAACAATTTTATGATGAATAATTTGTAATGTTGAGTAGATCACAAATTAGCCTTCCAGAACATCCTAAAAATCTCGAATTATTAAAAAAAAACCTTTTTCTGATCAAATGCTAATAGCCCGATTTTCATTATTTTAAGGTTTTCAGTAAAGAAAAAAAATTCAAATAAAATTCAATGCAATAAAAATTATCAATAAATGCTCTTTCTGTTTTATTTTGTATCACCCTAAAAAAGGCACTTAAATATTTCTACCCAGTTTTACAAGTTTTATGCCACTTGACCATTGTTGAAATATTAATCTGTAAAACTAAAAAAGAAACATGAACAATTTTTGCCTTGTTGTCACAAAAACGTTAAACAGAATTAATAAACGGTTTAAAATATTTGCGAGCATTTATTTTACATACATGTGCATGTGTAAGAGATAAAATTTAAAATAAAATTTCTTTTAAATTTTTAGTTGTAACAAATTACCCACAAAACCAAAAGTTTCGATTTTTTCGAACTTTTCGTAAGGAATTCGTTAAGACATTTCGGTAATTTGTCAAAAATCAGACTTGTAGTAACGATTTCGTTAACACATTTCGGTAGTTTGTCAGATATCAGACTTTTCGTAAGGAATTCGCTAAGACATTTAGGTTGTTCGTCTGAACAAATAAAAAAATATAAAACTTTGATTTATGTATATGTATGTAAGTAAATAAAAACCAAAATTGTATTAAATACAAAAGAAATATAGGGTAATTCTTTGCCAAATCGGCGGATGTTTTCACGATGTTTTTGTTTTGACTCAAAGCTACATTGACAAGAATATCAGTTCAAAAAAAATTATTTTTTTTAATTTTTGGTTGTTTTGATGAAGACAATTTTTTGTGTTTAGAAGTGGATTTTTAAGGGACTTGAGAAAATATTTTGTTCTATGTTTAAATATAATTTAAAAAATACGAAAAAAAAATAATGAATACATGCAAGATGGACAATTGAAATTGAATGGATTACGGTAAAGTATTGCCTTGAATACCAAATCATTAACTAAGCAATATATTATAATATATTATATTAATAAATTAATTTTTTAGGCTTAAGTTCTTAATTATAAAGAGATAAAGAAAAATTAGATACCAGCAAAGCAGAATGCATTTTCTAGACAGCTACGTCCATCATCAGTACTCTTTGTATCAATCTACCCGGTAGTTTCAATTGTTATTAATTTTCTATTTAAACAAACTTATCAAAGAAGTAGAATCTGAGAAAAAAAAATTTCTCAGATTCTATACAGACCGATTGTAGTTATTTCTTAATATACGAGTTTGAATACTGTCTATTTAATAACTTCAAATTTCCTTTTAAACATCATTTTAAATAAATCCGTTTATTTCATAGCAGTAGGCGAAATACTAAACCAAATGTAAAAACCAAATAAGAAGAGCTTTATATAAAAGAAGCTTAGTTTTGCTGGGTAAGTTTTTGTTATACATTACTTTTGGAAATGCACCTATTATCTTAAATAATTTGTTTAAAACAACCCTTGCATATCTATTAAATTTAAACAGATTATTAATGTTGATTCCAAGATATTTTAGATTATCAACAGAAGGGATCTTAACACCATCAAGAAAGAGATTTAACCTTTTGCTTTCTGGAACGGTAACATTTTTATATTTCCTTGATGCATTGTGGATACAAATTGCTTTACATTTAGAAACATTTATTTTGATTACCCCTTCATCATAAAATTGCTTTGCAAGTTGTAGATGGTTAGAAACTTGTCTTAAAGCATAACTAGAAGATTCACTATGAGAATAGAGGCGAGAGTCATCACCATAAAGTAGACCAGTAGAGTTGGGAATAATGTGAGGGAAGTCATACATAAAAATGTTGTAAAGGTGTGATGCCATTTTATTAACTTATTATTAAATTATTATTAAATTGAACACAAACTGCCCTTTCAGAGAAAAGGCTTTGAAATATTTTAACAGTAGTTGCGCTAAAGCCAATTTCAATCATCTTGAAGAGAATACCATTGTGAGAAGCATTGTGGAAAGCATTGTCGAAACCATTGTCAACATCTAATAAAATTGCTACTGTACAGTAACGGCTACGAAGATTACAAACCACATCGTTTTGAAATTTAAGTATAGCATCAACAGTAGAATGGCGTTATTAAAGAAAAACTGGAGATCTGGTATGTATATTTTATTTAACGTTATGTCCATTTATCCCCTACTATCGAAAAGTTTCCCTAAATTTTAAAGTAATGAAATTGGCCGCAGATTACTGATATCACAATTATTTGCTTCCTTTTGTACAGTAACAATTTTTGAAATTTATGAATATGAATTATTTAAGAAATTATTAAAAATAATCAAGAGGTATTCTAATGACTTTACACGGAGATGTTTTATGACAAAATTTACAATGAGCTGATAAGTCATTTAAAGTCGTAAGATTCTCGCAGTTTTGAACATTAATTTAAAAAACAAAAACGCGTGCTGGCATTTTCCAACAAAATCATACCAAGATGTTAGCATCAGGAGTCATAAGAAGGAGCCGCACAAATAAAAATAATTTGAGGCAGAGGATAACGTATAAATTTGTTCTTTACCTTTCCGATACGAACAATATGAACTGCACAATGAGGACTCCAAATTGAAGCTCCATATTCCAACTTAAATCTAACATATGATGAATATAAAAGTTTAATTGAATCAACAAACTCTTTTCTTTTTATAAACGAAAGTATATACTAAGCTTTAGGTTTAAGCTTATCTAAGTGAGGTTTAAAAGTCAATTTAGAATCAAACAAAACATCTAAGTCTTACATTCATTAGTTTTTAATAAATTATTATAAAAATTATAAGTGGAATCCAATGGAACTGTTTATCTTGTATAAAAAACAAAAACACAGAGAAAAAACAGTGTCTAAATACCTAATAAAATAGAACAATGTTTATCAGATATCTGCATGGGTTTTTTTCCAAGAAGAAAGTCTTATTATTTTAATAAGGAAGATCTTTTTGAAAAAATCTAAAAGAAAACTTAGAGTTTTTATTAGGTATTCTTCTTGTTTTTTTTTTCTTATGGATTATCTAGAGGGGGTTGAAGCCACTTAGTTTTTAAAACCCAAAAAACCATGGTGAAATTTTTTTGCTTCGTCACTTCGTCACTACACCAAATGTATATTTTATGTTTTAACAAACAGTTTCTATGTTGATTTATAAATATAAACGAAATAACGAGAAAACTAATATAATAAAGAAGAAATCCTTATTAAGAAAATTAAAAAGATGATTTACACATGATAATTTAGGAAATTACAAATTTCACTGCTTTTTCTCCACTTTCTGTTGGAAATGAGATGAGAAAAAAAGTATTTTATATTGGAACTAGGATGCTGAAGTACCTCCTCACAAAGTTTTGTTAAAATCCATCCAGTAGTTTTTACGTGATGCGAACACAAATTAAAAGCAGACAGACAAATTTGCAAATATTTGCTTGTTTATATTATTTAGTGACAACGACTTTTACGGCAAATATTTGCCTAGTCTGAAATAAACTTAAGCCTCTTAAAAGTTTTTTTTTTTTGGGTATTTCTTCTTTTTTCAATTGTTATTTTTTGTACGAGCTGCTCCAGTTATATTTGTGTTATTTCAATATCTGTACATTGTTGTAATATTTTTCGACAAATACTAAGTGCTTTTATGAGAGTTTTTATAACTCATTGTCAGCAACGTTTAATAGAAACACAAATAATAAAAATGTGTCAGCTTAAATATAACCAAAAAGTTAGTTTTATCTTTTTGTTTACTTTTAAGCCTAAAAAGAATTTGATGTGGAAAAAAATAGATATTAGGCGGGGTGAAATTTGAATAATTATTTAGGCTACAAGATATAAATAGTTTATAAGAAATAGACTCATACATATAATTTAAAATATTGAAATTAAACGAATAATTAAATTTAATTAAATAAAGCATTTCGATAGTCGTAATCAAGCGAATTAATTTTTTTATTTCATTTAAAAAGTATTATTTAACAATAATGTTTTTTAAAAAATTCAAAAACTGCATACTACAATTAGGCGTTTGGGCATCCTTTAACCAATTTTTGTATAATTTCATCTGGATTTTTCTGCCACTCCAGCTACGCTCGACTAAGTTAGGTGGTGCTCTGCTATCACTTTTTTACGATTGACCACAAAATCTCAACTGGATTGAGGCCGGGGCTTTGTGAAGGCCACAGCATCAACTGAAAATTTTTCCAAGAAAAAAATTCCTCAATGATTTTCAGGTATATTTCGGGCATAGCTGGTGATAGTGCACTAATTTTGCAATCTTCACCAACACTTACTGATATTGCAAAATTATTGAATTAATTTTGTTGATGACCACTGATGATTTTAAAATCATCAGTGAGTTAAAAAATGTTTACACTAAAATTTAATTATTTGATTTCAAAAAAGCAATCTGCTGCTAAAGCAAATTTTGCAGTAAATTTGAAGCTCAATTTGATTTATTATTTTTTTAGTGCACTAATTTTAAACTAAAGAAATGTCCGTTTCGATAATAAATATTTTGGAACAAATTTTGTGTAAAGAATTTGTTGTAAAATAAATTTCAAATACATAAATTTCAAATCTGTGGCAATAAGGAAAAAGTGCTTAAGTTTAATTTTTAAGTTTTGTAGAAGAGCAATTTTAAACTTAAAAATTAATTTAAACTTTACATATTCAAAGGTGTCAATAACTTAATTTTGCTTAAGTCGACTAAAGCAATTTTTCCTTATTGCCACAGATATATTTTATTAATTATAAATATGGCAATAATACTTTTTTAGAAATTACCAAACTTTATTAATTTTTATTTTAAGAAAATTGCTATAATTCTAAAAATAAAAAATTTGAAATGGACACAAAAACACAAAACCACTATCACTTAGTTTGTTTCTCTGGGAGCGTCAGAGAGATTGTTGAATTCTAAAAAGAAGTCTTATGAATAGATATTTGTTGAGACAACCCACCAGTCCTATAATCCAACAGAAACGTATTTAATACCATTTGTTAAAGCTTCTAATATCGAGATTTATAGAAGTCTAGTAATTAATTTTAGTATTAACAACTAAGTTATTACCATTATAAATCTTGGTTCATTATTGAATGCAAAATCATTACGTTAGTTGCTATCAGTAACTATCAGGTTTTTTTTTGGAAAATAAAAAAAAATTAATCTATACCTATAATAAAATTGTAACTCATTTCCGTCTCCATGTCTGCATTTCATTTGTGTTCGCATCACGTAGAAACTACTGGATGGATTTTAACAAAATTCTGTGAGAAGGTACCTTAACATCCTAATTCCAATATACAATACTGTTTTTCTGCAAAATAATCTACAAAAAAAAAAGTGGAGAAAACGCAGTGAAAAAACGCAATTTACGGGTGCAAAATTTTAAGGCACAACCTATTACTGCTGCTAAGCTACACGATTATAAATATTTACTTTGTATGGGAGGTGCCATGAATATCAAAAATAATTAGTTGCAATCACTAATAATATAAATTCTTTTTAGTATTTGTAAAGATTTGCAGTTAATCACTAAGGAGCCAAAACTAAAAAAAAAAAAATTGACAAAAAAATTGTTTTGCAATATTATTTAGTGGTAGTGCAATGCTTATTACAATCAAAATTCGGGTCTCCTCCCGGTTGAAACAAAATATCTCCCTTAGGATATGCGCTCATATCTAAAAAAAAATTGAGAACTCTGCAGTATGTTTATATGCCATTATGCCATCAGTTTTTGCAGAGGAATAACGTGCCGCCATGTAAAACAATCCCACTCTATGATGTTGTCTTCAACGTGCTTGATCATTTGTTTAATATGATGCTTTTTGAACTGTCTCCTGCTGTCGGCATCAGTAATACTATTTACCATAAGACTGATATCGGTTTAATTTGGACTCATCTGACCATATTATGCTCCTCCAGTCATCAACGCCCCAATCTTTGTGATGCATGGCGAATTGTACACGTGCCGAAACATTTTTAGGTTAGGTTTATTCACAGCTGCTACATAACCAATGTTGTGTAGCGCTCTTCTTGCTCACCATCGTCTATCATTTTTATTTATTGCTAGGAAAGCTTCCTTTGGCGTTAAAGGCTCGTCAGCTCTTTCTCATCATAAGGAGTGCGTCTGAATCGTTTTCGGCATCTAGCCTTCCCTTGCGGAGCTTCATTTCACCATTTTATCAATCTTCTAATCACTGATTGACTTAAATTACCTATTGGACGTGATGAAGAATCTTCCATTGTCATACTTACAATCGAATTTTTCACGGTAGTTATTTTCTTCATTTTCATTTATTTTTTAATCACAAATTAGCTATTTTTACTCGTTGTTGCCTGGATCCACTTTGCTGCTGCCGTTTAACGAATATATATTCCTTTTTTCTCAAGTTCTATTTAAATTTTAATACATTCTTCGGTTTAGCCAAGCTATTTACGTAAGGACAGGTAGTTCTCCTATGCAAAAGCTGGCCTTCCGTAGTATAAAAGTAAATTCACAAAATTTTTTTTAAGTATTTAGCCCTAAATATAGCTAAATTGAAACAATATACCACAATGAAATATTCAGCCTTTTTTACTGACAAGAATCGTATGGAAAATACTAGGGCAATCAAGTTTAACAGAATCTTTACTCGAAATAAGCCAACAACATGATTGTGAACCTCAAAGCCGAATTATTAACGCTTGGGCGACAAACGTCAACAAAGATCGCCTAAAACTTATAAAAAAATACCTGAAAGAATCCTTGTATTCATTTAAGAAATCTTTAAAAAGGACTTGCGGCTGTAATATTGCGCTGGAGTGTATTCACAAAATTTTACAAAAAGAGCAAAAATGATGGACACACCACAAAACAATAAATATTTTGATGAAAATATAAAACTTAACAGTCAGAAAATTAGTAACAACAGAGAAAGTATTATATACAGCTTAAATTCGAAAAGAACAATTACTTAAGATTACAAAAATGTCAACAACAAAAATTAATCCAACTGCATTAAGTGATGGCAAAAAACCATCCTTTTGTAGAAGAGCAGTAAGGAAAAATACAAAACGTAGTTCGTTGGAGTTTTGTTGAAGCTTTATAATTTTGTAACATTATTGTATTAACATACTTATGTACTTCTTATTGTGATTTGAAAATTTTATTACTTATAGAGTATTTCTGACCCAAGTTTGGCTTACAGTTTTTGTTCTAATGCCTAAAACTTTGGGCCTTATAGAAGCTTAAATTATGATATGAAACCAAAGTTTGGAAAGCTGACTGAGAGGATGAACTACTGCAAGGCAAGTTGCACAAAATTACTGCAGGACGCATTCAGAATTACCCTAACTCATCCAAAGGTAAAAATCAAAAACGACCTAAGAAATCCTAATATAGAATTGGCTTTTATTTCATATTAATTTTAGAGCAAAATTAATTTTATATTTAGAGCGTTGTTTCATAATGTCTGAAATGTTTTGATAAAAGATTACCCATATTTTTTTTTTTGTTTTTTCATATTTTCTGTACTGTATCTTTAATATATTTGAACTAACAAATTACTCATATCTTAAATCTAAAATAAAATAAATATATGTACTTGTTAAGTCCAGCTAGTGCTAGACAAACAAATTGTATGTTTCACGGTTGCTGCTATCATTTGCTGGTCATCCCTCTGACGTTCGGGCGAGAGAAGCAATATCCCTCCTTCTTAGACGAATGTTCCACGTTTATTTAGTATGTTGCGGGCCAGCGGATGTGTCTCAAGCTTCTCTAAATATGTTACTGCATATTTCGCTATTTCTGCTTTAACTGATGGCACGATTAGATCTTTGTGGATGTTCAAGTTTTTTAAATACAAAGGAGCAGATGTTATCATACGTAGGATCTTATTTTGGCGCCTTTGGGTTTTTTCTATATTGCTATCTGAGGCAGTGCCCCATAATTAAATGCCATAACACCAAATTGGTTTTAGAATAAAAGTTTGCAAACTAAAGCGAGAGTAGGGTTTCTGTCAATAAGCCAGTTTAGGTGGACGGCATTTAGCTTCATTGGTGTTAACTTTGATTCTATGTGGCGTTCCCAAATAAGGCGCTGGTCAAGATGTATGCCGAGATATTTTACATCTGAAAGCTGAGGTATTGTTCGATTATTTATGCGAATAGGGGGACACGATTCCCTACGCAGTGTGAAAGTTATGCGAGTATATTTTTGTTCATTTACCTTTATTCTCCATTTTTTCAACCTTTTTTTTTAATTTCTTGTTAACATCGTGATGCCACTTCGAGACTTTAGCGAATGCTTAAAAAGCTGTGTCGTCGGCAAATGTTCATGTGTAGACTCGGTCACTTATTCGCATATATGAAGTATACAACATAAAATAAAATATGGGCCCCAATTACTGCCCTGGGGAACTCCGGCTTCAATTGACTGAGGTGAGCTTTGAAAATTTCCTTCTTTCACACTGAATTTTCGATCGGTTAAATAATTACCTAACAGCTTATATAAGTTTATAGGTAAATTCAGTTTTAACTTGTAGATTAGTCCAGCATACCATACCTTATCGAATGCTTGAGAAACGTCGATAAAAAGCGCAGAGCAGTACTTTCTATCTTCAATGTTCTTCTTAACTAAGTTGACTAACCTGTGAGTTTGTTCGATTGTTTTTTTCTGAAGCCGAATTGATGGTTTGGAATATATCCTTTGTCGCCTAAATTGGGTTTCAGCTTAGTTATTAACAACCTCCCAAACAGCTTTGACATATTTGATAAAAGGCTTATAGGCCTATATAAATCTACCTTTGTGTGTAGTCTTTTTTTGGCTACAAGGGGAAATTCGAATAACATCTTGCTACTGGTTTTATACATTTCACAAGCTTTCTTTTTATTCAAATCAATTATTGCCTTTTCAATATCACTAACTTGAAATCTTATGGGTACTGCAGCACTAGCTTCGACAGTTGGCAACTCATATTTTATCTTAATGATTTTAAATTGTTAAGAAATTCCATAAGATTGTAAAACTAACGTGGTTTATGTCGAAAAAGAATATATTAAAAAATATTATCATTACCTATAAGTAGCTACAAAGCTATCTTAAACTGTAGACGTTTTAACATTAAGAATTTATTATAATTCAAAATAATTAAAAATTATGCTTTGAATATGTTAGTAATAAAAAAGCTAACAGCAACTTAGTTTCTGTGTTTTCTTTAACTACTAAATCGATTACAAAAAATAGAAAATATTTCATGGACGTCACATTTAAAGATGTAGCGATAAGAAGTATGTATATTATTTAGGCAAAATTACATTTCTTATTATATTGTTATGAATAACCCAGCAAAAAATACTGCTTTGCGGTATGCAGTTTTACTTATGACACGATATTTGTCAGCGATATCCTACTTAGTTACATTTCCTTTTATGTGATTATTTGGGAAATACGTATAGGCTTATATTGCTTATCCCCAACAAATGAAATTAATTTTTATTATAAAATATTACGAGTAATTAGCCTAATATTAAATAATTAATATTTATATTCAAAATTATTTTATAAATAAAAAAAAAATTAATATCTTTTAACCAGTAGAATCCAATGAATCGGTTTAAAAATGTCACTTACTTTAGGGAAAGCTGATTGTAAAATAGTCTGTTGATTTTTTTCACTTTGAAATTCAAAAGTTGTGTCATAAGACGTTATAGCACCCCTGACTACAACTCTACCCTCTTTGCAGTGATGGAGATCTAACGTAGAGGAGATATTCTCGTATCGTGAAAAAATAACTGTAAACTTCTCTTCATTAATAAAACGTACAGTACGTACGTGCGGCTGCTTGCAAAATGGCCCTATGAAAAATTGCCCAAAAACAAGAATGAAAAACTGCCGAATGAATAATCACCCTAAAAAAATTAAAAATTTACCAAAAAAATTTAATTTAAAAATTTATCAACAGACGAGCAAATAGAATTAAACATATTACTAGAACAGTAAGAGACAAACAAAACTCAAAATTGGACACACTGAAAGAAAAGCAGTTTAAAGTACATGGACTTAACTTTAACAAAGATTGGTTTGAAAATAAAACGGAAACATATACCCATGGAATCTAAGTGGATCTTATCGTTGGGAAAAAAATTCGCCTTACCAGCAGATGACCGGAATTTCTCCCCACTACACGTTAACGCAGACGTTGAACAATGCATACAAGATATAATCGACAATGAAGACAAAGCAAAAAATATTGCAAGAACTAAACTAGCAAACGATATAACAAGATTTAAAAGAAAAATGAAAAACAACCCAAGAGAAAAATTTATTCTTACGTTCTACAATAAAACGAAAAAATGTTTACTCCAAAATAAAAAAATAATTATTTTACAAGCAGATAAAGGCAATAAAACTGTAGCTTTGTATGAAAATGAATACAGAAGCAAAATGGAAGCATTGTTGGAAGATAAAAATACTAACCGTAATCTAAGGACAGACCCAACGACAAACCTTCAAAATGAAAACAACAAGATTATCCTGGACCTACACAAAAATCAATATATAGACGGAAAAACAATTACTTTGCTCAGCTGGCACAGCTCCATTAATATATGTATTGCCTAAAATACATAAACCTGAAACTCCACTTAGACCTATAATTTCTTCAGTACAAGTTCCGTGCTATCACTTATCAAAGCATGTAGGAAATATTTAAAAAAATATTATCTCTGACGACTACAATATAAAAACTTCAAATAGGCTTAAGTAACAACTTACCAACATAAGATTAGATGAAAGAGAAATACTGATCTCACTAGACGTAATATCTCTATTTACAAATATTCCCACCAACAAAGCTATAAATATTATAATGGAAAAATGGAACGCCATTAAAAATCACACAAAAATTCCCAAATCTATGTTCCTGAAAATTCTTCGTTTTTGTATGTATATGTGACAATAATTATTTTATGTATAGAAAACAAAATCTACAAACAAATCTTTGGTATGCCAATGGGCAACCCGCTTTCCCCAACCATCGCGGACATTATACTGGACAATCTTATGGACGAAATTCCTATTGAATTAAAATCTAAGAATATAGACGTAAAATACATAACTAAATATGTAGAAGACATATTAGCAATAGTAAACGCTGATGAAAAAGATATAATACTGGAAACTTTTAATAAATATCACACAAAAATATAATTTACCATGGAAATTGAAAGCAACAACTCAATTGCATATTTGGACACAAAAATATACAAGGAAAATAATAACATAATATTTGACTGGTATGCAAAAAGTACAGCATCAGGCAGAATTATTAATTTTAATTCAACACAACCAAAAAGCCAAATAATAAATACAGCGAAGAATTATATATATAGAATACTAAATATTAATGATGAAAAGTTTAAAGAACACAATATCCACCTCATTAAAAAAACACTTAAAGAAAACAGCTTCCCAATTAAACTGATTAATGCATTAATAGATGAAATTTCCAAAAAGATAAAAAATCACCACATAAATACCAACCCTGAGATCACGAACAATAAACGTTACTACAGTGTACGTTACATCCCTGGCTTAACGGACAACAAAAACATCAGAAACACTATAATAAACAAGAACATAAACTTTGCATACAAACCGCACACAACACTAAACACAATATTTTCAAAAATAAAAACTCCTATTGACATACAACAACAAAACAATATTGTTTATGAAATAAAATGTAAAGGTAGGGATAACAACAACTGCAATTTAATTTACATTGGCACAACAAAACGAACTTTAGAAACAAGGATGAAAGAACATAAGAATGACATAGAAAAACATAAACAATCAACTGCGTTGGCGCAACACATACTAGAGACAGGTCATTCAGCTGATTTTGAAACAGCAACAATTTTAGATAGAGAAAATGTGTAAAAGAAAAGGTACACTATTGAGAGCCTAGGAATACAATAAAAGAAAGAGTATACAATGAACTTGAAGGAAGATATGGACAACATAAACACTTGTTACATAGTCGCCATTAAATAAACTGTGATATAAATTTAAGTTGTATTTTTATATGTTCAATTTTAATTTAATGTTAAATGTTTTTTGTTAAATGTAATATGTCAGATTACGTTTTAATGTAGTTAATAATATTGTTTTTTCTGTAAGTAAGTTTGTTATATCTAATGTAAGAGTGGTTTGATTGTATTGTTTTATTTTTCTTAATTAAATAGATTCCCCTTGATAAAGTCAACAAGAAATTGACGAAACGTCGGGAAAATGTAATTAAATTATTGTTTTATTTACATTAAAGAAGTTAGGCTGGACTAGCTTATAGAGAAACAACGAAGATTAATGAGCTCTAGCCAATAAACAAACAAGAATAATGTAAATTTGGCCCAAAAGTTGTGAAAAAATACCCATATATAAATGAATTATCGCCCAAATATATTTATATTTTTCCCATTAAATAAAAAAAGTATAAAAATGTCAATAGTTTTAGTAAGGGCATTGGTATTGGTTTAATTCATCGAATAGGCTTTGAACTTGCTTTGAAATTCTGTATGTAATCTTTGATCAAAATCCAAGAAAGCAGCGACTTCTGCTGCTCGTGGTGGTGCTGCCAAAGGAACTCTGTGTAACCGTAGACACGGTCGCTTCATCATTTACTAAATTAAACCGTTGATTTAATCTGTAATTTTTGATTACAGTCTTTTAGGAAACTTTTTGCTTCCAAGTTAAATATATTGTTTGTTGCCAATTTACTCAAATAAATTATTGTATGCTTTCATTAAAATAAATATGAAACGAAATATATGTGAATAAAAAAATACTAAAGGTACAAATAGTTTGCTAATGTGAGTTGAAATACTTAGTTATTGTTTTTTTTTTTTAAGGAGAAGTACCACTCAGGCAGAAATGCCTACATTAACTGTGGTACTTCCTTTGGAAAGGGATAGTAGTAGATAAGACAGATGGTTAGTGATAGTAAAGCTTCGATTCTGGCAACACTGCAAATGCACGTTATGATTATTTTTAGAACAGTATTGCAGCACCTCTGGTGTTATTTAGGCGAATTAGTTCGAAGCTAGCATAGCCAATTTATAATTATTTTACTTCGCCGGCGATTCAGTGCTATGTGGTAATACCGGCGAAGGAGGGCGCTGTGATATGCATTATTATAAAGAAAAATTAATACATATTAGAAAAATTTATGTTACCACGGCTGAGATTTGAACTCGTGACCATTGCTTAGTAGTCAACGTACTAACCACTTAAGCTACAGCACCCTCTAGTTATTGTTTATTATTAAATTTTAAAGTTAGGCGCCGCAAGCAAATAATTTTTATAAAATATAAAAAATCGTGCGATTTTATATATTTTATTTACAAAAATATATAAGATAATGTCACACAATATATTTTCTGTAGATGGGAGTAGCGAAGCGCACCGGGAATAAAGTATATACATAAAGCACAAAATGTGTTTGTTTGTAAGTTTGTTTGTTTATCGGAAAGCTATAGCTGCGTAGACCAGTGAACCGATCTTTCAGAAATTTTTACAGTTTGTTATTATGTATACGGTTGGTAAAGTACTTAGTGTTTTGTATTCGACGTGGCCATGGCACCTCCTATACAAAGTAAATATTTATCATCGTGTTGCTTGGTAACAAAAATAGGTATTGACTTGTAATTTTGCATCCGTAACCTTTATATTAACATACCTAGTTTAGAAGAGCAGACTGAATTGGAATTGTGGGCGTGGTACCTCCCATACAAAGTGTTTCGTGCTTTTAAGGTCTTAAATGTTTAAAAAATGTAAATTAAAAACTATTACTTCATTTCCATTTTCACAAAAAAGGTCAATAAAAAATTAATTATCTAGAGATCTCAATGAATTGAAATAGTGGGCGTGGTACCTCCCATACAAATTAAAAAATTAATATCATTTACATAGAGTGCTATAATAGGTCTGGTCTTCAAAGTAGGTAAAAGTAATTGTCAAACCCATGCAAATGCTATAGAAAAACATAGGCTAGATAAGGACAGTGATCGTGTGGGTACCACACGACCAAAGTAAAAATTATTATTATATATCTAAAGAACTTAATCAGGTAGCACCTTGGCGTTTCGCACATGTAACCTCCATATTCACTAAGGTTGTGGCATCTCCCATACAAAGTGTAAAATTATTATCGTGTTCCAGACGAACTACAATAGATAAAGCCTTGAAGCTTTGCACGAGTGGTACCTCCCATAAAAAGTAAAAAATTATTATCGTGTTAATACGTATAGTCAAGCAAAAACAGATTGGCGTCGTAGCTTGAATATGAATTATTTTGATGTGAGAATAGCGTTTTCGAGTTAACGGTTGGCCATACTTTTATTTCCAAGCGTTTATTGTATTTTTTGTGGATGGCTATAGCGCACCGGATATAGCTAGTTTTATTATATGTATAGATATTTGATTTTTTAATTTTTTGTTTTTTTTTTCTGATTTTACCCGGAAGCTGACTTAAATTATCAGTTTTTTTTTTAAATACAGTGGCAACACTTTACATTTTTATATTCACACTTCATATTTTTCAGCTGCAGATTTTTTTTAATTGTTAACATTTGTTTTGTTGGAGGTGTAAAAGATTGTGATTAGATGAAGTGTCTATATTGTAGAACTTTCTACCTTTGAAAAAAAATAAACATTTGTAAAAGAAAAGCAAAAATTTGTTTTCTTATTTAATTTAATTTAATTTCATTTCGTTTTCTTTTTTTTTGCTACTTTTATAATTTTTTTACATTATTAAAATGAAAGTTAAGTCGACTACAGAGATGTAGCGCTGCTGGCTTAGTGTAAGTATGTGTATACTTCCAAGGTTGCTTGCTTAAGGGAAAATTAAGGAAATTTGCAACAAAGGCTAAGAAATGAAAAAAGTAAAAAAAGTGCTGTCAGAACAAAATTTAAAAATATAAAACAAGGTAATATAATAAATTAAGCAAACAGATACACATTAAATAAGACACTGAAGACAAGAACTTGCTTTTAAATAAAATAAAAAGCGACCATAAAACAGACAGACGGGCGTTTAATCTAAATTAAAAAAAAGTTTAACGATATAGGTCGAAAACCACCTCGTGCACAATTTCCTTCTAGGAGAGTACGAACGAAAATTAATAAGACCAAACATTTGCTTTCGTTTTGTTTTGATCTTTGCAGGCAGTAAAACAAAAACAAAATATAAACAATTAAAATAATGCCATTTCGTTTTGTATTTTTTGTCGTACACACAATCTGTATAATTGCTTAAACTTAGTTAGCTAGAAAAGAAAACAATGAGAAGAAATCAAAAAATTGTTGAAAAAAATCGTTTCGCAAACGTTTGCTAAATTATTTATTCATTGTGTTAGGGAATGTGTCAAAGTTTTATATGAATTTTATTTTTGAGAAATTTTGTTGCTTATTTCTAAGGAAATGCTGACGAAAGGGCCCTTATATTGTCAGGGGGTCGAAATTGTGTTTTCGATGTTTATCTATAAAGTACAAAATTCTGGACAGAACGCAAGAAACAATCAGGCAAAAATTTAAGAAATTGACAAAGTTGCGTTAACTGTTTTTGTTTTGAAGTTTTTAGTTCAAAAGTAAAGTTTTGAGATAATCGAAGTTGAAGTTGGAAAACTAATTTGGGAAAATTAATTATATATTAAATCTATATATATATATATATATATATATATATATATATATATATATATATAAGTATATATATATATATAAGTATATATATATATATATATATATATATATATATATATATATATATATATATATATAGCACAAAATGTATTTGTTTGTATGTTTGTTTGTCGGAAAGCAATAGCTGCCTACACCAATGAACCGATCTTTGTGAAGTTTTCACAGTTTGTTATTAGATACACGAATGGGGCGTGGCATCTCCCATACAAAGTAAATATTTATCATCGTGTTTCTTGGTAACAGTAATAGGTAGCACCTTGAAATTTTGCACGAGTAACCTTTATATTAACGTACATAGTATAGAGAAAGATGGACTGGATTGGAATAGCGGGAGTGGTACCTCTCATACGAAGTGAAAAATTATTATCCTGTATCTTGAGAACTGCACTAGGTAGCGACTTGGAATTTTGCACAAATAACCGCCATATTAACGTACATAGTTTAGCTAAACACAGACTGGAATAGCGGGAGTGGTACCTCCCATACAAAGTAAAAAATTATTATCCTGTATCTTGAGAACTGCAATAGGTAGCGCCTTGGAATTTTGCATCAGTAACCCCCTTAATAAGATATATTGTGTAGAAAAGACACAGACTGAATTTGATACCTCCTATGCAAAGTGAAAAATTGTTATCGTGTTAATAACTATAGTCTAGCAAAAAACCGGTTGGATGGGAACATTTTTGACGTGAGAATAGCGTGCGTTTTCACGTTAAAGGTTGGTCATACTTTTCTTCCAAGTGTTGTTATTGTAGTTTTTGTGGATGGGTGTAGCGAAGCGCACCGGGGATAGCTATATAAAATATATTTTGTAACTGATCTTAGAAACCATGAAATTTATTTTTATTTCGTACCGGTAAAGTCCCTTTCGTCAGCTGGCGTCACATTTAGATTACGATAGTGTGAGAAAGAAAACAAAATAAAAAGAAATTCAAGAAAGCAATTTATAAACAAAATCAGCATTAAAAATCGAAGGAAATATGTTGATCGCTCAACAAAATATACGAAAAAATAAAGTAATATACATACATAAAATTTCATCACCTATGGGGACACCCTTTAATTTTTATTTTCCAATTTTATAATTGTTAGACTTATCATTTTAAAATAAACCGGCAGCTTACATATCAGTAAACTCGTGGAAGAGCAACCAGCCAAGGGCGACGCCTTCAGAGCTTTTTAACTCAAAAATTATCTGTTTGTATTTAATTTAAGAGCGTGATATTTTACCCAAATTATTATTTAGCTTAAAAATTAAAATTAAATGCACTGTTTACCTGGACAGGAAGGCGACCACAGTTACTCCAAAAGGGCTAATTTTCAAGAACGTTGCGCAAGTCTCTACGTTATCTCACATAGATGTGGCTCCTTTAGGTTTTCTTCCAAATTTGCTTCTTTTCGTGTCACTCATTTAAACACTTCTGTTTTGCCTCATTAAACAACCTTTTATTGTTTTATTTAATTTATTTTTATTTACAATGTTTTGTTATTATATTTTAATTTAAAGAAAGTTATTCTATTTATTAAATTTAACTCTTTCAATATTTTAATTTATTGGCTCTAATGTAGGTATGTATGTTGGCTCTTGTCACTTTTACTTCTTAAATTATTCTTTTACTTATTAGACGTTGCTCTCTGTTGTTCAATTTAAAGTATATACATTAGGGTGTCCCTTATAAGACAAAAAAAATTTTTTTTTCGATTTTCGAAACGCATACCCTATAATTTTTTTATATATAGAAAATTATACCTAAATATGAAATTTTACTCTTCTATCATGATTGTAACCCGTGGCGACTAAGGCAAGAAGTTTTACATGATACAGTAAATGAGAACAATGAAAAAATGAAAAGATGCATTAAGAATATTTTATTAAGAATATTTTAATATTCCAAATTATATGGGATAACTTCTTTTTAAAGTGTTTTTTCTGCAGTCTGGATACAGGTTTCTGTGTTCCTCAACACAGCGCAACAAAAACTGTTTTTGCTCTTCATCAGCAGTAATAAGTCCGTGAAAATCTTCCACAAGTTTGACTGCTCTTTCAGCAGCATCGTTTACCACTCGTAAAAGATTTACTTTTCGTTTGGCTTCCAGAAATGCAGCGTTGTTTATCCAAGACGCCACATTTATGCGAAGAAAACTATCATCGATCTGTAATCTTGCAAGAAATACTTTTCTTTTACCTGATACAAAGCAATCAAGTGTTTTAGCTGAAATAAAGAAAGGTTGTAATAAAAGTTGTTATAAAAGCATTCAGTACTAATTTTTCAAAAAATATGATTTAACACAAAGATAACATTAAAAAAAAATAAATTTGACTCACCAAACAACGATCCTGACATTTCATCGCTGTTTGGAATATATCGTTTGTTAAAATCCGATATTTCCTCCCTGTTTAAGTTAACAACCATATTTGTTTTTGTTTTGTCATCCACTTCGTCATCAAAAAGTGATAAAATGACTGCCTCTTCACTTAAATACCATAAGTGCTTACAAAACTTACTTAGAGCAGCATTCGAAATTGTTTCGTCTATTTCATTATAGCCTTTGACAGCTTTCAAAAAACCCAAATCCTGATTAGGTGCTTTTACAGCTTCTGTACACTCGAGCCATGGCTTTACGTAAATTATCGCAACAAATAAGCAAATGTCCTGCAGAGCACTTTTATCATTTGCATCTATGTTGATCTGGGAGTGGAGCAAACATATTTTTAATGAATAAATGGCTCTGGCCATCCATCGTGCTTGGTGTAAGGCTCCGGGGGGCTTGATTTTTATTTTCTTTTCTGGATCGCCATTCAAAAACACAACGCAGAGTTCTACTAATTCACGATAATCTTCTCTTATAAAAGTTTTTTCCAATGCCGCTTTGTAATACCTTAAGATGGATAAAATTTGTTCATCAGGAATGTGCTTTCTAACGAAATCGATGCATGGTTCAATCTTATTCGAATCTATATTTTTCCAATTGTCTCTAGTTTTTTTAAAAAGTGGTATTTCTGGAGATCGAACATTTTGCTTAATTTTGGCTTCAAATACACTTTTAAGCACTAACTCATAAATATGATGACGACAAGCGAAAAGCACCAGGTCTCTGCCCAAACTTTTCTCCAAAAGAGCACAAGCGCCATTAAAACGGCCAATGTTCGTTGATGTTGTATCACAACAGATTATTTGCACCTTGTCAATGAGATTCCAGTCATATAGAGCTGTTCTAATAGCTGTTTCTTGGTGTTTACCAGACGAACTCTCCAATTTTGGTACTGCAAGAAGTTGTTCCTTGTCGCTATAAGAAATTATAATTGGCAACCTCTCCTCTTTGGAGCTTCTCACGTCTAAGCCAGGTAAAAGTTTGCCATCCCAATGGACGGTTATGATATCAGGTACGTTGTTCTTAAAGTCACTTTTTATAGTTTCTGCACGTGATTTTCTCATTTGTGTACGAATTCGCTGAATGGAAGATTTGTTTATTGCAAAATCGTCGCATTTCAGATCCAATGCCTCTAGGATAGCCTGAATAATATAGACAGAATCTCTTATACTTAACTGGCACCTGTCTAAAACTGCGACTACCTTTTGTGTTATCAGATTTTTTCTTCCTCTTTTTGAACTGTCGCTCTGCAAACTAGTGCTTGCCTCTGGCTGTATTTCGTCGTCGTGGGAATATTGTGAATCTTCGGTATCAGAATTTAATATTTCTTCCACGTCTAAAACTTGTCTGCATTCAGCATATGATGTAGAAGTCGATGCAACTTCCGAAAATTCTTGTTGCCTTAATTTTCTTGTTTCTTCGAGTAATAACCTTTTTCTAGATCTAGAAATATATATGAAAGCTTATGTTTTTGAAAGCAATGTAAACGATCGCAAGTCGCCACGGTTTACCATTCTTGTATCAATGTAAAATTTTTTCTGGTGGCTTCTTAGATTATTTAGAAACTTTTTAGCGGGTATGCACGAAAAAAAATGACGTCCAAAAATAAGGGACACCCTAATGTACATACATATGTACATGCATATATAACAACCGAAAAACAATCTAAGAACAAAAACAATTACATTTGCCCTTGAAAACGCAAACTCACCACACCAAATGAACAACGCTACCATATGTGTGGTTGCGTTTAGACGAGCCAAAAACGTTAAAATTACATGCTATATTACCGTGGCGCTAACAGGCACTATTTTAATTTCCAAAAATTATTATTATTTGTTAGTTTGTTTTTATATATATTTGATCATACACAAATAAAATTTAATAATATAATATAATAAGCGTGAAAAGGTCTTTAAAATATAATGAATAAGGCTTTTCTAACAATTGTAGAAAAATCTCGAAACGAAACCGTCATGAAAATATTATATATGCCTGATTACTATAAGCTTATCCCTGCCTTTGTAGTATAAGCTTAGTAAAACAATATTGTATTAACTTTTATATACAAAAGCTTATTTGTCTCCATATTTTTATAAGCATCTTTAAATAATTGTATAATTAACCTCACAAATAATGTACATAATATTTTAAATTTTTTTTCAGAAACATAAGTCTGTCAAGAGAAAGGAAACAACGAAGGCTTAATAAAGTATCGAAAGAAACAAGTATTTTTTACTAATTATAAATAATTTTTGTTGTTTAATGTGTGCCGTGTATAACCATTGTTTAGAAACAGTTGTTTATAACAAGAGTTTATCCATTATTTTAAAAATATGCTTGTACATTTACATGTTTTTTTTTTTGCGTTTGCATCACGTAAAATATACTGGATGGATTTTAACAAAATTTTGTGAAGAGATACCCTAGCATCCTGGTTCTAATATAGGATACTTTTTTCTGCAAAAATATCTCATTTCTAAGAGAAAGTGGAGAAAAAGCCTTTCCGGTTTGAGGATACTGAAATTTTCGGTTTAAACTGGGATATTTTAAGCACGGTTGCGCACCTGTTATTTTCAAAGTGGGACATTTAAAACAACAGATTAAAATAAAATTTGTAAATGATTTATTTTTTTACTTTGTAGAATTATACTGTTATTAAAGTATTTTAAACACCATTTACAGAGGTTTACAATAATTTTTTGAATTTTTGAATTTTTTTATAAATTATAGAATTTAATCCAGCGTAAACGAAAAAATTAATTAATTAATTATTTAGGCTTAAAAAATTCATATAATTTAAATATATAAACCATAGCATAAACTATAAAAGTAAGAGACTTACAATTAATTGGTGTAATATACTTTCAAAGCCAAATCGAGCAAAATATTGTCTATATCACTTTAGTATAGTTACAAAATGTTGGTTGGTTTACGATTTCTATATGAATGCCCGACTGGAGGTGCCATTCTATGACTCAATCAAGACTTTTATTAGTTTTACATAAAAAAATTTTTTGTTCTGCATTTTTACAATATTATTCAAAATAATAAAGCTTTGGTAGTAATTTTAATTTTAACATTATTTTCCAGAGTTTTACATAGATGTTAAAAATCATTAAGCTTAAGCTCTTTGAATTGAGAAATAAGCAAATACATAATTTGAAATAGAAGTCTCTTCACACAGTTCTAGAGTGCCCGAATATCTCCTGTTATTCTCTGAACTCAAACTTATTGAACACCTGTGGATTGTTATAAATAATTTTATTGTTTTTTTCCTAGTTCCCCTTATTTGGAGGAGACACAAAATTGACCTTTACTTCACCGCATAAGGAGAAATGTGGGGAATATATATTTCGTGATTAGAAGTACTTCTATACCAAAAGAGTAATTCGTAAATAAACAGTCAAAGAGAAAAACATGCGCTCTATCCAGTATAAAGTATAAGAGAAAAAGTTACTGTTTTGTAAGTCCTGTTCCACATTTGCAATTTTTGTTTTTGCACCAATCTATATTTTTGTTGTTGAAATTCTGCTGCGAAATTAGGATGACTGTATAAAAGTATAAAGTAGTCAGAAACAAAAGTTTTAAAGTATGGACACGAATACAAATTCAAGAGAGAATTTAAAAAATGTTTCAGAAACAAAAATTGGAAGTTTAGAACGGGACTAATGTCGCTAAACTGAATAGAAGCAAGATAAGAAAAAAGGGAGCAAGACAACTGCAAACAACAACAACTTTCATGTTTTCATTCTGTTAAGGTACTTATGGCTAACCAGCCCTTGAATCTTATCACAGCAACATTAAAATGGAATGTTGCAGTTAAAAGGGAAAGTCTTTAGTTTGTAGGATGTTAAACGTTGTTGCTAAAGTTTCCTGTTATCTGCTAAAATGTTTACTAACAGCACATAAAAAGCCAGAAAATGTTTAAATGTTGTTGCAGGTGTTTTAGCTTTAATACCGGATACACGTTTAAAAAGAATGTGTTTTATAAATTTAAGAAGCATTTTTGAGGATATTTTTTTTTTTGAGTTGACATGGGTACATGATACGTTAATATGTTTGAACACATTTGCTGGTAGGAGTGTGATAATGTTGATACTAATAAAGAGGTGAGCGAAACCATATTGCATAAACGTGCTTCATCAACTTAATTTACATCTTTTTATTCCTACATAATATACAATATATGATTATAGACATGTACGCTATTTTTATAATCATTTGGTTTTGTTTTTAAAATTACCTTAAGTATACAAATCCAAAGTGCGCGTAGAAATTTGTGTAAATCAAGGTTATTGTGTATTATTTTACTCAACCTCTACACGAAAAAAAAAACATGGTTATTGTATGGTCATGGCAACCACACAATGTTCTCTGTAACAGTACATGTTTCCTGTGAACAAATTATATTTATTTGAAAACAATACTTTGGTCACGATAAACAAGTTTTTCTTAACAATTAATCATTCAATGGTTATACGCACCAAAAATGCAACATGGTGGATTTGAACCATATACATATTACATATTTTGTTTTTGGCCTTTTTTTAAGTTCAGAAATATATGTGGAAGTTATCGGCTCATCTAAAGCCGTAAAAACATTAAATACACATTTCTTGTCAACAAATAAATTTGTTTTTTATTATAAATGATAGTTTTGAATTAAAAATGTCAAACATATAAAAAGGTAAGCAGAAAATATCAAAATATATACATATGTAAGTCTAAATGGAAATATTCCTGTATTTATTTTTTGTTATTTATAAATATATTCATACGTTGTCACATATAACCATTTACATGTTTCACATTATGTTATAGTATGTTTATATTATAAACATAATTATGGTTGTATTTTACAAAGTTATATTTATGTAAGACAATAATATGTTTCAATGATAACAATATTATTATTATGGTTTAAAATAATATAGTTTAAATATATCAATATTATTCAACCATAACATGTTGCTCTCAGATTATGGTTACCTCAACCATATTTTTTCTTTACGTGTACAGCTGTTGCGTTTTCGTATCAGTAACTGTTCATGTATTCTAATTTATTTCATTAACAGGATCAGTCCTATTACAGTTTTATTATACGTATAGATAAGAGGAAAAAATACAACTATTGTTTTTATACTTAAATAAAAAAATATTTCAACATAATTTGAATAAAAACAGGCTTTTAAATACCTCCATTTTAAAAATAAAAAAGCAATACAATAATTGCAACATGAGCGTAGAAATAATTGAAAACTTCTAAACTTAAAAAATGCGTATAAATGTGTATAAACATTTATAGGTACATATACCAAAAAAATTAAAGTCGCCAGAATTCCAAGAATATTCAACTCATCTTTTTACAAAATGGAAGGCAGACATAAAATCTGTGACTTTTTAAAGATTACCTAAAATTAAAAAAAAAATTATATTTAAAATATAAATAAACTTTTTTTTGTTGACCAAGTTTTGGGGTTTGCCAACGAGCCCTCTATCCCCTTAAATAGGCGACCGTTTGCAGCTTCACTCTAAAGCACTTTAAAAATATCAACAATAGTTAAATCAGCTATTTATTATTTACATTTACTTTTTTTTAGAAATATATATTTACATAAATGTATGTATTGTTTTTCTAATGTATTACTTGTATATAGATATGCCTGGATCCTGTGATTACTTATTTCTTCTGAACAAATAAATAGGAAAGATCCAAATGTTGACTAATAAATATTGGATTTATTGTGGCGCTCTTGTTGCATTAAATAGCTTCTAGTAAATTATATTATCTTTCTATTCAAAACCGAAAACCGTTTTTATTTTAATTTTTACTTTACTATACGTAGTATAAGGTAAAGTATATACATATATATATATAAAGTATAAGGTAAAGTAATCAAAAAAAATTGAGGTCGGGATTTGACGGATTTATACGTTTTAAGGTCTCCTAAATCCATTTTGACTATTTTCGCGATTTTTGTGGTTTTTGTACAGGCACATATTAAATGAAATTTAATATTAAATGAAATTTAATATGCGCCTTTGGTATACAGAGATGAAGAGCTGCTTAGTTTTGGGTATAATCAGGACGGGACAAGGGGTTGTTTCCTTACCCCAAATTTTGTGAACGCTTTACAGGTCATACCATATGACATATTAAAACGAAATTTAGTATGTGTCTTTGGTATAAGGAGATGACGAGTTGTGCATAATCGGGTAGGGTAAAAGGGGTAGTTTACTTACTCCCAAATTTTGTAAACGTTCTACAGGTCATGCCGTATGGCATTTCAAAATGAAATTCAAAATGTACCTTTGGTTTATGGAGATGAATAGCTTTATAAATTTTGGGCATAATCGGGAAGGGGCAAGGGGTAGTTTATTTAACACCCCAAAATAAAAATAATAATTTTTCGATTCGAATATACTTTGAACTTTTATTCTTTATGTAATATATCAAAAAAAAAATAACTGTTTCCATTGGATATAGTAAAGTTGAGTGTATGCCACTCCAGTTTTATTTTTTTTTTCAAATTTAAAAACTATTATTTAAAACCCTATTAATTTTTTGAAATATTAATTTTTAAATTTATTGAAATTTACATAAGATTTTGAATGTGGCTTTATGAGTGCACCATACAAATTTAAGTCTGGGATCATAGTGGGATCAGTAGTTTTATCAAAAAACCTTTTCTTGGTATCAAATTAAACTCTAAACCGCTTATAGAACTGGAATTAAAAGAGCGATATTTTTCTTTTTTTATATAAATTTATAGCTAAAAGTCTGTAAGAGATAGATTTTTTTGAATTTTATTTAGATTCAGGGTTTCAAGGAATATAAATAAACAAATAAACCATCTGAAACAGTCCTTTTTGTTTGAAATGCAATGACCCTTTGTGCATAAACTAAGAATTTAATTGCTTGTAATAATGTTCTATTAAACAAAAAAATAGAAATATCCAGAAAATACAGTTTTCCAGTCTCTTGAAATAACAGTTTTATTCAAGTGTTTAAAAGCAGATGCTACATATATAGGTTATGGAAACTAATTATTTTCTCTCTCTATATGTAAATTAAAATTAATTTCGACTTTAAAGAATTTTATATATTATAAAATGAATTGGTTTAAGTTGAATTAAATATATGTATGTGCATTTCACAAGCAGAAGTATCAAACTATTTAGGTAAATTTAAATACACTGACTTCCATATGACCCCCTAACAAAAATTGTTGAAAAGGTTATAGCTCCAAAAAAAAGAGCTCAAAAAAATAGTGGTTATTGAACCCTAAAAAATTGGTTCAATATTTACTCTAGATTTGTTTTCAGTAAAAAATACCTTCTAAATTTGCATCACATGAATAAAAAAAAAACCCGTTTATGTATAGTTTGCAATAAAAGTTTTTAATTTTATTTACATCCCAGCAAAAAAAACTATTGGGTTTTGGTAAGCACTAAAATAAAACTCATGTCCTTCAAAAGCGGTTCTTATAGCGCATCTAATAAGCTCATTCGAGAGTTCTATAATGGTAAGACAATAATAACAAAAGGCATCCTCTATCGCTTACGTGGACGCAGATATGCAAAGGAATAAGTTTTCTTTATAAAATTTAGTGAAACAAAGAGACATCTCTCGCTTACGCGGAAGCAGGTATATAAGCGAATAAGTTTATTTTTGGTGAGGCAAAAACACCTAACAGTGGGACACCCTTCCTGAAGCTAGTTGGAAGAAAGAGTCTATTTCCATCGCCCTTACAAACATGCTTCCAAGTAAACGTAACTTTTTGCTGGGATATTAAGAAAATGTGTACTTGTTAAAGCTTTTTCCATAATGCTTAGATAATCAATTTTTACAGATTGTTTCATAAATTCGATGGGGCATAGTCACTTTTATGCTTTCAATTAGTTTTTCTTTGGTAGAATACTGCTTTCCATTTACAATGGTAATAAGGTCAGTAAGCACATTAATATATTGAGCACAAAGTTATGTCTTTACCACTCGGGCAATATGAATTTATGCGTTGTCATACTGGAATGTCTACTTCAAAAATGTTCTTAAAGAGAGGAAGCGCTTTTTGTAGCTCTCCAATATAGCAATTAGCCTTCATGGTGCTGGAGAAAAATTTCAGATGAAAAAAATTTAATTTTTAATTACTGAGCCGATTTTTGTAGTGTTCAATAGCACAGAAAAAATTATTACCAACATTTTACCAAAAAAATGATTGTTTGATATTTTTTAGTTTTTCAAAAACTTTTTTATTTGGATGTAATAATATTTTTTGTATGATTTTTAATTTTCTGCAGGCAGTGTTACCGTAATAAAAATAATAGATAAAAACTTAATTTATTAATATTGAAAAACAAATTTAACGAACTTTTTAAATATTTTTTAAATTTGAATGGCATCATTTTGCAGACCGACTTTAATAAAATTAATTAGCCAAAAACTTACATAAAATTATTTTCTAACCAAAATTTAGGTTTTTTAATAATATGTTTTATTTATTTTCCCTATAGACAGAAAAATAAAACATTGCACACTGTCACTAGAGTTTGGGATTTCCCGGACTTTTTTACTTCCCGGGAAACGAGATTCCCGGGATTCCCGGGAAAAACAGCTCGAAACAGTATTTAAAAATTCATAGTTTTATTAATATTAACAATTTATAAAACTTAAAAACAGTTCAGGTGATAAAAATAGCAAGATATAACAAATATTTATAAATACTGAAAAAGTATTTTAATAATTATTTTAACAAATCACTGGACATTATTTTCCTTGCTTTTGTTACGAAAGTCTCTCTGTAAAAGTTGGTTCCATTTCGTTAACAACACAACTGCTAATTGACGGGTCGACAGATTCGAGTGCCTTGCTTGAATAATCTGTTGAAAAATTGTGCTGAATAAAGTGTTGTCGTAATAATGAAGTTGCTTTGCTTAGCCAAATAAAAGAAATTGTTAAGATTTAAACTTAACAGTTTTTTGATGTTTTCTAATAATCCACCAATAAAAAATTGTATGTTGGTGTTTTTGTAAAAGCTTTTATTTGTTGTGTTAGACTTCTCATAGAGTTACCATTGTTTTTACAAATAATTTTGTTTTAATGTGGTTAAAAATTTCCCGACGATTCTGCTGGAGCAACTAGTGATATATGTTTAAACTAGCTGTGCCCGCCATGTTGTGGGCATACTGACATTATTTTGCTCGATTTTGCTTTGAAAGTATTCCATAGCAATTGTAAGACTCTTACTTTTATAGTGCTTCAGTTATGGGTAATGTATTTACTTTATATAAAGGTACTTATCCCTGGATTATATAATCATAATAAATAATTATTGTAAAGCCCTGAAAAAGGTGTTAAAATATTTTAATAACATTGTAAAAATACATATCAAATACAAATTTTATTCAATTGGATATTTGGAAGTAAGTAATTAATATTTTGTCATTTTTTTATAACAGTTAAAATATCCCACTTTCAAAAATAAAAGATAAAGTATGCAGTACCTTTAAATCGGAAAAAAATCGACGTACTTTTACTGCATTTTCTTTTTATTATCTCTTGGAAATAAGGCTTTATTATTTCTGTATATTTCAATATATTCTATATTGAAACCAGGATGCTAAGGTACCACCATACAAAATTTTGCTAAAATCCATCCAGTAGTTTTTACGAGATACGAACGCAAATGAAAAGCAGACAGACAGACGGAAATGAGTTACTATTTTATTATATGTATAGATAGATAGAGATAATAACTTTCCTCTAACAAATAAATTGGTTTATTATAAAATACTATAGGTACCAACCTATATAACATTATATTTTTAAAATAAAAGCTGAATTCTCAAAATTTTTTTATATTGTACATATATATATTTATATGTATATATAGTTTTATATTTTAAAACAAATTAAAATATTAATAATTTTATGTTATTCAAATTTTTAAATTACTTTGTATGTATGTATTTGCACATATATATATATATATATATATGTACATATCAATTTTATAAACTTCAAATTCAATTTTGTAAATTTTAAATTAAATTATTTAAATATTAAATTCAATTTCAATTCTTTACGTTCTATACAGTCAGACTGATCACACGTAAAAACCTTAAATTTTTTTTTTAATTCTTTATCCTTTTAAACGAACAACATGTCTAATTCCTCTTCTAATGAATCCAGTCCATTGCGTCAACGGGATAGTAGTGGACAAAGTCTACTACAACAAATAATAGTAAAAATTAAAGGGTGTTCCGAGAGTGGCCTAAACCCTTGAAATTTTTACAGAAGATATGTTGAGGCTGCCTACTAAAAATTAAAAGGTGTTCCGACTGTGACATGATTTTCACGTATATTGCCTTATTTTTTGAAATGCAATAGGTTCTTTATATTTTTATAGAAAATGTATTACCATGACCGATATAATAATTACTAAAATTTAAAGGGTGTTCCGATAGTGATGCGGTTTTCGAGAACATGACTTCAATTTTTTAAACTAAATTTATACCGAGTGTGTAAATTTATCTCCACTATAGCAAAAAATAAAAATAAACCGAAATGAGAAGACCCTTTAAATCTAAACAAAATAAAATTTCACCAAAGTAAAAAAAGCGGGGAATCTAATTAGCCAGTTGGTTGCATGGTAGATTCGTTATTTCCAATTTTGCTCAATATTTTAAATTCCATATGTAGATAAAATTTTGCAATATATAGTATTTGATATTTCAAGAAACAGCGGTATTGAATGAATTTGTCATCGACATTATCCTGTAAATTGAATCGTCTTGGCCTTATCTTTCTTTTTTTTTTTTGAATATGGTAAAATATTAGTCAGTATTTATTTATATTAGTAACAAATGTGTTACTATTAAACACAATTAGCGAAAATTGTTTTTGGTTTTGCTAAATTATTTGTTTGAAAACTATTTGTTATTTTAGTAATTTTTTATTTCAGTGAGATAAATTATTTGTTTGATTTCTTTTTATAATTTTAGTAAACATTTTTATCTGATCCAAAAAAAAAATTGTTTGAATTTTTTTATAATTTTCATTAACCTTTTTATCTGATTCAGACGAATCTTTTGTTTGAAAATTTTTTCTAAAGTCAATATAATAATTAATTGTTTGAAAAAATCGTGGAATATATTTAATCAACAAAGATGAAATTTAAATGTTTGAATTTACAAATTTGTTCATAGGACCATATTCATACAACAAATTTTCCGATTGTGAAAATTAATTGTTTGAATCTAAAAAACAAGTTTTTCCCTTAAAATAGAAATAAAAAATAAGTTCGTAACATATTTTTAGTAGCAGCTATTACCTTTTGAAAAAATTCTGTTACAGGGAGTGTATTTTTTGTAAATAGAAAGTTTTAGGTCAGTTTATTTGCATATAATATCACAGAAGTTATTGTGCTAATTTTTGCTAAAATATAATCATACATGTTAACTGTTTAAGGTCAATAAATAAAATTAATAGCGTAAGGCTTGTAAAATTTAAGTGTTTCAGTTTCTTAGTGGCTGGGTATGGAAGAGTTGTCAGACATAAAACAAATTAGAAAACCTATAAAATGGAAACATCTATAAAATGGAAACATTTATACATATAAAATGGGAACGGTTATAAGACCAGGGAACTATTAACGGTTTAATAAATAATAATAATAAATAAATAAAAAAAAATAAATAAAAAATAAAAATAAATAAATAATAAATAAACTGCAAAATGAAGAGCAGACAAATGTAATCAATTGAAAAAAAAAAAAAAAACAATAGAGGAACAGAAGAAATAAATTAAATTAAATAAATTAAAATAAATAAATTAATAAATAATAAATTAAATAATTTAAAAAAAGAAACGGCATAACTCTCTTCTAATAGCATACATACATAACATAACACCCCAAATAGACACAATAAAAATTTATTTTATAACTATTACTGGAGTGTCTGCCTGCCGAATTTTATTATTAACTAGCAGTGCCCGCCACGTCGTGGGAGTCCTGACAATATTTTGCTCAATTTTGCTTTAAAAGTATTCCACACCAATTGAAAGACTCTTACTTTTATAGTGCTTCAGTTTTGGTTTATGTATTTACTTTATATAAAGATACCCATCCCTGGATAAAATTCTAAAATTTATAAAAAATTCTAAAATTCAAAAAATTATTGTAAACCTCTATAAGAGGTGTTTAAAATATTTTAATATCAATGTAATTCCACAAAGTAAAAATACAAATTAACTACAAATTCAACTTGCGCCATCTGTTGCGCAGTAGTTTCTTAAAGTATTTAAAAACAAAAAGGTGAGTTGAAAAAACAACCGTGTTAAAAAATAATCCGTGTTAAAAAATTCTAGTTTTAAACCGGAAATTGCGATTTCACTGCTTTTTCTCCACTTTCTCTTGGAAATAAGATATGTTTGCGGAAAAAAGTTTCCTATATTGTGACCAGGATACTTAGGTACCTTCTTAAAAAATTTTGTTAAAATCCAGTGGTTTTTACGTGATACGAACGTCAATGAAAAGCAGACAGCCAGACAGACAGAGGGAAGTTATCTTTAGTATTTCTTGCACTAAAAATTTTAAAGAAATACTGTTGACGTCAACTGTAATCTAATGCTAGACTACAGTCAAATTTTGAATAAGTTTCGTTTATGGCGTAGATAGTTTGATAATTCCAAGATTTTTTGTATCTCTAGAGCAGTAATTTTTAATGCATGACTGCTTCCGTTAATTGTTAATTGGTACTAGACGACTATCGATTTTTGGGTATGATGCGTCTCAGTTTGATAATTTCATGACTTTTGTATTTGCAATTTGCGATGCAACACTGTTACACTGTTACATATCGCCAACAGTTAACTTTTACTGGACTACTGACGAATTTTGAACAATGTACGCTTGGATTGTAATTAAATGTATATTTTCTTAATTAGAGGGTATGGAATACCCTCGTTCAGCAGTTTTAGTTGTTAAAAATATACTAATTATACTTTACTTTAACGAAATTTCTATTGTAGCCAAAATTCCAATAGGAAATTTTTTATTTTGCAAGAAGTGTTGGAAACTGAAATAAAAAACCCTTCACAATTTATGGTAAATTTTTACAATTGCATAAATTTACAATCTTAAATGCACAAGATTGTGAATTGGGCTAATAACTTATTTTTTTTTTTTTTTTTATTGTTTATTTATTTACAATATTTATACTTATAAACTATTATAAATACTAGTTAACAATAACAAATTTCTATATACAATGGCCCATAATCGAGCACACAATTATTATTTATATAATAATAATTTGGTTTTTACAAATTTGTTTATAATTTTTTATTTTATTTTCAATAAATAAATATATATATACATATATATCACCAGCTTTTTGCAATGAAAATTAGTTTAAAAACATCGCTTATATATAACTTATTTTAATCAAATAAGGTAGCATTTCTTTTAAATCGGTATAAGATATGATACCAAATTTTTCGTTTCGTTCATGGTTATCCAATGATCGTCAGTTGGTGAGAACGAAGTCTTCCACTACCTAAAGCTTCCCTCTTATTTAATATTTTTACTTTAATATTTTAAAGCACCGAGCAATCATGTTTACCCAACAAAGTTAGGTTTTATAGTACAACAATATTAAAAAAAGGCCAAGACGAATCACTTTACAGGATGGTAATGGCAAATTCATTCAATTTCGCTGTTTCTTAAAATATCAAATTCTTTATATTAAAAAATGTTATCTATGGAATTTGACATCTTGAGCAACAGTGGAAATAATGTATCTCTCTTTTTCTTTTTACTTTGGTCAAATTTTAGCGACTAGTTACTTGTATATTTTAGGCACAAAGCGTTTCCTCTTGAGCATAATTGGGGCAAAACCTTGTATTTGATTGATCTAAATTATTGGTATGGGAATTGTTTGCTGGTCAAAAGCATATGTCAAACATATTTACATAAAGTTGGGCCATTGCCCATTGCCTCAATAGCAATATCTTCAATACAAAATTTTTACATTATTACCTTTTCCTCTGCAGCTAATGGCTTTTAAATGTTTCAATATTTGGGCATTAATTTTTTTTTATATTAAATAAATTTCCTTTTTGAAGTCTTAAAAAAATCAATATAAAATTTTTTGTTATTTTTTCAATGCATGACATGACAAGTGGTGCCGTAGTTTGCGAATGAGTTATTATTAAAAAATGGCCAAAAATAAAATTTCTTGGATAATATCTGCAAAATTGTCGTGTAATTAACCGACTTCATATAAGGTGAAGGTTATCAAATCGTCTGAGTTTACTCCTAGAAATCATTCAGTTCTGCTCCTTATAGATTAGTTCCATTCAAAAAAGTTCAAAATTTTAAAAATTAAAGGTTGTGCATCGGGAAAATCATGTATGATTTTTACGTGTCTTTTGAACCCTAAAGGGCACCAATTTCATATTTTAACAAACTAATAACAAAATTACCTTACAGATTAGTGTCCTTATAGTTGGTGTAACTTGAAAATTAGGTATAATTTCAGATAGTCCGTTATGGCCGTAAGTATAAATATTTCAAATTAAAAATTAAACAGTGTCCCGGTAGGTAATGTTTTTGAATATGGCCTTATCTTTTAAATCGTTATAGTCAGACACTTGATATTTACACAGCCTTCATATTGCTATATCCGCAATAATAAATAAAACTTAAAATTAAATAGTGTTCTCATGGATGACTTAATTTGACCTCCTCCTTATCTTTTAAAATACAGATAGGAACTTAAAAGTTATATAGTATTTGTATTGCTGTGTATGCTATAAAGCAATCATTGAAATTAAATGTTTTGGGAATTCAACAATTATTTTAATAATATAATGCTAATAAACTATACTACTTTATAATAAATCAATTTATTATTTAAAAATATTTCACTGGTTCCTCAAGCAAGGAAAGTTTTACCCACATTTTAGAAATAGAGAAAATTATTTATAAAAATAATGATAACTCTTTAAGAAGTCCGACTCAAACAATAAAGGATTTAACAAAAACACTTATTCGAAAACTTCAAAATTATTATTAGTTTTAATCTTAATAAGTTTGTTTAGTTGGCTGTTCAAAATAATTTTGTTATTGCAACGACACTAGTGCTACGTTTTGTATAAAAGCGATTTAAATAACAGTGCGAAAATATTTTTCTGACTATATGTAAATACCAAACTTAAATTTTGTTAAGAAACAAAAAATTTATACACTGTTTTGCTTTTTAATTAATGTATAAACGGACGTAGTTCCCCTACTAAAATATAATTAGAGGCTATAAAAAATTTAAAAGTTTTTGAAATTTAATTTTTACAGAAGAACAACATATCCTTATTAATAAATTTAATTTGATCAATTATTTTTATTAAGGCAAAACTGTTAGCAGCAAATTCAAAATCAAACAAAAGTATTATTAGATTCAAATAAAAAAGTTTTTGAAAATCAAAAATCATTAAAAAAAACATTTGTTTGGAAATATTTTGGTAATAATTTTTTTTGTGCACATACCTTTGAGGTCGAAATGAATATTGTAGAAATTACAAACGGAATGCACCTGTGGTGAAGGGTATAAAAAAATAAAATGATAAATTTGAGATCGGCCTTCGACGTATTAATAATTTTTAATTTATAATTTGCACAAAAACTTTTTTCATTGAATTTCATATAATAAAAGATCTTTTTCAGAAATTATGCCCTAAATTTCTAAAATATTCACCCTTAAGACTCTAAATAAACACAGAAACTATTACAAATACATTTAGTAAATCCGAAAAAAACAATTTTCAGCTAAGCACAATATGTTTTGAATCCAAATTAATTTTTAACTATTTATTTGCTGTTTCTGTATTGCCAGCAATTGAAATACATAAACAGCACTTTAAATTTTTATTATTCCTGAACAGATTAAAAATACACTTTAATGGATAAAAAAACATGATTCTATATAAAAGCAAATGTGTTAATTGACTGAGAGAATATAAAGTTCATATATATATACGCAAAAAGGATAAAATTGTTAAAGCTAATTTGAATTGCATCACTATTTTTTACATGCCGGTGTACAAAAATATTGCACTAATAGCTTGTTATTTTTTCGTTTTAAGCATGTGTTGTCGTCAAGTTGCAGTTAAAGTTTTCGAAATCAGGGTATATTGAGAACTTGGTTCTCATTTTGATCTCAATATATTTTTGGATCTTACATTTACAATTCTATTTTGTGCAGATAGCTTCTTTATATATGTATGTAGTTATTGATATATTGCTTATAAGCATTGAAATGAAAAAGTGTAAATAAGGGTGTTTTTTTATAGAGGTATAGAACTTTAAGTTAAAATAAAACAACGATGGATTATTCGATTGAGATGAATTTTATTTATCCGGCTGGCGTGGATGTAGTCCAATCTGGACGTCCAATTTACGATGACTTTTTCCAACATTTGTGGCCGTGTATCGGCAATAACACTGCTAATGATGTCTTCCAAATGGTAAAGCGTTTGTGGCTTATCCGCATAGACCAATGACTTTACATAGCCCCACAGAAAGTAGTCTAGCGGTGTTAAATCACAAGATCTTGGAGGCCAATTCACAGGTCCAAAACGTGAAATTAGGCGGTCACCAAACCTGCCTTTCAATAAATCTAACGTGGCACGAGCTGTGTGACATGTTGCGCCGTCTTGTTGAAACCACATCTCCTGGACATCATGGTTATTCAATTTAGGAATGAAAAAGTTAGTAATCATGGCTCTATACCGATCACCATTGACTGTAACGTTTTTGAAAAAGTACGGGCCAATGATTCCACCAGCCCATAAAGCGCACCAAACAGTAAGTTTTGCTGGATTTTACGGTGTTTCGACATACACTTGAGGATTACCTTCACTCCAAATGCGGCAGTTTTGTTTGTTGACGTAGCCATTCAACCAGAAGTTTGCTTCATCGCTAAACAAAGTTCGCTTATGAAAGTCGGGAACAACGGTAATCTCGTTTTGGGCCCATTCGACGAATCTATGCCTTACTTGATGATCGTTTGACTTCAATTCTTGCACGTGTTGGATTTTGTAAGCACGCAAACCAAGATCCTTCCGCAAAATCTTCCATAAAGTGGATGGACACAGATCCAATTCCTGTGCTCGATGGCGGATGGACTCATTTGGGTCTTGCTCAATGCTACGCTCTACAGCAGCAATAGCTTCTTTTGTACGCACCCTACGGCGTCTCTGGGGATGCAAGTTATCAATAAGAGTAAACGTGGTGCGAAAACGTTCCATGGTTAATCGAATTAACTGCTCTGATGGATGATTTTGTCGACGATAAAATGGACGTAGTGCGCGATACGTTTTCCGCACAGAACCATTATTTTCTAAATAAAATTGCACTATTTGCAAGCGTTGTTCTGGCGTGAGTCTATTCATGATGAATTGCCAAACCAAACTGAAAAAAAACCACTTGGCAGCTGTTAAATCGGTCGCCATCTTGAAAAGTAATGCCAACTTAAAGTTCTGTACCTCTATTAAAAACACCCTTTATTTTCACAAAAATGACACTATGATGTCCTTATGGTAGTTTGTTTGTGGTTTTTAAGCCGCAATCTCATAAAAAATGTCAAACACAAGTAAGTCAATATTTAAACAATCTGTGGCTTAACGAAAAATTCTATATTTTCTATTTTAAACAAGAGCGTTTTGCAAATATTTATTCATTTTCCTATCAAATTAAATTTAAGTTTTGCAACAATGTGTTTTTTAAAAATATTTGTCTAAAAAACTGTCTCTGTATTTCTTGCAATTAAATATAATAATATTTGCATCCATTTTACAAAATACAAAATATTCGCGATGATTGCTAAATATTATCTGCAAATAATATTGCCAAGTGATTTTTTAAAACCAAATTTGCAGTATTTGTTTTATATTTATTGTGAAAATGTGCTAGATTTCCTACAAAATTACTTTGCAGCTTACACAGTAATGCTTAATTATGTTTATTTAATAATAAGGGTTCTGCAAAAATTAGAAGATTATTTGATTTTAATTTTAACTTGATGATTGTTTAACTACGGCTTAACTGTGACCTGATAACTTCTTGGCGAGGACTACAGCATGACTTAGGAATAGCTTTGTAATGACATGGTTATGACTTTGATATATGAATTTTCGAGTGGATAGATGATTAGTCTTTCGCACCTTATACCGGTTACTGGGGATGCTAGTCTCTCCGGGCCTAGGGTTTTCAGCTGCACCTAACCTAGTGTACCGACGCTGCCTCTTTTTTGACCCTTAGACTGAATATGTCAAAATGGCTCTGGAAAAAGCTCCCTTTCTCGTAAGCCCTGACCTAAAGATCCACCAGGGTAGGGTACCTTATCACACCTTAGGTTGCTCAAGGTTTCCAGGGGGTACCGTGCGTCCTGCTGAAGATGAGAGTATGAATTGAAAACAAAGTTGGCCTCTGGTAACAGGTTTCGTCTGAGTGGCACCTTTGTCCCATTTACCCCCCTCATTATAAATTAAATGTGATTATTCTTTTACTTGAATATATCTTCATGCCTGGATTATGATTGGACCGCCACCTGATATGAAAAAAATACTTTAAATTAAAAATGATTATATCATAGCTACAAAAAAAACTGTTACTGAAAATGTCTTGACTATTACTACTACACATTTTATGTATTAAATTGCTCTGAACAATGAATTATTACCACTTAGTTATGATTTAAGAATGACTGGAACTATATATTATAACGACAAATCTGCCGACTTCGACTTGGTATTAACTTGATGTGAACTCAAGATGACTTCTTTATTTATGTATATTTATTTATTTAGATATGACGTGAGGGCGACTTCAGTAGGACTAATGCCTGATTTAACTATGATTCGACAATGACTTAATATATAATTGTATATTATATTAAGCTCTGCCTGCTTTATTACTGGACTATTACTTGACTATGGCTTGTCATTGGCTTGGCTTTGACATGATTAGAAATTGACTTACCCAAGACATAACTGTGTCTATATATGTATGTAAATAAGAATACTATTATTTAACTACGAATAATTTTGATGTGACATGACTATAACTTAACTATGATTTGGCATGACTACGACTTCACTGTAACTTGATTATGACTTGATGTGACTATGGCTTGACTATGCCATGAATACGACCTGTCTATGACTTCATTACACTTAACTAAGCTAAGAATAGATTATGAATTGTCATGTCTATTACTTTATTATGACTTGACAATGACATGACTATAAATTACGGTGACTTGAAATTATTTTACTAAAACTTGATTATGACTCTACAGTGGCTTGGCTATTATGTGACTATGATTTGAATATGATAGACAAGTTGACTACTATTTTTGTGGAAACTCTACAGAAATCCAGTACGTACCTTTGGTATATTGAGATGAAGAGCTGTATAGCTTTTTGGCCATAATCGGAAGGGGGCACGGGGTAGTTTACTAGTTTTGTAAACGCTCTATAGGACTTGCCGTTTGACATATCAATATAAATTCATTATGTGCCTTTGGTATATGAAGATGAAGAGCTATATAGTTTTTGGCTTTATCGGGAGGGGGCAAAGGATAGTTTAGTTGACACTCCATTTTTTGAACGCTCTAATGGTCATTAAGTTTGACATATGAAAATAAAATTCAGTATCTGCATTTCGTATATAGATATGAAGATCTAAATACTTTTTGGGCATAATTTTGGGCATAATTGGTAAGGGGCAGGCAGGGGGTAGTTTACTTGACACCTCAAACCGAAAATAATTATTTTTGCGATAAATAATAAATTCTACTTGCAGTTTATTTTAACACAAAATTTCCATATAGAATTTGAAATAAAGTAGACTTGAAGTAGACTTTATTTTTTTGTTGGATAAGGGCATTACTCTTTATGCAATAGATCCATAAAAATATGTTTTATTATACGAATTATAATTTTATTTGAATTTTTTTTAAATGAATTAATCAATTATTTAGGCTTAAGTTCTTTATTAGAGATAGAGAAAAATGAGACACCAGCACAATGTAATGCGTTTTAAAAAAAAGGTCTATCACCTATTAAATATAATATAAAAATTTTAATTTCTCATATACTATTTCTTTGATAAGTTTGTTTAAACAGAAAATTAATTGAAACTACATTGTAGATATGTAAATACAAAGAATTCTGACGACAGATGTAGCGATCCAGAAAATACATTACATTCTGCTGGTGTCGAATTTTTTTTATCTCATTATAATAAAGAACTTAAGCCAAAATAATTAATTAATTCAATATCTGGATACATATATCTGGATACAGATACTGAGGTATGGTAAAGTTGGGTGTAGGCCATTCCAGTGTTTTTATAAAGGTCATGTATTAATTTTAAACACTAAACCGATTTTAAGCAATAATATTATAAACAATAAATGACTTCTCTGTTCATTTACAGAACTCTTTAGTATAATTTAAAACAATAGCAGGTTTATTTATGTGAATTTCAAACTGTTTTCGGAAACATTATTGTTTATTTGTTGAAAGGACGTCATATATATTTTTCTCGGAAATACCTATTTTATATTTTAAATTATTATATAAATTTTATTTGAACTATTTTTGAATAAATAAATTAATTATTTAGGCTTAAGTTCTTAATTATAAAGAGATAAAGAAAAATTAGATACCAGCAAAGCAGAATGCATTTTCTAGACAGCTACGTCCGTCATCAGTACTCTTTGTATCAATCTACCCGGTAGTTTCAATTGTTATTAATTTTCTATTATTAAACAAACTTATCAAAGAAATAGAATATGAGAAATTTTTAATTTTACATTATATTTCATAGAAGATAGAGCTTTTTTGAAATTGTTTTACACTTTAAACTCTAATTATTTTTCATATTATTTACCAAGCAAACATTTTTCTTTATTTTAATTCTCTGTATATAGTTTTCTTTTATTTGAAAATGTTATATATCTGTCTTACTATTAGCTATCCTTTGGTTAGCAATTAACAACAATTAGATATTTTTATTTTACAAATGTATATTTTGATTATTAACACAATAGTGTTGAAGTTAACAATGTCAAAGCCGTGCCCGCTCTGTGAAATTATATGAATTTTATTTGAACTATTTTTGAATTAATAAATTAATTATTTAGGCTTAAGTTCTTAATTATAAATAAAAATATCTAATTGTTGTTAATTGTTGATAAGTTTGTTTAAATGGAAAATTAATAACAATTGAAACTACCGGGTAGATTGATACAAAGAGTACTGATGACGGAAGTAGCTGTCTAGAAAATTCATTCTGCTTTGCTGGTATCTAATTTTTCTTTATCTCTTTATAATTAAGAACTTAAGCCTAAATAATTAATTTATTATTTTAAATTATTTTATTTTTAGCTTACCTGCACTATACGCCTTAACATTTTCTCTATCGATAAATTTAATGTTATCAAGATACAACGTATTCAATACAATCATAATATGATGCGTTAGATTATGCTATGCCCAACCATATTTTATCTTTTCGTGCAAATGAAAAGTGTGTTTGCAAAAAAGAAAAAAAAACATTTTTCTAATAATTTGCTGTATTAATATTTTTATCTCTAATCTCTTTTAATTTTTTTCGTATTAAAAAAATATGCTGAAATATAAACACGTACGAATGCCTGACAATATTTTCAGGTGACATAAAAAAAACGTGTGCAATTTATAAAATGCTGCTAACGATTATGAATAACTATTCTGCGCTCATGCTTTTACGATGTAGCATGTATGGAATAGAATTTATTATGTAATTAAAAATTCTCTATTACATGCAATTATGGAGGTCACAAATTGAGTTATTTTTATATCCAGTGCCATACAGAACGGACGGTAAATAACGTGATGTCATTCCGTTTATAACATATTAAAAAAATCGTTGCACATTAGAAACGAAGAAAGTTTTACTCAAAATTTAATCCAGAGAGACAGAAACAGATATTAGCAAAATTTTTTAAACAAACGGTTGATTTGATATTTCTTTTTCTTTTTAAAAACTTATTTGGTTCTATTAATAATTTAGTTTAATATCTTGACTATGCAGTAAATAGTTGTCTCCCATAACACTAAGACCCAAATTCGCAGATCTAAATTAGCTAAAGACTACGGTTTAACCATCGGGTTTTTTACAGTACTTTGTGTACCATGAATTACCAATTAGTTAGCCAAGAAAATAGTTTGTGTGGTGCAATGAGCACGTCTGCAATGTCAATGGCTGCAATATCAATTTCGCGTATGAAGATCGATGCCATTTGGCATAGCTTCGAACATTAGAGATAAGAGCATTCTGGACCTACCCAGCCAGCAAAATTGTCCGACATCCAAAACATATCTGACAGAAACGTCTACAAAAACTCAGAATCGTATACGATTTCTGTCAGAGTTCTGACCCAAAAATATATGAAGTGGTTAACACGAAATCTGACAGACATGTCGTGGGAAATTCTAAGTTTCATGCCATCACTTCTGATAGAAATCCAACAGAATTCTTAACAAAAAGAAGAGAAAAATTCTGTTATAACATCCGACATTCATAGCGTTTTCAAAAAGAAATCTGAAAGAATGTCTGATGAAATTCTTCTTTTGAGGTCGTTTTTCAGCAGTTATTTATAAGATCATGTTATCTAAAATGTATAGAATCTAAAACTTACCAGGCTGAGGGTTTTTACATGTTCCTAAAATTCCCGGTCAAATTTTGAATTATTTTCTAATGAGCTAACATTGATGTAGATTAGGGGACACATAGGCACAGCTGAGAACGAAGCACAAGACCAACTAGCAAAAGTGGAATTTGCCGTGAATTTATGTGGACTAGAACCCAGAGTAGCGCTGGGTAATGGCGAGCGAAAAACCTACAATGTATGAACTCATTACAGCTGAAAAGGTGGAGGCAGGCTGGAATGGTGCTCAAAGAGCACATGCATGGACACGAAGGCCAGTAAGATCATCAGATATAATAGAAGCAACTTAAAATATCAAACATATAAAAAGAAAAGTAGAAAATATCAAAATACGTATGTAAGTCTAATTGGAAATATTCGAGTATTTGTTTTTTGTTATCTATACATATAACAAAATAGTAAAACATTTCAGTCTGTCTATCCGTCTGCTTTTCATTTGTGTTCGCATCACGTAAAAACTACTGGATGGATTTTAACAAAATTTTGTGAGGAGGTACCTTAGTATCCTGATTCCAATTTAGGGAATCTCGTTTCCAAGAGAAAGTGGAGAAAAGGCAGTGAAACAAGGAATTTCCAGTTTAAAGGTACTGAAATTTTCGGTTTAAAACTGGGATATTTTCAACACTTTTATATTTTTACACACCTTTATAAACTTATATTTCAACACAGCTTTTTATTTTTGAAAGTGGTATGTTTTAAAAACTGTTGCGCAACGTTAGGCGCCAATAGAATAAAATTTTTATTTTTACTTTGTGGAGTTAAATTGGTATTAAAATATTTTAAACACTTTTTACAGTGCTTTACAGTAATTTTTAGCATTTTTTATAAATTTTAGAATTTTATCTAGGGATGGATACCTTTATATAAAATAATTTCATAAAACATAACTAAAGGACTATAAAAGGAATACTTTCAAAGCCAAATCGTGCCAAATATTGTCAGGACGCCCACGACGTGTCGGGTACAGCTAGTTACTAAATATATTCATACGTTGTAACATATAACCATTTACATTAGTCACATTATATTATAGTATGTTTATATTACATAATTATGGTTGTATTTTAAAATAATAGTTTTATGTAAGACAATAATATGTTCGAATGTCAACAATATTATTATTATGATTTAAAATAATATGGTTTGAATATAACCATAGAATTCAACCATAACATGTTGCTCTTAGATTATGGTTACCTCAATCCTGTATTTTCTTTGCGTGTAGACTCCATGATTAGGAAGAAGGTCGACAATTATCAGTCGACAGTATGAAATCAATAAAGGCTGATAGCAGCACGTGGATATTAGCTTCGATACTCCCCCTACAACAATAAAAAATAATAGTCAAGAAAATAATTATTTAATTTTTTTTATTTATTTAGTTTTTTTTGGTACGAATGTTTTTTTTTTTTTTTTTTTTTTTTTTTGTAAAAAATCTTTCTAATGTCAGTAGTTAGGCTAAAAGTTTGTTTTGTACTCTGTGTTGTTACTACATGAAACAGAATTCTTTTATTATCATTTTAACAAAAAAATCGAAGTCATAAATAAATAAAAGTAGTAAATTACTTCCTTATAGATAAATAGAGTCCTGTGAATCTGCTTGGTAATTTAAGTGAAAAATGTATCACATGAAATAATTATAATCACCTTATTTTACTGAAGATGGGTTATAGATAATCAACAAGGTTTTTAACTAATTAAAAAATCTATGTTGCTCTACAATAATTTTCATTGAAAGAGTTTTCACTGAAATTCCAAAACAGTGGTAAGTTTTTTCACTTTTTTTCTTTTTTTGGTTTTTGTTTTATTTAAATTGAAATTAAATTTTAAATTGTTAATCTCGTAGTCTTATTTGTGAAAATATTCAGTTATTTTCATGTCTAAAGTATTGTAATAAAGAGGTCTTGTCATCTTTTTTTTTTCCTTTTTTATTTCATTTTTTTTTTTCTTCCCAGCATGTTAATAATCCGCTTATCATAGAATGTTACAAATGGCAATTTGTAAATGTTAAGTGTTAGCAATCTATACACAAGTATATCATTTATCTTTTTATTCTTCTATTGCCGTTTCCAGAGCGCAGAACGAAAAGTCCTTTAGCGACAAAGACAGTAAATTTGTTTCCCCTTTTTTCTATTCATTCGGTTTGTGTAAAAGTTGATTGCCTGTTTTGGCAATTTGTATTTCTATATTTGTATTTTTGGTTAATTTTTTTAATAAATATCAAGTACAATTTTAGTTAAATCTAACATTAATTCTAACATAATCTTCTCAAGACAACTGAAGTATATGTGGAGTAACTTAGCATTAAATAGCCTAATCTATTGCTGAAATTATCATGTTTTACTTCGAATCGAAAAACATATATATTTTCGAAGTTTTCTTTGTGCTGTGTAAAATAGTTTTTGTTCCTCTTCTGATATTAAGATCGTGGAACTGTGTATTCTGTATTCTCAGGTGAGATGATTCTTAGTTTGACCGTTTTAGAGTTACCCGTTGTAAATCAGCAATTTTAAGGTTCCGTAAACAAAGTTTAAAAACGTCCCCTTATTAATATCACTCCAAGGTATGTCGGTGACAGGATTATATCTCCGAAAACGATGTAGGTAGTCGTTTAAAATTTTCAAAAAATTTGTCTTACTAAGGTGGATAAAACAGTAAATAATAAGAAATAAAGGCATCATAAAAATTTAATTTTAGAAATAAATTTATTCAACCATACAATATCCACCGATATAAATCTCATATCATTAGCAAGCAAAATGTGATAAAAACAATGATATTTAAGAATTAAAATATTGACTTTAATTTTAATTTAATAGCTGCTATTAAGCACAAATTATTATAAACCAACAAATTTTTTGTTGCAGCAAAAACTAGTCTGTATGGCCGTTTTGTTAGGTGCTTAATTTTGCTTATCAGAAAACCTTTCCCAAATTTTGGATAAGCTAAACATAACTTTCACCTTCCGCTACTATACGCAAAGAAAAAACATAGTTATTGTAAGGTCACGGCAACCACACTATGTTCTCTGTAACAAAACATGTTTGCTGTGAACAAATTATAGTTATTTTTAACAATACCAAACATTCAATGGTTATACGCACCAAAAAAGCAACATCGTTGATTTGAACCATAAAAAAATTCAAACCACAACCAATTTTTTTTTAATATGTATTTAAAAATAAAATTATATTTATAACCATAATATTGTTATTATTATTAAACATAGTATGTTAAGTACGACTAAAATTAAAGCAATAATGTTTGGTTTTAAAAATACATATTTTGCTTTTGGCCTTTTTTCAGTTCAGAAATATGTGTGTAAGCTATCGGTTAATATAAAACCGTAAAAATATTAAATACACATTTGTTGTCAGCAAATAAATTTGTTTTTTATTATAAATGATAGAAATTAGATAGAAATTAAAAATATCATATATCGAAATAAAAAGGTGAGCTTAAGATATCAAAATATGTATGTAAGTCTAAATGGAAACATTCGTGTATTTGTTTTTTGTTATTTAAAAAATATATTCATACGTTGTCACATATAACCACTTATATGTTTCACATTATATTATAGTATTTTTATATTATAAACATAATTATGGTTGTATTTTACAATGTTATTTTTATGTAAGATAATATTATGTTCCTATGACAACAATATCATTATTATGATTTTAATTAATATGGTTTGAATATAACCATATAATTTAACCATAACATGTTGCTTTTAGATTATGGTTACCTCAACCATTTGTTTTCTTTGCATGTAACATGTAGTCTCATAGATAGAACACATACTTCAAGCTTTCTGTAGGTCAGATTTGTGCATTTTCGGCCTTTATTTACCTTTCGGTTGATCAATGCTTTTGTTGCTGCCATTGTGCAGAGATCCCTGCTAACGTGTGTTTTGTTAGTTTTTCAGTGATTCGGTCTCTAAGACCGATGTTATTAAAAGTGTAACTTTTTAAGAACCCATAACTTCATGTAAACGTATGATAGTGTTTTATACAAGCCACTTATTACTCTAGCAATGATCGGTTATACAGATAATGGACTTGGAACAACTTTAAGCTAAGATAATCGCTGTGAAGATTGTGGAGAAAAAGAATAGAAAAACTAAGTATAAATGTTTCGAGTACGGCAGGTTCCGGCGATTGGAACATATTCTCCCCATGTGCCAAAGTTGTCCATTTCAAGCTGAGATTGAAGACTAATTATTTTTATAATTATATTTCTTACTTTTGAAAATTTGAAATTATTAGTCGAACTATTTATATATTATATACTATGAAATTTATAGTCAAGCTTAAGTTCGTTTTTATTCTCTCTAAAAAAGAATAAATTAAATTACAAATTAAGAAAAATTAAATTTTCACAATTTTTCTTTAATATTATCACCTAATTTATTCTTTCTTAGAGAGAATAAAAACGAACTTAAGCTTGGCTATAAATTTCATATTTCTTACTATTATTATATTCAAAAGAAAATTTGTAACATTCTATGATTTTAAGATCTCACCTATAAAAAATTAATTACATCACTTATCTCTCTGTTATTTTAGTAAATGCTTATGTAGTATAGAGTTTTTTTTTGTCGTTTTTAGAGTTCCGTACCCAAACAGTAAAATCGTAACCCTATTGTTTTCACTACAATATCTGTCAGTCTGTCCGTCCGTCTGTCACCGACTTTTATCTCTGGAGACGTAATAGGTAAACCCTTGAAATTTCACAGAATTTGTATAATACTTGCTGCTATAGCAAGAAACACTAAAACTTATAGGGTGTTCCGATAGAGAGGTGTTATTCACAAATATGTGTTTATTTCTTGAACTGTAGGAGGCATACACTTAAAATTTACAAACTGCAATTAAAACTTAGTTCGCTATATAAGCAGGTATAAAAAAATAAATCTATAAATTAAAGGGTGATTTGATAGTGACGTGATTTGCATATATATGGCCTTAGTTTTGAACCATAATAGGTAGACTCTTGAAATTTTCACAGAAGGGTTATAACCATGACCGCTATAGCAACAAACACAAAAACTTGCAGGGTTTTCCGAAAGAAACATGTTATTTGCGCTTATATCTTTTTTTCTGGAGCTGTAGGAGTCAACCACTAAAAATTTGCAGACAGTAATCAAAACTATGTTCACTTTATAAAAAAGTATATAAAATTAAACCTAAAAACTAAAGGGTGTTCCGATAATGAAGTGATTTGAATTTGGTCTAATTTTTGAACTATAATTGATAGACTCATCAAATTTTCTAAGGTTTTATATTACTACGGCTTCTATAGCCAAAAGCAAATATCAAAGGGCTTTCCGAAAGTAACGTGAATTTTATTTATATGGCCTAATTTTTTAACTTTAATAAGTAGATTCTTGAAATTTCTATAGAAGATATGTTGCCACGGCTGCTATGGTAATTACTAAAAATAAAAGTTCCGACAGTGACATGTTTTTCACGTATATTGCCTTTTTTTTAATCGTAAGACGTAGGCTCTTGACATATTCATGAACGGGAAATAATATGGCTGCTATAACAAATAATAAAGGGTGTTGCGGCAATGACATGATTTGGACATATTTGTTTAACCTTAATAGGCAGACACTTGAAATATTATGGTATTTAGTACTATACTCTTTTAAAAAAAATAAGTAAAAATTAAAGGGTCCCCATAGGACATGAAAAATATTACAACTTTTATTTGTAAAGTAGTATGGAACCCTATGTGTGTGAGTCTGATTCGACTTGACTGCTTTATTTATATTCATATAATCATAAGTAATAAAAATTAAATATATTGTCCAAAAGAAAAATTAAGAAATTAACATTTTCTACACTTCGGACTTAGAAACCGATGTTAGTAAGCGTGTTACGAATTTCATGTTCATTCATGCGCAGGGCTAAGTAGAATTTCTTTTCTGGTAAAATAAGAATTAAGTCAAAGCAATTTAACACAACGTGTCAAAGCAAAGCAGTATGCACCCAATTCTGTTTTTTACACGGTTTTGATTTAACACGGTTTGAAAATTAAAAAAATAATTTTTTTTACACGAGTTTATTCTATTTAGAACGATTCAAAATCTTTTGAGCTTAGATTTTATTTGTAAAATTTAAGTTTTGCGAAATATTTTCAAATCAAAAATTTTGAAGAATTCCTTTTTTGAGCATACAAACATTTGAAATGTGTTAATATTTTGTGAACTATCATTGCATCTCTAAAAGAAGACGTCGAAAATTACAAACAAAAAACTACAACGTAAAGCCATTTCTTTAGAAAATAAAACTAAAATTTTAGATCGCCTTCGAAATGGAGAAGGCTCAACATTTCTTGGCAACATGTTCGGTTTAAAGGAATTCACAGTAAGAACTATAAAAAATTTAAATTCAATTAGGCAATCGTTGATTTCTATCTGTTAACTATCTGTTAAGTCTTCATCATACACTAAAGATGCCAATAAACGGTGCAAATACACATTATATGTATGTACATGCATATAGTTATGTATGTGTAAAAATAATAATGATTTCTTGTTCTTAAAAAAATTCTCATTTTTCACTAATCTTAAAAGGTTTTAGAGATTAGGAACCAATCACCTATGTTTATATATGATCAATGTCTTTTTTTACACGGATTTTTCTGGAACCAATCTACCGTGTAAAAACAGAATTAGGTGTATACCAGAGACTGACAAAAAGTACTTATAAAATAAATGTAGTCAAGTATTTACAGATATTTTTGGGTATTAATTATACCAAATTTATAACACAGAAAATACCTACACATACATATTTGCAGTGAAATAAGTATGGGTGTGCTCAATACTTATACCAAACATTATTTATACACAACGAACTTAAAATATATAAGTAATGCATGTTTGAGTACAACTGGTTGTAGGTAGATAATGTGATGGGTATCTGTCACACCTATACTTATAACTACCTTATACTTACAAGTATGGAAAAGTACTTATAATACTATAAGTATAAATATAAGTAAAACAACTACTTTTAGGAATTGTGTGTATAAAAAGGTGCATGATGTTTGGCAATATTTTGTTTATAACCGAACATTGGTTAAGTGTGGAGAACCAAAATAATTTTTATATTAGGATGAAGGAATGAATAAACGTATTTTTAAATTGTAAAATAATTAATACATATTGTTACATATATTTATAAAATACTCTAAGTATACTTAGAGTATTTATATACTTGTACTTATTCCTACTCTGTATTTACAGGTATGGGTATAGCCAATACTTTATCCAACTTTTACTTTTACTTAGTTGTATTGCGAAAAATAATGAACAAGTATGCGAACACTTATTCTCTGCCTATACTTGTAGTTATTTAAGTTGAAATTGAAATGTTTGTGCTGTAGCTATACACATTTATACATGTTTCGCCTCAAATACTTAATAAGTACTAAAAATGAAACTTTTGTCATTCTCTGGTGTATACCTTTTCTACCTGTGGTGAAGGGTATAAAAATACGCCCTATGGCGAAACACTAGGATATTCATGAGTTTTACTGCTCTTGCACTTATTCCAATTTAGGTAAAAAATGCATGATTTTAACATAGACGTGTCATTGAAGGTCATGTGTTCACATTTAAATATACTAATTTAATTGATAATTGACATAAATGCTTATATGTAAATAAAAAATTAAAAAATATGTATGTACACATGATTTACTAGAAAAATTGAATGAATTTTCAAGTACTCCAAAGCATATCATTGTATTAAAATTAGGGATGACATTCACACGTTGACTGCCAACTACGAGATAACTCGTAGATTGATTTCCCTTCCCTTTTCCCTTGAATGAATTTTCAAGTACTCCAAAGCTTATCATTGTATTAAAATTAGGGATGACATTAACACGTTGACTGCCAAATACGAGATAACTCGTAGATTGATTTCCCTTCCAGGAAGCCAACTACGAGTTATCTCGTTCTATCTAAAACTGACACTTTTTGTGTAGTTACGAGTAAAACCGTATAATATCAGTGCTAGTATCGATAAATGGCTTCTGGGAAAAGAAAAAAAAGTTAGTTTTGGCTTGCGTGAGCTGAACATTTAATAAAAAAAAAATTTATGGACAAATTCATTCAACATTCAAAATTAACTCAAATAGAAGAAATAAAGTGATATTTTATTATTTGTGGTAGTTTTTAAAACAATTTTTTTTTTAATGGAGCTCTTGACTTCTATTTTTTTTTCAAAACTGGTTTAAAAACTCTCCAATCAACGCGAAGACGAATTCTTCTTTAAACTTTAGCAGTTTTATTTTAGATGAAGTTACTTTTTGAAAAATTCTGTGAGCATTTTGTATATAAATCTCTATAATAAGTAGCGAAACCTTTTTGGGCCATCTAATAGTCTTTTTTAGAGATGAGTAGTACGAAATCATTTGATCTGATCGGTCTATGCCAGACATTCCATTACTCGGTTTCATAGAATTTTTTCCATTGGGCACCTGTACCATATCAACAGCATGCATGTTTAAAATTGTAAGGACTTCTCGTTTGTCTTTCCATTTGCATACAGAAACAGGACCATTTTGCTGCCAAAAACACTTCCATTTTTTCAGTTTACGATTTACCACATCTCTGGGGTTTCCTTTTCTGTTACTGCGCAAGGTTCCACACACATAAGTTTTTCGTGTTTATATCAGTTTTGTAAGCCTAACTGAATTATAAAAATTATCTATATAAAGCGCCTTTATCGAAATAGTTCTCAAGTAAATGTAAAACAACATCAGTATTGTGACCTAGATTATTGGTAGTTTCCTCAGATTTGTTTTTTATTTTTATTACAAGACCGCCAGACTCACATAGTTCATATAGTTTGATGCCATATTTGTGTTTTTTATTTTTTATGTATTGGAGGAAAAGCAATCTTCCCCGCCATAGCATCATGGATTCGTCAATACAAATATTTTTACTTGGTACATAGTTTTCACGCATAACATTGCTGAAATGATTTAGGATTGGTCTCGCCTTGTATAATCTGTCGGTAGATGCGTTTAAGCTATCAACCAAATTAAAATAACGAAGTAGCAACTGGAATCGATTTCGGCTCATATGTGAGTACCAAAAGTTTACATTAATATAGCTTGTTTGTGCTCCAGTAATGTTCTATTTTTGGAAAATTACAAGGTCCCATTTGCAATAAAAGTGCAATAAAAATTTTCATCTCTACAGCATTTACGTCTTGCCAATTTGATAACCTTTTTTGCAGCATTTTGATTCTCATTTTCCCATTTCTCAATTTCTTGGGCAGCATATAAATTAGTTTGTTCTACCAGTAATGCAAGGAACTCATCCGAAAAAAATAAATTCACCAGCGTTTGTACTGAAAAATTTGATGTATCTAATTTCACACCAACATTTTCTTCATAAAGAAATAAAGGATTGTGTTGAACTTTTGTCCACAATTCATCATTCTCATTTGATTTTGTTGCTTGGAGGTCATCGTCATTATCATCAGGTTCGGACCCGTCTTCAGGTTCATTTTCATTACCACTTGTATAATTTGAAGGCTCATAAATGTCGTTGCTATCATCGCTGAAAATTCCGTCATATTCTGAATCACTTAGATTTGCGTTGTACTCAATTTCACTTTGATTCTTATACATTTTGGGTTCTTGATAATTATAACAATAAATTTAGAGAATGTTTATAAATCTAAAAAGAAAGAAAATAATAATAAAATTATAATAAATTATAAAAACTATAAAACAATATTTTATAGGAAGCAAATATTATGTTTTTTAGGAGAAAAAGGACCTACGAATTAACTCGTATTTGGCTTCTGCGTAGCGATTTCTGTCACAGAAGCCAAATACGAGTTAATTCGTAGGTCCTTTTTCTCCTAAAATAAACATCATATTTCCTTTTTCATGATACCTATAATCTAGAAATCGAATTTTTAGTAATATAATGTGAAAAAATAGAAATGTAATTTTTGGCCAGTTTTCTGAAAATTTCCTTGGCAGTCAACGTGTTAAAAATGAATTCGAGGAAATAAGTGCTAACGAAATCATGAAATCACCATTACCTTTTAAACACATTCATTATTTTTTTGCTGGGTATTTCCACCACTTTTTCAAAATAATATATTTTGAACAATTTTCCGCAATATGCTTTTCCCTCTATCAAATATTTCCTATTTACTTCTAACACACATTCAAACATATCTTTACCTTTTAAATGTATAACAGACCGACAGTCGTGATGTTAGAAATCTTTTAACGTAATCACACGCAGTCATTTATAAACTTTTTTACTTTTGAGAATTTATTATAGTTTGCGGTATGCTATAGAAACACTTAAATAAAAAACTATAATTTTTGGCTTCTATTGTACGCGGTTGTGTTTTTAACTTTCTCCTTAAAACTTCTTTAAAAGGGAAGACATCAAATCCTACATAAAAAATATCTGTAAAGAATAAAACTTTACACAGGTGGCATAAATTTAGCAAAACGTGCTGAATTAACTGACAAAATAACAATTCAATATAAAGAAAGAGGAGCGATATTTTTTGAAATAGTTACGGGCTTTTAGAATGGATATTGTTCCATTTTTTTTAATATTAGTGTGTAGTATTTTTTCGTATTGTCTGATACCTATGAACATTTTAGTGTTCACCTATTGCCGTGGTAATATTGAAATTCATTCTACTTGCTGCTGATATGGGTATGCAAATTCCTCTTATATTTTGTTAGTTTTTTTCTAGTAAAAACCCATAAATTGTAAATTAAATATCATGTGCGATTTTGCTGCATGACAATGACACATTTTCAAAAATTTATGGCATTTTTCTGTTGCTTCAGTAGTGAGAATAAAAACATAAATAAATCATAATTACATACAAGATTAGTCTGAGAAGTGACAGATTTTTTTTTTTTCTTTAAATTTCACACTCGTGTAGGTACTTGTAGATTTTATTTACTAGAAGTAGATTTAAGTTTAATCATGTTGTTTGTTTGTATAATCGACAAGCAACATATAACATATTTATTACCAGTCTGCACTTAAACTTATATGAAGAAATTTAATCTTGTTTTTTTTAATGATGCACAGTGGTTTAAGAACTATTTATTTTGAACCACTGAAGATTTACAGCGCTAAGTCTCAGTTACAAATACCTCCTTTTAACTTTATTTATGTAGGTTTTTAATGAAACCATTTATTTAGCTTTGTTTAATTAATAATGTTAATTTAAATTAAAATGATTGTGATTGAGATTGAGATAAATAAGATAAATATATTACTTCGTCCGCGGTCTACAACAAACTATCCCTTGTTCTGTTGCAGATTTCTGTTGTTTCCTTTTTACGTCTTTTACGTTTATGATTTTTCGATTTTCATGTTTTTTGTTGATTTTAATTACAACTTAAAAATTGAAACTATAGAATGGGCTGACTACCGATAGTTTTGCAAGTCTAGTTAAGACTTAAAATATAAGAAATCGGTAGGACAAATAATCAGAGTTACAGTAATAGCAATAATCAATAAAAAAGACCTAAATACATTTTGCAAAAAAGTCCATCCTACGCATGATTCAAATCTTTAAGCCGTATCTTTATCATATTTTATATTTCCTTTGATTGCTGCTACGTTAATTGCGGTTATATTACCTTATTAACCAAATTGATAAAGGAACAATTTCCTGGTATAGATTCTCAAAGAATTAAAAAGATCTCGTATGGCAGTCATAATAATACATACTTTTTAATTTTAATAGTATTTTTCACCTAGAATACTTTGACATCTAAGCCAGGAAAAGGCAACACAAAAGTGGAATTACATAGACCTGTAAGTCTATCATCTAACATGTCAAGACTATTTAAGAAAATCTTAGACTAAATTTAACCCAGCTTTGAGCGAAAAAATTATATATCTTGAATAATCAACTCTTATTCAGAATAAACTCAATTACAATTCAGTAACCATAACGATTAGTTAACGAATCGATAGAAGGCATTTTAATAAGCTAAGTACTATTATATAGCATCAGCTCCTTATATACAAGTTATGTAATTGGCAAAAAGCATGTAATAAAGTAATGAAAATTTTTAGGCGTCCTTAATCGAGTGAAAGATTTCTTGAAGGTAGTATTTTAGAACACATTTGTTGTATATTCCGTATTTGCCAACAAGTAGCCGTGATCACCAATAAACTTTTGCTGACTATTTATCCTTACCTAGCATTCAGTCGCCAACTGGCATTGCGTTATATACAGTCCCATACATTTAATTTGAGAAAAGCCAATATTGCGCAATGGAATTTAGTTACACTTCAGCCTAAAACTTGAAAGACATTCAAAGAACCTTATTAGGAATTTCCGATTGCAGAACCCCTTCCTGGCATATTAAAAAATGGATTTTTATTTGCCATTGTGTGAAGCAGAAATCAAGAAAAGGACCTTGAAACTCATAAAAAGAAATTATATCCCGAAACATCCTAAACTATCGTAGTACTATTCAACTAAGAAGGGCTATTACTTTGGTAATCGGGCACGAACAAGGCAGCTAAATCCAAAATGACAATAGCAAATATAAAAATAACTAAAGCGCCCCTTAGCTGACCCTAGTTCAACTAGACAAAATATTGATGTCTTTCCTAATTTTTGCCAAATAATAATAATAAATAATATCGATCCAAATTTTCCAGAATGGATGAGCCATATTCGTGATTTATGACGGACGTTTAGAATTTAAAATTAGGTCAATTATAGTTATAAACTGTCTAAATTTATGCTAAAATTGATTGGCCTTAGGTTAGGTTAAACGGGCCGCCCGTACAAAGACGAGTTCACTCGGAGGCCTCTTAGGCCCTTTGTCCTCAAAGAAGGGCCAGATTTTGAATGCACTTTAACACGAGTCTGGACTCTCGATTTGCCTTAAGTGTCTTGAGATTTTCTACTTGAAACAAATAAATAAGAAAAAAATACAATAAATAATTATGTAGGAAAATATTAGGTTCTATTTCCTTTTTTAAGATTAATCCTAATGGAGACAATTATCATTAGTGTACTCTTAAGCCCAATTATTAAGTTGCAAAAAGAAAAGCATAAAACTCATTATCAATTTGGTGTAATTTTAATTTTCTAGTGCGCCTAGCTTGACACTTATAAAATGACAAAATAACATCTATGTGAACTGTCTGAAATATTTCCGTACAAACATGTTTGACACTTATGTTACAATAGTGATGATGATGATAATTCTGATGCTGTTGCTGTTATGCTCAAGTTATACGTCCAACTTCCTGTATTTGTTGCTTTCTTTATTTTTATAAAGCTTAAAGTTTTTATTTCTGTAAACTGAGTGTATAAAAAAAATATCTTTTGTTTTAAAAAATGTTGTTATCATTTTTTTATTATTTGCATAAAGAGAAATTGAATTTTTTGTTTGCAATTTTCAAAACATTTATGAGGAACCATTAAATAAAACTGTATAGTGTTTTCTTACAGTGAACTAAGGTAAAATGGAATAAAACTTAACTGATGTTTAAAACGACATATCAGTTACTTCTTGAAAATATATTTTTTTATTAAGACGGCGTTTACACACTCTGCAGTTACATAGTGTCTATACTCGGGATGAGATCTGGGATAAAATTCCATGAGAATTTTACGTGTACGTGTTGCCATTTCGTAAGATTAAGAGTCATTTTAACAAACCAATTGCATTATTCAGCCAGCTTTATCTATATATTATGTCAAAATTAATCCCAGTTATAGACGTTATGTTGGAATTTGTCTGTATAAAATCTAAGTTTAAAGAAAAAATAGAAAACTTTCAGCAAATGAATTTGCATAGCCTAAACACCACTAAAGTATTGAAAACCGTTCCAATAGTACTCAACGCACTTTTCAAATTATAAATGGTAAAAAAAAGTTATATCTTCTGACTAAAATGAGCTAGACTAGAGCTACACACATAATTTGAAGTCTTAGACTTATCACAGAATAGCGTAACAATCCCAGCAAAAAATTACGTTTAGTCCAACTAAGGACTAAGGGTTTGTAAGGGAGAGAGAAATAGACTTTACCTTCCAACCTGCTTGAGAAAGGCATGATTTTTGTATGCGATATCTAACTTGATAGGTCTTTTTGCTTAACCAAATCTTTACATTTAATAAAATAGTAACTCATTTCCTCCTGTCTGTCTGCTTTTCATTTGTGTTCGCAACACGTAAAAACTACTGGACGGATTTTAACAAAAATATCTCATTTCCAAGAGAAAGTGGAGAAAATTTTCGGTTTAAAACTGGGATATTTTCAACACTGTTTTATTTTCAACACACCTTTTTATTTTTGAAAGTGGTGTATTTGAAAAACTACTGCGCAACATTAGGCGCCAATTGAATACAATTTATATATAATTTCTATTTGTACTTTGTGGAATTACCTTGGTATTAAAATATTCTAAACGACTTTTTCAGAGCTTTACAATTATTTTTAGATTTTTTTTATAAATTTTTGAATTTCATCGAGGGATGGGTATTTATATAAAGTAAATACATAAACCATAACTGAAGCACTATAAAAGTAGGAGTCTTTCAGTTGGTGGCGAATATTTTCAAAGCAAAATCGAGCCCGCTACGTCGTGTTCGACATCTAGTTCTTTATAAAAACTTATTCGCTTACACACCTGCTTCCGGGTAAGTGAGAGAGGTCATACCTGCCTAATCTTAAACGAGAGACGATGCAGTTTGTTATTATTGTCTTACAATTATAGCATTCACTAATGCACTTATGAGAACCGCTTTTGAAAGACATGAATTTTATTTTAATGCTTACCAAAACATAATATTTTTTTGTTGGGATGTTAATTGACCCCCTCCAAGGACATGGTCATGTGAAAGTGACCGGTCCCTTTTATAAAACGAGAGACAAATTTTCAGTTTTAATTTACAATTTAAATAAGGGTTTTTCACTCCATTTGTATAATCACGTTTTCTATATTAAAAATTAAAACAAACTAAAGTCTAACAGAAGATCAAAAATGTTGACATACTAATATGTAGTATGTTGTCTTGCTGATTTAGAGTTTACTGTGCAATGAAATTGAAACAAATATTTCAACATAACAGAAGAGGGGCAACAACTAAAAGGAACATAACTACAACAGCTGATGCTAGATTTACAACACGATTTTTTACGTTGCCGTTTGTTTGCTGCAATAAATATAAATTTATTTTTATGCAATAAACAAACAATATTGCTGGGCAGGGTATTTCCTTCAGCAACTTGCATGGCATAATTTTTCATTTTTAACAATGGACAATAATTGAAATAAAATAATTTAAGAGTTTTTTTGTTTAATAGCGTCCCTAGGGGCAAGGGAAATAATACATGACTTTTCATGTGACTAGTTTCGGGATGTAACAAACTGCATATAGACATGTCATCCAATCCCAAGAAAACTCGAAATATCTCCGTAAATATTTTGATCAAAGCCTAATTTGGAAAATCAATACAGAAGCATGTTTTATACAAATAAAGCTAAAAGCGGTAAAACCCTAGGTTTTTAAAAGAAGTACTATTCATAGCTAAATATGTAAATGCTTTCTTTAGAATTCGATTTGGATGGACTAAACTAAGCTTAGCTTTTTAGTCTAATACCTCAAAACTTCAGTATTAATTCCGTGTTTTGATTTTTTGATGTTATAATAAATATGTTGATTTCTTATATATCGATCTATAATAATGTATACGTGACACATGATGGGCGGATAATAACATATAATTAATCCTTGCGGTATTATAAGGTGCACTTTGTTCTTGGCAAAACTCCTTCTGACAGAAAACAAGTTTACAGTCAACAGGTATAAATAATTAATTATTCCCTTCAATTTAATTTTTATAAATGTACTTTGTGTTACTATTTTTTAGGATTCCATACCCAAAAGGTAAAAACGTAACTCAATTGTTTTCCCTAAAATGTCTGTCCGTCCGTCCTGTCAGAGCCTTTTATCTCTATAACCGTAATAGGTAGACGCTTGATATTATCACAGAAGATGTATACCTGTTGCCGCTAATAGGCAACATATAC
>OX451217.1:72062102-72189347 GCA_949628195.1 Phasia obesa | reverse complement strand
ATACCATCCTTCAAGCAGTTTCAAGTCACTATTATTCAGTAATAGCAGCCTTTGGGATGTTATTTGCTATTTAATATTTTTGGTATTTTTTCAAGTACATTATACTAGCGCTTACTTTCGTTGTCCTAATATCGCTGAGCACATTTTATTAGCTGGTTTAGATGAGATCTTGTTTTTAATTTAGAGGTTTTTTTTAGTACATAAATGACTGCTAAGTTAGGTTGTGACAACTGCCAGCTGCTCTCCATATAGTCGCATTAAAAAATCAGTGTTCATTTTGCTTCTACTTTTTAAAAGTATTCATTATTTTATGTTTAGATATTGGGTTTTGATATTTACTTTAGCTATCAAAACGGTTATATTTTGGTACTTTTGCTAAAACTTTGGTAGTTTTCTAAACACTGCTAATATTATTATATTTGTTGTTGTCTCTTTTTTTGCATTTACACAAGTGTGACAGCAAATACAGTTGTCTATCTTATACTAAATTATTTAACTACTTGCATGATGTTTTTGATGCATAGAACAGGCGTGATTACTAACAATAAGGTGATGTTAGTAGTCCAACTATGTACGTACATCTCTAAATAGTGTTAAACAAGGTAGCGAGATAGTAAAATTTTATAAAATCTAGTTTGGTTCATCCATAAGTTCTCTAGATTTTGCGTGCATATACTTTGAATATAATAATGTCATAAAATATAAACATGTGTAAAATGTTTAGAATAATTTAAGTTTTTCCATTTTTAACAACAAGATACAAAAGTATCTTAACGTTAAAAAAAAAACAAACAACGGATATATGTAGATAATTGGAAAATTCATTTTAAACGCGTACAAGTATTTCCATTAACACCATGTATAATTTTAAAGATGAATTCATTTAAATATGCATTACATTCTGTCATTTAAAAAAGTATCGAATTCATTCATGAATCACTTCATATCTCATGGGTTGGTTGTATGTTTGCAAAAAAAAAAATATAATTGTAATAAGATTTTTACTCATTATTGTTTAACAATTCAGAACGAGAAAAGAGAATATCAAATGAAACTGAAGTCATAAATGAAACATGAGCAATTGATAAGTGGTTACATATGTATAGCACAAAACCCACTGAAATGTAAAAAAAATAAATAAATATAATTGATCATAGGGTGGTGATGATATTAAAAATTGCGGGTTACTTTATACTGAATAATTTAATATAAAAACAACTATATTAGTATACCAATCAAATTTGGAGTCTGTCGATTTTATCGTCTGGAAGGTTGACTGGTTATCTTATATGGATTTTGAATAGATAACCAGTTAACTCTTCGCTATCATAAATTTGAGCCCATAAATATAACGTTACTTGATGAAACTAAAAACTTTTTTTGAACTATTGAAATATTTAAATTTTAATTAGTCGAACTACATTTATTAACTTATAAGTTAATTTTTAAAAATAAGGCTTAAGTTCGTTATATTCTCTCTAAGTTGAAAGAATATTAATTACAAATTGGGTGATTAATTTTAAAGAAAGAATGAGAAAATTTAAAAAAATATTTCATGTAATTTGATGTATGTGAACACAAACTAAAAATTTACAAAGAATCTGTATGAAAAAGTCGTCTATAACAAGTATTTAAATTAAAATTTTAATTTAAACGGTGACCCAATAGGTGAATTCATTTGATATATATGGCCCTATCTTTTGAACAGTTGTTGACAAACACTTAACAATTACACAGAATATCGATTACTGTGTGTCTTATAAGTATAAATATAAGTATAAATATTTAAAATTATAAAGTAAAGGGTGTTGCAATAGTTTAAGTAATTTAATGTATATGGCCAAACTTTTAAACCGTTACAGACAGACGGTTGAAATTTTCAAAAAACCTGTATTGTTATGGCCGCTATAACAAGTACAAAATTTGAATTCGGAAATTACAGGGTGTTGCAATAGTTAGTGTAATTTTATGCATATAGCCAAATTTTTGATTCGCTATATACAGACAGTCGTTTGGCATTGATTTTACCTGAAAAACAACCAGAACCCTGGGGTCTTGTGCCCCTATATACTCCGGAAGCACTGCTCCCCCGATAGAAAATCGACTGATATTTGCTTAATATTATTGAATTCCAAAATTATTTTTTTTATCTGAATTGACATTTAAAAATCCCACTACAATCTTCCTCGAGTATAATATAATCATTGTATAATTACCATCTTAAAGAAATATGATTTTAAGTTTGTCGGTTTTTGTTTTGCAAGAATTATTTCAAATATATGTAGTATAGCTTTTGTCTTGTTTATTCGTTTATATTTTATGTAAAAAAAAGAGTCCAATTGCTTGCAATATTTGGAGTTTTATTTCGTAAACAAAAATCTATATTATTAAGTGCTACCTTAAGTTATTTATAACGTATATAAAACAGGGATCGTAACGGTTGTAGGTTTCTTTTTATACCCTTCACCACAGGTGGAAAGGGTATATATAAGTTTGTCATTTCGTGTGTAATTTCTACAATATTCATTTCCGACCCCATAAAGTATATATATTCTGGATCCTTATACATAGAGAAGTTGATTAAGCGATGTCCGTCTGTCCGTCTGTCCGTCCGTCCGTCTGTCCGTGTTAGTGTGGTAATGTCATTTGCCAAGGCACCAGAAGAGATACAAAAATTTTAAGAACACCAATCTGTCAGGCATAGTTTCGAAAATTTTGGTATTGCAATTCAGCAACATCGGATCATTCCTTTGGAGGCTACGGGCCAAAAACCACGCCCACCTATATTTTTTTTACGTTTTCTTTACGTTTTTTTTAAATTTTTTTCGGCTTTAATGATTCTGTTTTGCCTTTTTTTGTCAAATAAATATTAGACTGCGACAGGTAGATCGCAAGGAGTGCATACAGATCTCGGGGGATCAATAACCCCCTGCGAGGGGCGATTTTTGTTTGTTTTTAGATTAGTAGGGTTTTTCTGCTTTGATTTGTATTAGAGACCTTAATAGAAAGCAATACGCATAGAGGTAGCCAATGGACCCACAGGGTACCCAGTGACAAATAGGAGCAGTTAAAAGGACCCCCCATGTGTCAATATGATGAAATTTTTTTTTTTTAAGGATTTCTTTTTGCTTTAGTCTGACCATTCTAACTCAATAGATTGGAGAAAGGTCCAAAATTAAAAAAAAAAAAAATTCAATCAAATTTTTAAAAAAAAATTTTTTAATTTTTTTCAAAAATATTTACAAAAAAATTTACAAATTATTTTCAAAAAGATATTTTACAGAAAAATATTAGAAAAAAATTTTTTTTAAAAAATTTTCCAAAAAATTTTCGAATAAAATTTTACAAAAAATTTTTAAAAAAATATTTTTACAAAAAATTTTTACACACAATTTTCGAAAAATTAAAACAAAAATTTCAATATTTCTTTGAAAATGAAAATCATGACTGTAACATAACATATATTTAATATTAAGAATATACATATGTATGTATGTGTGTATATAGAGTAACATATTTTTTTTTAAATGCGTTTGATTTTTTTTTAAATGCGATTGATTTTAAATAGATGAGATCTCTGTTTTAAAACCTAGGTGCATTAAATACGTAGACATCATCAGGATACCGGGTAAAAACTGCCAAAAGTAAAATACACACGTTTATAGGTAAACGTTTTTTTTTTTTGAAGCCAGTATATGTCGTCAACTTAGGCTAATTTCTATTTTATTCAATAAAAGAAAATGTCACAAATTACATTATTATTGTAAATTACAAAATCATATACAAACAAAAAGTTTTGGAGGAGATAGTTATAAGTTTTTGAAAAAGTTATTTAATTTTATAAAAGCAAAATAAGTATTTCTACAGCAATGTCAGAGTTTACGATGTAGCGTCGGCTTCAATATCATTAAGTAGCTGACAACACGGCGACAATTGTAGCAAACGGAATTTGTTTTCATTTGTCTTCTATTTCTTTAACTCATGAATAATGATTTTTTCTTATACGACTTTATTTAAATAAAGAGTCAACAATATGGATAATGCTGTACATGTCTGTATAAATAAAATCACCGTGGTGAAGGGTATAGAAGAATATAGCACTTTTACTTGTTTAAATTATTTTTAATGATTATTTTTTTTTTTTTTTTTTTTAAGTAAAGTGTTTTTCGTTTTACTTATTATAATTCTTCCGGTACATTATACTAATTTTCCACTATGAATGGGAAGTATCATTCCCACTGTTGGAATGTAGCCAGTTTTTTGTTTAATCAGTTTTTTGCTTACATTAATGAGGTAGTTATTTATGCCAAATTTCAATACATTTCGTGTTATAGTTCCCCACGCGGAGCTGATCTCATTTTTGGTGTGGCATAGTGGTATTATTCTAAATTAAATTAAGTTTTCCATTCTGTAAACAACAATTATAAAATGTTCGCAATTTAGCTAATAATTTTAATCAAAATCAGAACTCTAGAATCAATTTTCTTAAGAGTCAAGTTCTCTCTAGACAATTGACTATTTTAAGGTCTGCTTAACTCTTCAAATTGTAATGTTTAACACAATTTGTTAAAAGTTTCAATGAAAAGCTTTAAATTTACAGAATTTTTAATATTTTGCAATTAAGTGGTTATTTGCGCTTTTTGAATAAGTTATTACTTAAGTTATTAACAATTTACTTAAACCAGGCTGGCAGTAGTGGCTGCGGTTAAAATGCTGCCATTTAAAAATGTAATTATGTTTATAAACAGTTTTTTTATCCTAGACATTTTTTTTATCTACTTTGAGCCTTTTTTCGTTTAGTCCAGCGCTGAGTTTATACCAACACAATATAATATTTCATTCTTTATTCCTGTTTTTCTTTACTGACATTTTAACTTATTACCGCAGACTGAATAGTTTTGTATAATGTGTAGATGATATAGACTATAATTTAAAGCCTCACAGTTTGACGTTATATTTTTCCTTGGAGCTTATAATTTTCTTAAGGCATTTAAAACATGATATAATGGCTAAGCAATTAATATCTAGGAAATTGCCTTTATTTAAAAGATAATTTTATGGCATTATTATTTGAAGATGCTTTTCGGATTTTGGCTGCCACGGCTGATGTGTTTATGACGTGATCTAGGGGTGGTGCAGTTTTCCAGTAGATTAGTCTATGTTCTGTTGTTGGTTTTTGGTTTGTCGGCGTAGACATGTAACGTTATCAGCTAACAGGTTAACTAAAGAGTTCTGACCATCACCATATTGATTTACATATAGAGCAATGACTTTACTCGACTTTTTTAAATATTACGTCAGAGGACGTTTTTCCACCAACCTGCTCAATTGTGAATTCTGAAATTTATATTTTACTAGCTATACCCGGTGCGCTTTGCTACACCCGTCCATAAAAAATACAATACACACTTACACGATAATAATTTTTAACATTGTATAGGAGGTACCTCTCCCACTGCCCTAATACAGTTTGTATTTTGCTAAACTATAAGGGATACTTTTGCACCGTTTCAAGTCTCTATCTATTGCAGTTTTCCAGTTACGATTACACGATTATAATTTTTAACTTTGTATAGGTGTACCACGCCCACCAGTCACAACGAGTCTGAGTTTCTCTACACAATGTACATTAATATGGAGGTTACTGATGCAAAACTCCGCGGCGCTACCTATTGCAGTACTCTAGATACAGGATAATATTTTTTTACATTGACTGACACTGTCCCAATTCAGCCTATGTTTTTCTAGAGTATACGCATTGGTATATGTGTTACTTGTGTCTACTTTCAAGACCATACTTATTATAGTACTCTATGTGCACGATAATATTTTTTTACTTTATATAGGAAGTACCACGCCCACTGTCCGAATTTATTGTGTATTTTTATAGAATATACGCATTTGCACAGGGGTTACCTTACTCATGCAAAGTTTCAAGGCGCTATCAATTGTAGTTTGCCAGGACCACGATAATAATTTTTCACTTTGTATGGGAGGTATCACGCTCACTATTATAATTTAGACTGTGCCACTCCCACACTTAATATCAAAAAATAAGTACGCTATTTTACCAACCTTATATCCAATAACAAACTTTAAGAATTTTAGAAAGATCAGGCAGTTATAGCTTTCCGACAAACAAACATACAAACAAACACATTTTGTGCTTTATATATAAATATTATACTTGTAGATTATGCCTGAAAAAGGCTGAAACGGTAGTGCACATTGTGCGTGAATGTCCTGCACTGTCTGGTATAAGACTTAGGAATACGGGCAGAAACTTGTTAATTGTAAATGCCATGAAAAATTTACGCCTTTGACAAATGCTAGCAATTACTAGGGACTTCCTGCTGAGAAAAAAGGCCGGCAATTACAAGTCGACAGTCTGAAATCATGTGGCGGTAGCACGTGACTCCAAAGTAAGGATACCGTAAATTACAAATCGGTTGCCTATAATCATTGATGATGGTAGGAGGTTTTAAAAGGGACTCATTACCGAAGTTTCATTTGATATCCCCCTACATTCATAAATAAATAAATAAATAAGTGCAGCGAAACTATCCCCTTTTTCTATGCTGTTAAGGTTCCGTATCAGAAGGGTAAAAAGTAACCCCATTGTCTGCCCGTTTTACAGGTAGCTCCTTCTATATCTGGAGCCGTAATAGGTAGATTTTTGAAATTTTGATAAAATTCAATACAAATAAAATGTTCCAATAGTTACTTGATTTTCACACATACGAGGTATGATAAAAAATAACCGTTATTTTCAATTTTCGTGAGGTCTCGTATGTTCGATTTTCGGATTTCTTTTTAATGTTGATACACATGTCTGTAATTTATGTTGACAATATCAGCCATTTTAGATTGTCAATTTGTTTTTGACAGATAAAAAGGTTAGACGTATTTTGGTGTGCTCTTCCATTTTTTACTATTTCAAAAATTGGATTAAAGAAACTGTATTAAGTTTTGTGTAAAAAATGAAATTAAATGTGCAAGGAAATTTGAAATGTTGACTGTGGCGTTTGGCGAGTCTACTATGAGCAGAGCACAAGTTCAATTGTGGTATAAACGGTTTAAGGAAGGCCGAGAAGATGTCAATGACAATGCTCGTCTTGGTCGCCCGAGCACGTCAACAACCGATGAAGACATTGAAGCAGTGAAGAAAATGATTTTGGATAATTGTCGAATCACTATTAGAGAGGTTGCTGATGATGTTGGCATATCGTTCGGCTCATGCCAAGCAATTTTCACGGATGTTTTAGGCATGAAACATGCGACAGCGAAGATTGTTCCAAAATTGCTAAATTTTAAGTTAAAACAACGTCGCATGGACATCGCTCAGGAGATGTTTGACATCGTCAACGACGATCCAGATTTGCTCAAAAAGGTCATTACTGTCCAAAATGTCTTTGCACATTTAATTTCATTTTTTACACAAAACTTTATACAGTTTCTTTGATCCATTTTTTGAAATATTAAAAAATCGAAGAGCACACCAAAACACGACTAACCGTTTTATCTGTCAAAAACAAACTGACAATCCAAAATGGCTGATATTGTCAACATAAATAACAGACATGTGTACCAACATTAAAAAAAATGCGAAAATCGAACATACGTACCTCACGGTTATTTTTGGATCATACCGTATGCTCTAATTTTTGATCCGTTGTAGGCAGACACTTCAAACTTATAAGGCGTAAGTTAAAATTTGTCCACTATAACAAATATAAAAATTAAAGGGTGAATGATTATAAATGTTATAGCCAGACTTGAAATTGACACATTATAGTAAAAAGTATTAAATATACCTAAAAGGTAAAGGGTGTCTCTTTCGTGATTGTAAGGTATGTGTGTTTATTTCTTGAACCGTAATAACAACACACTTTAAATTCTTAAAAGCATGTAATAAAAACATAAAATATGGATGCCCCATAAGATGGGCAGAAATTAAATCTTGTACTTTTAAGGTTACATATTGAACGGAACCCTACCTATGTAAGTCTGACCAACACTTGATGCATTTTTCAAGTGTTATTTACCTTTAAAACTAGCAACTTAACGATAAGCTGATTTTTTGGGAAATAAAGTATAGAATTGGAATTGGCGCAACTTCTGATCGGACTGAGGTATCCTTTGAAATTTTGTTTCAAAATTGGCTACGTTTGGATAGGGCTGGAGGAAGTACCGTCACAATTTCTTCCTCAATATTTCTTTTATACTCTTTTGCTGCTATAGGTTGTTTTTAAAATAGTTCTTAATAACTTGCTAGTGCCGAAATTATATAAGAAAAAAAAAAATCATACTACTTTTTTGGGGAAAATCCCAAAAAACCGGTAGTTTTCACAATTTCCCAATTCAGAGGCTTATAACTTTTAAACGAAACGCGCTATCAGAACAAAACTTAATACTGTTTTAGTCAAAATTTTATCAAGAGTGCAGCCATTTTTTTAAATAATCATCAGATTATATATAAGTACACCACGTCAAAAATAGTAGGTTAAGGTCTGTCACAAATAACAAAAAAAATTGTTTCTAAACTAAAAAGATAACCTAGCCTTGTAAGCATATTTTTGTAGATATTTTTAAGAACTATGTAAATTAAAAAAATCTTAACACTTGAGTTATAAACAAACTTTATATGAAATTAAAATATATTTTATGCCTGGGGTACCCTGAGGTCCGTCATCAGCACTCTTCGTATTTTTCTGTTTTGGGTAGTGTTTAAATAGATGATGCTTACAACTAAACACTACCCAAAATAGATAGATACGAAGAGTGATGACGGACGTAGCTGTTTAGAAAATGTGCATTCCGCTACGCTGGTGTCTAATGAAATCCAATTTTCCCAATTTTTCTTTAATATTATTACCTAATTTTAATTTCATTTATTCTTTCTTAAAGAGAATAAAGACGAACTTAAGCTTGAGTTCAAATTTGATCTGTATGTAAAATAAATAGTTCGACTAATAATAAAAATTTCTAATATTCAATATTAAATTAAGACTATTTCAAATGCCTATTTCCAGCAAAAAATTACGTTTACTTGGAAGCAGGTTTGTAAGGGAGAGAGAAATAGACTCTCCCTTCCAACTTGCTTCAGGAAGGCATGATTTTTGTTTGCGATGTCCCTTTTTGCTTTACCAAATTCTTTATAAAAAACTTACTCGCTTTCATACCTGCATCCCCATAAGCGAAAGGGGTCTATTTATTTCACTAAATTTTATAAAGAAAACTTCGTGGACATAGCTGCATCCTCGTAAGCAAGAGAGGATGCAGTTTGTTATTATTGTCTTACTAGTATAGCATTCTCGAATGCGCTTATAAGAACCGCTTTTGAAAGACATGAGTTTTACTGCCTACCAAAACCCAATAACTTTTGCTGGGTTGTAAGGCACCAATTTGGTTAAAATTCATTATTAGAAAAGTAATAAATTATGCTTAAATAATTTTGTAAAATAGATTTTAAATAAACTGATACAAAAGTAAAAAAAAACAATTTGTAAAAAAATGCATAAAACATTTTATTCGGCTGGTCCTTAGATATAACGTCATTTCATTTATACAAGTGTTTAGTCTTTTATCTAATAGGCGATAGGGAGTTTTTTTTAATTACATTAAAATTCAATCAATGCTTTTATAACTGTACACAAGAATATGAATTCAATTTTTACTTTCAAAGAAAAAAAAAAGAAACAAAAATAATTTCTCATTTCCTTTATTTTTCTGTAACGGAAATTAAAGGACATGTTACAAAAATATTTAATAGGTATGAAACAAAACGAAAACTGAATAATCATAAAAGGCAAAAACAAAAAAATGTTTGTTTTATCACTTACAATCGCCAGTGGCCATTTTAAAATCTAATTAACACTTAATTCCGTTTCATAACAAACATTTCTGCAATGAAAAATAACTTAATTAAATTTACGTTTTTGATTGCGAAATATGGCCTTAAGCTACAAGCACAATATGACATGATACAATGTCTTTGCAAAATTCAATTGATAGTTATGTAAATTTAAAACTTGATTGAAGTAATAATAGTTAAAGGAAGTCAGTCATTAAGAAGGTTTTTATTATTGTTGTTGACTGCAAAATTATGTGTTTTTACTAAACTTCTGCTTCATGCCATAATGAGGGTTGTCAGATATGGCGATTTCTCGCCAAACTTGTCGATTTTCAATCAATGGATTTGGCGACATTGACTTTTGTTCAACATTAGAAACTGAATTAATGAATATCAAAATGGATAACAAAGAAATAGTACTGTTTTTCATATTTAAATCAGGGACCGTAACTCTTATGACTTCTATCAAAAAAATCAAGAAATAAGAGTAAAAATAAAGTGTGTAATAAAGTTTCTAAATTACGCTGTGCATTGCCCTTGAACTTGAAATAACGCTATTATTTGTTATTTCATTTTTGTTGTTGTTATTATAAGCGTAATCTTGTTGTGGTTTTTAATTTATTAATTGCAATGCAAATTGTATATTAAGTGTAACATTCAATCGCGAGGGAGAAGTTGTGACAAGAACTGCTTATTTATAAAAGTAAAAATTTTACATAATTTGATAATGGGAAGAAAACGGAATATATACATACGTTATTTCTATATTATTGATGGCTCCAATGGAGAATGTAAAATTTGTAAAAAAAATTGAGTGCGATATGTTTAACTAATCTGAAAAGACATTTACAAAAAGACCATAGTGAGGCATATGGTGAAAAAAGTAAATTCACTATTGAAATGTCCGTGAATGAAGTTGTTAATGCTTGTATTACTTTGCTAAACAAACAATCAGTGCCCTTGTCATTTTTTGATAGCGAGCCATTTAATACATTAACAAAACCAATATTTGATGGTCTTCATATTCCAAAAATAAATTCTAGAAATATTTTACAATATTTGAAAGATAAATGTGATAAGTTACAAAATAATATAAATAAATAACAAAAAATAAAATAGTTTGCATAAAAATGGATACAGCTACTAGCCATGATCGTGCTATTTTGGGCATAAATCTGCAAATAATCTCATCCAATACTCTTCAAATATTCACACTGGCCATGCTTGAATTGAAGCAGAAACATACTGCACAATATTTAACGACTCAAGTTGAAAATGTTTTGAAAAGTTTCAATATAGATAAGGCGCAAGTTTATGCAATAACCACGGATAATGGCAGAAATATGGTGGAAGCTGTGGAACTGTTATCATTCCATAGTGATGACGAAGAAAGTGACAGTGAAAGTGAAGACAATTACGAAAGTATATTGGATAATGTAAGATTGGAAAATATTATTTCTATTAAATGTTCTGCCCACACATTGCAGTTAGCTGTTTAAGATTTTTTAGATAGCTTAAATACAAATGTAGTACATAAGTCACGGAAAAGTGTAAAATATTTGAGAACACCTGCATATCGGTAAGTTATTTCCTTAAACTTTTCATGTGCAAAATGTGTTTGTTAAATTTTTCATTTTATTGCAGACATAGTATAAAAAGTAGCCAAAACCTCAAACCAATAATCGACGTACCAACACGTTGGAGCTCCACTTATAATATGTTGAAGCGACTGCTAGACCTAAAAGAATTTTGCTGTGAACATTTGCCATCATCTGAGGTGCTCCAAATACATGAGTGGACGGAACTAGAACAAATTCTACAGGCTCTAGAACCAGTAAATACTCTGACGCTGAATCTACAAAAATCTAATTTACTGTTCGGAGATTTTTATAAAAATTGGCTAGAGCTAATTTTTACTCTAAAAGGCTTGAATACAGAGATGACCAGGCAACTTCTGGATCACGTCGAAAAAAGGCAAACAAAGTTGCTTGAATGCGACACTATATATGCAGCCTTGTTTTTAGACCCCAGATGTAGGCGTGTGTTGTCACATGACAAAATAAATTCTGGGAAAAATCATTTAAAGAAAATTGTACTCCAGTTAGTAAAAGTGGTGAGCTAAGACCATAAATTTAAAATAATTTATAATATATTTTTAATATTTTTTTATTTGTATTTAGCATAACACTGAATCTCAGCGATTTTCCTGCGGTACGCCACCTGTTGACGAAAACTTATTTGTAATAGATGAAAGCTCCGTTGCAAACTCTCGATCTGTTCTAACAGACGGTTTAAGGTCAATGGAGATGAATTATTCGTCTTCGGACGACGATGATACTCCTACGACAATAAATGACAGCGTCCTCAAAGCTTATTTTGAAATAGACAATTACAAAGAAAAGCGTTTGGATACTTCTGCTAATTTATTGGAATATTGGGAAAGCAAAAAATTTGTGTTTCCATGGCTTCGAAAATTAGCTTTAATTGTTCATTCTGTACCTGCCACTCAAGTCAGTGTAGAAAGGTCATTTTCGGCACTCAGATTAATATTGGGAGATTTGAGATATAATTTATCGGAGGAACATTTAAAATCAATTATGATGGTAAAATTGAACACCTGAAAATGACCTCTTAACACTGACTTGAATGGCAACCAAAACTTATAAGCTATTTCTATGCATTCATGTTTTTATAGCTGATAATGGATAAGTCACATAATATGTTATATTTATATAGAAATTTGAATGAAGCAGCATATTATAATACATACGGCATCAACAAATAAATAAGAGTTTTGAATTGATTTTTATTATTGATTTAAAAATGTAAAAATCAAAAATAACTTTTATTTTTGATTTAAAAATATAAAAATCAAAAATAACTCTTATTTTTGATTGTTAAAATAAAAATCAAAAATTTAAAAATCATGCAAAATGTTGGATGCATTTCGCCTACAAATCATGATGGTGTAATTAAAAGTTTTCTACGATGTTTATTTATGTATGATTTATTTCTTCAAAAATTGAAAACTAAATCTTATTTTTGGTCCCTGATATAAATATGATTTTACTTCTGGAAACTGAAAACTTCGAAACTTATAAATTTACTTAAAACCGAAAGATGTTACTTTCGGTTTTAAAATGTTGCAATTACTTATCACAAAAATTTCTTATTTCCAAAAATGTTTAAAAATCCTAACATGCTTTTGGACACTTATAAACCATAAAAGAAAATATTAACTTTTGTTTCAGAAAGATTATAAAAATATGATATTCTATCTAATTATGTACAGCCACATTAGTTTCGTACTTGATGTGCCGGTAATCGCAATGAATGTTTTACAAACAAAGAAAGTTTTGAAATAAGTATTACGTTCGTTTTATTCTCTCTAAGTTTTTTATAAATTAGGTGATTAGTTTTAAAGAAAAACTGGATCTTTTAATTTATATGTTGCTAATTACTGGATAAGAAGATCGATTTCAATAATGAATTCCACCAAAACTTGACTGCGAAACACATGCTGTACATGCCCATGAATTCGAATAGGGCATGTTGTTGCACTCATCTGTTGATCTCTAGTAAGATCTAAAATGTTTTACAATAAATTAAAAAAGAATAAATACATAACAGGTGATATCAATAGGTACAAGGCGATTAGGGACAGGGTACTTAAACTTAGGACTTCTATAACATTTTTGATTCGATGTCGTAAGGAAGGTATTATTCCAAACTTTAAGGGTAATTCCTCTAAGAACATTTTTAGAATATTCGAACGTAATAACAACTCCTTAATAGAACGAACACTTTTAACTTATCTACACAACTTTCACAACAAAATTTTGAAGTTAGTTTTAAAACATGAACTCTTAAAAAACAATAGAAGGGAATTGGCCGATATTAGGAATAGGTTGAATCGGCAATTTACGAATTTAGAGGTTAAGGAATTTTGGAAATTTGAGGAAATATTAGAAGCAGCGACTAACCACAGTCTTAAGAAAACACATCGTGAAAAATTTGAAAAACTTTCAAAGGAACAACGTAAACAACTACAGATTAGAGTTAATGATAAGTGGTTCATAAACAAGACAAAAACTGATATTCCTGAGGATTTACAATGGCTTTTATCTCTAGGACAAAAATTTTCATTACTTTACACAAAGGACAGCTTCCCCGTTCTAAAATTAATAACTGGTGGAAAAGATTTTATACAAACGTTCCAAGACAAGGAGGATCAAGAGATGGCTAGAACCAAGCTAACTACTATGATTGATAATCACATGAATGAGGTCACATTGTCAAATAGAGACAAATTTACCTTGAACGCGATTAAACGCGCAAAAGCTTTTTTGAAACGTAGTGAAGACATCTTAATATTGAATGCGGACAAAGGAAACATCACAGTAGCAATGGACAAAAAAAATTATAAACTTAAGATGCGGACAGTGGTTGAAGATATTATGAAGAAGATATCCTTCAACCAAACTTCAAAAAATTAACAATGACTTAGTTGAGGAGCTTTCGAAAAATAATATTATATCGACAACGAAGAAAATGCAACTCAAAACTGACACGGCCTTAGCCCCAAGATTATATGGACTTCCAAAAATCCACAAGAAAGATTTACCGCTGAGACCAATTTGCTCATGTATTAACTCCCCCTCAAACAACCTCTCTAAATACTTGACGAACATATTAAAACACATCACTAAAATTTCACCGTATAATGTTAGGGACTCAGTGCAATTTAGCAAGAAGATAAAAGACTTGACGGTAGATAAAAACGAAACAATTATATCTTTTGACGTAGTCTCACTTTTTCCTAGTGTACCGGTAGACTTAGCATTAACTATTATTGAGGAAAAGTGGGAGGAAATTAAAAAATATACAAATATGACAAAGGATTTGTTTTTACGCATTTTAAGATTTTGCATTAGAGACAACCGGTATTTCCAATATGACGACAAAATATACTCCCAAAAAATGGGACTTCATATGGGTTCACCAGCTTCACCAATAGTTGCGGACATTGTTGTGGAAAGACTATTGGAAACTTTTATACGGGAATTAACTATTAAACCCAAGATTTTAACAAAATATGTTGACGATTTTTTTGCCATTGCTAGAAAAAATGAAATAGATAATATACGGACGATTCTCAATAACTTTCACCCAAGAATTAAGTTCACTATGGAGAGAGAATGCAACTCCAGACTTCCATATCTGGACACCATGGTGATTAGGAAAGGCCAACAACTAAGATTTGACTGGTATCAAAAACCAACAGCGTCTGGAAGATTAATTAATTATTTTTCAAAGCATCCAAGAAGTATGATTATAAACACCCCCTCTAATTTTATCAACAGAGTTTTGGACATAAGTGACACCAGCTTCCACCAAAAAGAATAAAAGAAAAATAAAGATAATACTAAAGGACACCGATTTTCCATCTGAACTTATTAACAAACTAATCAATGATTATAATCGTATAAAAGTGGTTAAAAATACACTCGCGACCCACTGTGCACATAACAATCACTCTCCAAATTTTAATAATATTAAAATATTAAATACAGAGAGAAATTATATACGCCGTTACATGTTGGAGATGTTGCAGATAATAAATGTACCTACAATTAAGAGAATAAACTATAAAGCTGACGTTGAGAGCATAGCTCAGAATTATAGACATTTAATAAATAAAGGTTGACAAAGAAAAGAAGTATTACACAGTGCAACACGGAAAAAAGAATCATTCATAAGAAGTTCATATGTTCTAGAAAGTTGTTTATTGAGATCTTAGGTTCATTTTTGTAGTTGATTATTTCCTTGAATTTTGAACGGTTTGCTACCTATGGACCTGAACAGGGGAAAAAAGGTAAAAATATTGAATTTTTTAAAGTTTTTTGTGATTTTGACCTTGAAGATGAAGTTTTTGTTATTTTATATGTTTACAATTTTTGTTCTTTATGACAAGAGCTACTTTGCCTCAGAGAGTATATCAAAATTTCAAACGGTTTGCAAAATATGAGCTTGAGTAAATGATCATTTTTTTGCAAAAATGACATCGAGGCCCCACAACTTTGAGGGCCCATAAAAAAAACCTGGAGGACTTTGGGCAAAACTGGGAGACAGGGGTCTTTTTTTTTTGGTCTTTTATCACGTAGTGGTGTCCGTATATGGTTATTTTGCCATGACTTAAAAAATTACACAGTGTGTTATCAAACTAACTTTTTGGTTTAATATTCAGTGCAATAATAACTTTTGACGATGGTAGTCGAACTACAATAGAGAATAAGTTTGTTTGTTCTTTATTCTTAATATGTTTTTTTGTCTATATATTGTCATTTGTTGTTTTTTGTATGAGTTAATGTTTAAACCTAATACATATGTTTTGTTTTTTAATGTTATTATGTGTTTAAATGTTATGTATTTCTAAACCTTTTTAGCCCTGATGATGCTACCCAAAGGAGTAGCGAAATATTGGCATATTTAATATTTTCAAGCTTAATTTTAATTTTTTCCTTCAATTATACTTAAAAAGGTCGAATAAAACATAATTTACAAATTATTTAGGAAATTATTGTCATTTCTTTTTATTTTGATAATATTGGTATGTTTCAATTATGTATGGAACAAAATATCGGTCAAATTGCCGCCGCGGCACACCACCATCCGAGGCTATGTGCCGAATTATCTCATTCTTTGGTTCTTGAATTATTGCTGGCTTATCGACGTACAATTTTACTTTCAAATAACCCCAAAGACAGAAATCCAATCGTGTCAAATCACATGATTTTGGCGACCGATTGACATCGCCACAACGTGAGATATCACGGCCATTGAATTTGTCGCTCAAAAGAGCCATTGTTTCGTTAGCTGTATGGAAAGTGGCACCGTCCTATTGAAACCGAGCCATAAAAAGTTTGTTATCATCTCACGATATCGAACATCACTCTCAGTAACTGCCTGACCGGCCTTATTTGGGAAAATATTCGGTCCGATGATGCCCATAAACCGCACGAAACAGTCACTCTTCGTGGATGCATTGGTTTTTCGACAATCACTCTTGAATTATCATTCGCCCAAATGCGGCAGTTCTGCTTATTGATAATCCACTGAGGTGAAAATTTGCCTCATCACTGAAGATGAAGTGCACGATATGCATTTTGATTTGAAATTGAGAAATGTTAAATTAAATGCAGAAAACACTTGACGTTTAGGTGTAATTCACATATATCAGAGGCAAATTTTAACAAAAAACTGTTTTGACGATTTTTCATATCGATTTTGGCGAAATAGGTGAAAATAAATCTGACAACCCTGGTCATAATCTTAAAAGCGTACAAATGCGCTTATTTGGACACTTTTCGGATTATGATTATTTAATGTGACGTTGTAACATCTTTATTTAAGCTCAAATATAAATATAATCGTTCATATACGTAATAGAAAACATAATAACTGTTATATTATTGTTCATTTTTGTCTTGTCTGGGCGGTTCAATTTGGTCTGGACACATCAATTTCATTTCTAATCCACTTCTCAATGAGGAAATGCAGCAAGCTGTTTAATTAATTTTGTTTGTTTTAATACAAACATTATTTAAATTAAAGCAAATGAAGCTATAATTTGCTGCTTCACCACATTATGTTTTAGTTAAGATTTATGCAAGTGATTCATATCCTTAACAATTATTTTAAGTTAAGTTTAAGTTTAAAAATACAGACCGTTAATAGGTCAACCGAATAATTTTTGCTTGCTCAACTCTTTATTTACAATTAAAAATTAAATATTTACGATAATCAATTAATCAAAAGTTGATATTTTTTTAAGTATTAAAAGCATCTATGGGAATTATAAATTTGTATATTGACTAATTAATTACCCATTTCATTAGTATTAGATTATATTTACCCTTACAACACGGTACTCTTACAAAGCATTTTCATATTACGCGATTTCAGTCACTCTTACAACGCGGGTATTCCCTCATATAAGGCGGGGATTTTCACATTATATTCTGTACTATAAAATCTAGAATGATAGATAATTTGCACATTGTGTTAATTGTGTTGCTATAAAATTAAATTATTTTATTAAATTTCTGTTCCCAGTTTTTATATAATAAAAAAACTTGTTATGCGAGAATACTTATATAACGCGCCGTGTTATAAGGAGTATTACTGTACTTTCAATAATGGTAATGGTTTTTGAGGAAACAATTTCTATAATAATTATTTATAAAAACAAAATCATTGCCACTAACATAGAAATATAATTATTAAAATAAAATTATATGATTTCATGGGTGTTGCGGTAGGCTACTTAGTAGTGTGTTTGTCTATCAGACCCACATAATCAAATCCACAACCGCCACATTACAACGTGTGAAGATCCTCGTTACTATACGCAAGGCAAAAGCATGGTTGAGGTAACCATAATATAAGAGCAATATATTATGATTAAATTAAATGGTTGTTGTCAAACCATTTTATTATAATTATTATTAAACATGATAACAGTTATGTTAAAACGATATTATTGTCAACCCTGATCCAAATATTAACTTATTATAATTAAATATAAACGTAATATTATGTAATTTATGATATTATGAACACATATAAACATCATATGGTTAAATTATACGATTATAGTATGATTAAAAACTATGAAATGTCATTTGGGAAAGAGCAGTTTGTTTTAACATTTTCGATAATAAAATAAACAATTATTCATTATTTTATTAATTAACGATTTCATATAAATTATCTGACGATTTCTTTAATGCATAAAATAGAATTAAAAATAAATATAAATAAAAATTAGAAAAGAAAATGATATTTACTTAATATTGTATACAAATATTAAATATGCACACAAATTCACAATGAAAAATATTGTTTACAATTTGTTGTCATTTAAAAAAAAAAAAAAGCTCAAGTGAGTAAAATTATTTGTTTGTTCAAAGAGAACATGGACAGGAAAGCCAGTAAGGTGCTCAGTTATAATATAAGTACCTTAAAGTGTATAACTGCGTTGGTGGCAGGTCATGAAAACTGTAAGTATCATCTAGCCAATATGAAAATCAAAGAAGATAATCCTTGCATACTGTTCCTGAAAAAAGGCTGAGACGGCGGCGCACATTGTGTGTGAATGTCCAGCACTGGCTAACATAAGACTAAGGACCGCTGGTAGAAAGAAGCTTGCTAAATGTGGATACCATAGGGGACCTGAGCCTTGAACAAATTCTAGCAATTACTAGAGACTATATGATGAGAAAGAAGAAAATACGTTTGCTTTACATCTGTAAAATTTCATTAAGATATATTTAATGGATCATGAGCTACCGAATTATTTCCAAAATGAAACGTTATTAAACCATTGTCCTCGTACACTGTCACATAATTTTAGGGTTCCGAACACAAAGGAAAAAAAGGGTCTGACATCGCCTTCTATTTCTGGAACCGTAATGGGTAGACTTATACAATTTGCACAGAAGTTGTATTACTATATCCGCTATAACAAGAAATATAATTAGTAAAGGGTGGTGCAATCGGTGTTCCGATAATGACGTGATTTTAACTATATGGGCTTATTTTTGAACCTTTATAAGTAGACTCGTAAAAATCTCACAAATGGTGTACTGCTCTGGCCGCTACAATATTAATTACGAAAAACTAAAGGGTGGTCCGATAGTATTTTGATAGTTATTTTTGAATTCTTGAAATTTCTACAGAAGATGTGTTGCTATGGCCGCTATTTCTTAATAATCAACAAATTGGTGTCATGCTGATTTCAGAGATTCACTTAAACACAAATAGCTTTTTTTTTTTTTTTTAAAAAGAGAAGTACCACTCAGGCAGAAATGCCTACATTAACTGTGGTACTTCCTTTGGAAAGGGATAGCAGTAGAGAAGACAGATGGTTAGTGATAGTAAAGCTTCGGTTCTGGCAACACGGCAATTGCACGTTATGATTATTTTCAGAACAGTATAGCAGTGCTTCAGGTGTTATTTAGGCGAATTAGTTCGAAGCTAGCATAGCCAATTTATAATTATTTTTCTTCGCCGGCGATTTAGTGCTATGTGGTAATACCGGCGAAGGAATGCGCTGTGATATGCATTATTATAAAGAAAAATGAATACATATTAGAAAAATTGATGTTGCCACGGCTGAGATTTGAACTCGTGACCATTGCTTAGTAGTCAACGTGCTAACCACTTAAGCTACAGCACCCTTTTTTAAAATTAATGGCTATATATTATATGATACCAAGGACCCTCGCGGAGGAGCATGTTGTGGATCGGCAATACTTATAAAGGCCAGAATCAAACCTTCAAGCAAGAAATATCTGCCTTGAAGAATTTCATCAAAAGTTTTTTATTTCTTCATCTTATTCACCTCCTAGACTTCAAGTATCAGATAGTCAGTATAGCGACTTCTGCAAATCACTAGGTCCCTGTTGCATAGCATTCGGTGACTGCAACGCTAAACATACATTTTGGGGATCACGCGTAATAACGCCGAAAGGTCGTGTTTCGTTTGAAACAATTTAAAAAATGCGTCTGAATGTGATATCTAGTGGATAACCCACCTATTGCCCTACCCCTACCCTATCGGCAAAAAATACCGAATGTTATTCATTTTCGCGTGATTAAGGGTGTTCTGAGAGAAATGCTTAAAATTGAAGCGTCATTTGAATTATTCTCAGATCATTCACCCACTATTGTCTATATATGGAATCAGCAAAATATCGTGTCGCCAACAACTTGCACAAGCATTAATTGGTTGAAATATAGAAAGTATCTCAGTAATCACTGTTCGGAAAATATACCGCTAAGAACACCAGAAGACATGGATCAAAGTCTTATTAATTTTGATCAAATCATTAAATCAGCTGCCCAACATGCAACAGTAACCCTACAATCAGCTAGATACAATCAAATTTATTCTGTAGAAGTCGAACTCATGGCTGAAAAAGGGAAAATACGAAGAGAGTGGCAATCACACAGATCTCCTGAACTCAAATCTAGACTTAAAGATTGCACGAAACGGCTAGGACAGCTGCTAGAATCTCGAAGAGTAGCATCTCTGGAAAATTACTGGGAAGACCTTGACGCAACTGCACAATCATATTATTCATTGTGGCGTGCATGTAGGAACCTTAAAAGACCGGTCATACGTAACCCTTGCGAACTTCTTGTGGAGACTGGGCAAGAAATGATACCGAAAAAGGTAATTTCTTTGTTGAACGTTTGAAAAAGGTTTTCACTCCAAATATGTGTACTGATATAGTTGAGTTGCCACCAGTAGAGACTAGTGCCGAAATACCCCTAAGATTTGAATTTAGCGACATTGAAAGGGCAATAGCGGATTTAAACACCAAAAAAGCCCCTGGGGTTGATAAAACAAGTAACAAGATGTTAGTTGAGTTGCCCCGTATAGGTCGCAGAATTATTCTGTTTGTTTTTAATGCCATCTTACGTCTTGAGTACTTTCCCATAGAGTGGAAAGTTTCTTTGATTACTTGATTCCCAAACCAGGAAAAGACCACACAAAAGTAGAATCATACAGACCTATAAGCCTTTTATCAAACGTGTCAAAGTTATTTGAGAGAATATTAATAACTAAGCTGAATCCAATTCTTAGCGCGAAAGGATGTATTCCGAACCATCAATTCGGCTTCAGAAAACAACATAGTACGATCCAACAAACACACATATTAGTAAATGTAATTAAAAAGACCTTTGAAGAAAAAAATACTGTTCTGCGCTATTTATCGACGTTTCTCAAGCATTCGATAAGGTTTGGCACGAAGGCCTAATATTTAAGTTAAAGCTGAACTTACCCAAAAACTTGTATTAGCTGTTAAAAGATTATTTAATGAATCGCAAGTTTTTTCTAAAAGAAGGTGAAAAGAAAGTGACTTTTTAAGCAAGCCACAGCTCTTTGAAGCCGGAGTTCCACAAGGTAGTATTTTGTAACCAATTTTATATTTAATGTACACATGAGATATGCCAATTAGCACCCTAGTCCACACATCAACATGTGCAGATGACACAGCCTTTTTAAGTATTCATGAAAGTGCCCAAGTAGCATCACAACTTTTACAAGACCACATACTCAATTTGGAAAAATGGTTAGAGAATAAAAGTGAATAAAGAAAAATGTACTTACATAACTTTCACACTGCGTAGGGACTCATGAGCTCCTATTCGCATTAATAACCAAATGATACCGCAGCTTTCAGACATCAAATACCTGGGTATACACCTAGACCGTCGCCTTACTTGGAAAAGTCACATAGATTTCAAGTTAACACAAATGAAATTAAAAGCAGTACAACTAAATTGGCTTATTGGCAGAAACTCCACCCTGAGCTTAGATTGTAAACTCCTACTGTACAAGTCGATGTTCAAACCAATTTGGTGTTATGGGATTCTGTTATGGGGCACTGCCTCAGCTAGCAATGTAGAAAAAATTCAAAGGCGCCAAAATAAGATTTTACGTATTATTACATCTGCTCCCTGGTATATAAAAAATTCAAACATCCACAAAGACCTAAACATGCCATCATGTCTAAAATAAAATATTCTTTTTAAGTCCAGCCAGTGCTAGACAAAAATAATGTTTGTTTCACGGATTTTGCAATCATTTGCGGGTCATCCCTCTAATGTACGGCCAAGAAAAGCAGTATCTCTTCTTTTTAGTCGAATGTAACCAGGTTCATTCAGCATGTTACGCGCCAAAGGGTTTGGATGAGATTCAAGCCTCTTTAGATATGTGACTGCATGTTTCGCTATTTCTGCTTTAACTGATGGCATGTTTAGGTCTTTGTGGATGTTCGAATTTTTTATATACCAGGGAGCAGATGTAATAATACGTAGAATATTATTTTGGCGCCTTTGAATTTTTTCTACATTGCTAGCTGAGGCAGTGCCCCATAACTGAATCCCATAACACCAAATTGGTTTGAGGATCGACTTGTACAGTAGAAGTTTACAATCTAAGCTCAGGGTAGAGTTTCTGCCAATAAGCCAATTTAGTTGTACTGCTTTTAGTTTCATTTCTGTTAACTTGAAGTCAATGTGGCGTTTCCAAGTAAGGCGACGGTCAAGACGTATACCCAGGTATTTAACGTCTGAAAGCTGTGGTATCATTTGGTTATTTATGCAAATAGGAGGGCATGAGTCCCTACGCAGTGTGAAAGTTATGTGAGTACATTTTTGTTCATTCACTTTTATTCACCATTTTTCTAGCCATTTTTCCAAATTGAGTATGTGGTCTTGTAAAAGTTGTGATGCTTCTTGGGCACTTTCATGAATACTAAAAAAAGCTGTGTCATCTGCAAAAGTTGATGTGTGGCATATCTGATGTGTACAGTAAATATAAAATTGGTCCCAAAATACTACCTTAAAGAACTCCAGCTTCAATGAGCTGTGGCGAGCTTAAAAAGTCACCTTATTTTAGTAAAAACTTGCGATTCGTTAAATAATGTTTTAAGAGCTTAAATATTAGGCCTTCGTGCCAAACCTTATCGAATGCTTGAGAAACGTCGATAAATAGCGCAGAACAGTATTTTTTTTCTTCAAAGGTCGTTTTAATTACATTTACTAATCTGTGTGTTTGTTGGATCGTACTATGTTGTTTTCTGAAGCCGAATTGATGGTTCGGAATGCATCCTTTCGCGCTAAGAATTGGATTCAGCTTAGTTATTAATATTCTCTCAAATAACTTTGACACGTTTGATGAAAGGCTTATAGGTCTGTATGGTTCTACTTTTGTGTGGTCTTTTCCTGGTTTAGGAATCATAGTTATCAAAGAGACCTTCCACTCTGTGGGAAAGAACTCAAGACGTAAGATGGCATTAAAAACAAACAGAATAATTCTGCGACCTATACGGGGCAACTCAACTAACATCTTGTTACTTGTTTTATCAACGCCAGGGGCTTTTTTGGTGTTTAAATCTGCTATTGCCCTTTCAATATCGCTAAATTCAAATCTTAGGGGTACTACGGCACTAGTCTCTATTGATGGCAACTCAGCTATATCAGTACATACATTTGGGGTGAAAACCTTCTTCAAATGTCCAACAAACAAATTGCCTCTTTCGGTATCATTCCTTGCCCAGTTTCCACAAGAAGTTCGCAAGGGAGGCTTACGTACGACCGGTCTTTTAAGGTTCCTACAAGCACGCCATAATGAATAATCTGATTGTGCAGTTGCGTCGAGGTCTTCCAAGTAATTTTTCAGAGATGCTACTCTTCGAGATTCTAGCAGTTGTCTTAGCCGTTTCGTGCAATCTTTAAGTCTAGATTTGAGTTGAGGAGATCTGTGTGCTTGCCACTCTCTGCTAATTTTCCTTTTTTCAGCCAAGAGCCGCTCGACATCTACAAAATAAATTGATTGTATCTAGCTGGTTGTCTGGTTTCTGTCGCATGTTGGGCAGCTGATTTAAGGTTTTGATCAAAATAACTAATTTATTTTCTGGTCCACATCTTCTGGTGTTCTTAGCGGTATGTTTTCCGAACAATGAGTACTGAGATACTTTTTATATTTTAACCAATTAATGCTTGTGCAAGTTGTTGGCGACACGATATTTTGCTGATTCCATATATAGACAAAGGTGGGTGAATGATCTGAGGATAATTCGAGTGACGCTTCAACCTTAATCATTTCTCTCGAAATACCTTTAGTCACGCCAAAATCAATAATATCAGGTATTTTTTGTCGATCAGTAGGCCAATAGGTGGGTTGTCCACTTGATATCACATTCAGACGCATTTTTGAAATTGTATCAAACAAAACACGACCTTTTGGAGTTATTAGGCGTGATCCCCAAAACGTATGTTTAGCGTTGTAGTCGCCTGATGCTATGAAACAGAGACCTAGTGATTTGTAAAAGTCGATATATTGACTCTCTGATATTTAAAATCTAGGAGGTGAATAAATCGAAGAAATAACAAAGTTTTGATGATATTCTTCAATACAGATGTTTGTTGCTAGAAGGTAGTCCTCACAAAAGTCACACAGTAAATGATGTTTAATTCGAGCCCTTATTAGTATTGCTGAACTACCGCATGCTCTGCCACGGGGGTCTTTAGTGTCATATAATATATAGCCATTGATTTTAAAAAAGCTATTTGTTGTTAAATGAGTCTCTGAAACCATCATGACATCAATTTGTTGGTTCTTCAAGAAGTACTCGAGTTCATTTTTGTGTTGGCGTAAGCCGTTTGCGTTCCAGAAACATATTTTTAAACAGTGCATGTTTTGTTAAGTACCGCCTGCAACATCATAGATTGCATGCGAACCATTTCTTGCATCATGCTGCTCATAGAGCTCATAAAACTGTTTAACGAATGCACTAATGTCTCGATACTTGCTTCGAGACGATTGTAGTTAGTAGTATGAATAAGGGGCTTCTAGATAGAAATGTGCAAAGGAAAAATGTGCATACCTTAACCCTTTAAGGGTCGATGGGGTTAAATTGGACCCCATTCTATTTTGTGTTATGAGGCGGCAGCGTGTTCGGTTTTGCTTAAAGTGAAGTCGTGGTGGATGTTATTTTTGTTGAAGTGAAGTCGTAACATTCGACCCCATGATATTTAGCGTGTTCGGTTTTGCTTAAAGTGAAGTCGTGGTGGATGTTATTTTTGTTGAAGTGAAGTCGTAACATTCGACCCCATGATATTTAGCGTGTTCGGTTTTGCTTAAAGTGAAGTCGTGGTGGATGTTATTTTTGTTGAAGTGAAATCGTAACATTGAATGTTCGTCGTTTAGAGGGTTAATACAATATGAATTAAACTACATTAGGGCGGTTTACGAATGTCTGTGTTTTTTTGCTAGTATTTAATAAATAAAATTCATTTACTGCGGTATATATTAATATCCCTAATACTACACGTATTTGTTATCAGTATAAAATGTTAACCACATTATTTAAAAACAAAACATTTATTTATTTTTGGTATTCATCATCATCATATACCAACATACTTATAAAACATATGTATATTAGCAACAATTCTATATTTTTGTAGACTAAATAATTTACAATTACACATAACACTCGAATCAGTCGTAATTTGCTTCAATTTAAAACAATTTTCAAAATGAACATCATGAACTGATGAATTTACTTAGTCCAAATCTTCATATAAAGGTAAGATTTCAACTCTCATGGTCTGATGATTATACAAAGAATCAACTAAAGTTTCATTTTCAGTTCCTATTCGATTCATTGTAAATAATATTGCTATTCAACTCAAGTATTTATAATAAACTAATACATTACAATCAAGTGTAGGAGTAATTATAATGTTTTTACTATCTAACAAAAAAAAAATATAATAAAATAATAACAAATATTTTTTTTTTGAATTTTTTTACTTAAATTTTTTATTATTTTTTTTTTTTTTAATTTTATCTATTAGATGGAAATATTAATAATAGTTCATTTTTTAATTTTAATAACATTCGATTAAAAAAATAAAAATCAACAGATAATTTCGGCTTCCGTTTCAGTTCAGTGTCGTCGTCGTCAATGGCATTTAAGAGTCAGGTTGCTTCTTTAGTGTATCTTGAGCTAGAAAGATCACAAAAAAAAAAATAATATTTAGATTAAATAATAATAAAATAAATAAAATAACTATTTACCAAAAATTACCTGTTGCAGCTGCATGTATATTTAGCTCGTAATATTCATTGCTGCTGCTGCTACCTTTACTACCTTTGCTACCTTTTCTATCTTTAGTAAGATAGTAGGTATTACGCTGAAATTCTTCTATGGTATCGTCGTCTAGCGTTTCGTTGAATATACCAGGTAGGTATATGTATTTGGTGTTTTCCACCAAACAACGAACTTTTTTTCCATAAGGCGTCTGGACACGCTCCATTTTGGTGATTTTGTATTTATATTCAAAAAGCATCTCCTTTATGGGGAGAATGCTTTTTGTTTGGTTTTTTTTAAAAATTGTTTTTAGGTGTGCTTCCATTTTTTAACTTGACTTGTACTTAATTTGAATAGTAATTAAAGAAAAACTAGATGGAGGAGGCTTTTATATAAAATTATGAGAAGTAATTTTACAGCTTATCATTCTTTTCAATAAAATTTTAAAACAATATTTCTGATGCGGTTTGTCCGTTGTTTATAAAGTTTCTATTTGATTAAATGGTGTGAGAAAGTTTTAAAAAGTTTCTGTTGCGGTTTTTCCGTGTTGATAAAGTCTATGCTTTTAAATTATAATAAAAATTCATTATACATAATGCTTGATCCCAACTGTTATCGATAAGGGAACATTTACAGGTATCAGGTCCACAAGTTGTTTCATCGTTGGACCACACACAATTGTTATAATGATATCCAAATTTTGATTTACTTTTCTTATAAAATGCATATTCATCGAATTGAGCTTTTAATTTTTTCAAAATAATCTCATGATCATAACACAAAAGCTTTTCTTCCTTCATGAATTTATGTAAAATTTTCGAATAAAACTCGTTATTCATTATTTTCTTATTTTAACTTTTTTTTTTTTTTTTTTTAAATAAAACCTCTTATCACATTAACATCAAAGTTTATACTAACTAACTAATAGTAAATGTATTTCATCATATCAGCTAATTTATATTATTTCCATATCCAAATCATGTGTGTAATCTTGAATGTTGATTAATGTAACATCGGATCGGTACGTTGTATCATCCTCAGAAGCCACCTCAATTTCACCATTACTTAAAATTCTCTCGTATTCAACTTGACGGTATTCGAAGCATGAAATATTTAATCGACGTTTCAAGTAATTGTTGTCATATGTACAACGGATTCTCAATTTTATATTATCTTTGTATTGAAGTTGAAAATGTCTATAAAATGGAGCCGAACTTTCAATTATTCCTGCAATATTTTTTTCTTTTTTTACTAAATCTTGCCTAAATGTTTCAATAGCTTGTTCAACAGTAAAAGGTTGACTAATAGGCGGTGGGGAGTCTTCTTGTTCTTCGTTTGATTTATTTTCTGCTTTTGTTGTTAACTCGATGTTTTTATTTAAATCATTACTATACTTTAAAAGTTTGAAATTTAGTTGTATGCTCACAGTATCATTATTCGGTAATTTTATAGCAAATTCTGTATTTTTAAGTTCATTTTCACTCAAATCAATAGGTAATGAAGCTGAAAACACTTGTATGATATAGATATATGAAAAAAATATGATAAAAATATTGTTCATTTTAGTTTTTCTTTTCAATAGACGTGTTCTTAAGTTAGCGATATATTTTTAAATGAGATGATAAGAATTGTTTCTCATATTTATATACTAATTTAATAATCGTCGTATTCAAATGATTTATCAACTGAGTCGCCACCAACGTTACTACCACCTTTCTTAACATTACTATCATTAACTATTTTTTGAAGGAGAAGAGGTTTTTGTTGATTTTTATGTTTTTGTTGATTTTTATTCAATGAGTGGATATCAGTCCTACTATTATATAGTTTATTTGTATCTCTGAAAACAATAGCCTCTATTTCACTAAAAACGCACGATGGTTTGTATGAGTGTACATTTATATCTTTAAAACCACCCTCATAGACTGTTCCAACTAGTGATATCATGCCACCGATAACCTCAATTTTTATATGTTGATTGTGACTAAAATGAAATACTGGAATATTTGTTGGCATTTCTTGTCCTCTATTAAGAGAAAAAATTTGAGTTCTTGTCCCTCCTTCTGCGGTTAGGAACACCTGCATTATAATATCCAAAACTACTGCATTTATTATTTGAAAAGTTTTCCACTGTGCATGACAAGTACAATATTTATCACCAGTTTTTAAAAATTGACCCCAATACATATTTAACAAAGTTTTTAACAAAGTTTTTAATTCAACTAAATCTCTCATTATAAATAACGTATATATATATATATAACGTATATATAACACAAACTTGGATACAATAAGATTAAAACACCAGCTGTTTATATATATTATTACATACACACATACGTATACTTTTTCAATATTTATGCTTAACCGCAATTGATAGGAAGTTATTTAAATATCTAAAAACACCTTATAGTATAAATTATTGAATATAAAGAATCAGTTTGAAAATTCGTTTTACGGTGAAGAGTTTAAAGCAAAATAATGAGAGCAAGTTTAAGAAAATTGTTTCAAAATCCTAATATTATATACTTACCTTTAAAGGATATGGAAGAAAATACTGCATATGAAATCAACAAGATAGAACGAGTAGATACAAAATATGGTGAAAGTATAAGATGTCTTGTAAATAAAGAATATCATATTTATTTACCTAAACGATTTCTGATTATTACTAAAAATCAGATGGATTATCTAAACGCAAATCCACACATTTTAAAGAAAGTTAAAGAAGTGAATGGATTATATACTCTAATCATTAAAAAGAAGAAGCAATATGTATTCTACAACAACTTGTATGACAGTACTGAAGAAGAAGAAGAAGAAGATAACGATGATGATGATGAAATAGAAGAAACATTTTAAACAGAAACCTTTTAAAATTAAAATCATATATATATATATATACTCTGCATACATTAAAATTTCTTTCACATTTGATTAAATAGAAGCTTTATAAAAAAAATAAAACGGAAAAACCGCAACAGAAACTTTTTAAAACTTTCTCACGCCATTTAATCAAATAGAAACTTTTTAAACAACGGACAAACCGCAACAGAAATATTGTTTTAAAATTTTATTTGAAAAAGAATGATAAGCTGTAAAATTACTTCTCATAATTTTATATAAAAGCCCCCTCCATCTAGTTTTTCTTTAATTACTGTTCAAGTTAAGTACAAGTCAAGTTACTAAACAATGTCGGAGGAGAGAATTTTAGTTGTAGACGTACAAGGTTTTTATCTAAACAATAAATTCCTTGTAAAAGAACTGAGTATTTCAATTGACGACTCACAAGTTCAAACATTTATTATTAAACCACCTTCTCCATATTCATCGTTGACAACAAAAGAAAAAGCTTTAAATGACTGGCTTTATAATCATCATCATGGATTAAAATGGAAAGATGGTGATTCAACCTTATCAAATATTATGAACTATTATATTACACATGTTAAAGACAACAATTTTATTTATTATGTTAAAGGATTAGAAAAAATTAAGTGGATTCAAAATATTTTTAAAGATGAAATTAATTTTTATAACCTAGATGATGATCTAAATTGTCCAAATTTGAAAACATTATATAAAAATGATAAATCTGTAAATGTTTGTTCTTATCATAGGAAATATTGTATATGTGCTGAAAAAAATGTAATACTCTTAAGAAAGTTTATTAAATCAAATATTAATAAAGAAAACATAAAATTATAAAAGAAGAAATTTTTGGTTATTATTATTTAACACTTATATCGACTAAAATAAACATCAATCATCAGTTCATTCTGAATACTTGTAATGTCAATAACGATCTCTTTAACCGGAAACGCTTCAACTTTGGTTGGAGAATATTTTCCTCCAATTGAACTCCCTACAAAATATGTTTGTGGACTTATTGATTTTGTAGCATTCAATTCCATACCCAATGTAGATGTTTACAACAATTTGTTTCATATAGGAAATCATGTTATTACTATTCCAGTTGGTTCATACGAACTTGAAGATATTGATTTTTTCCTAAACTCAAGCTTAAGAGATATCGATGAATCAATTTACCTAATAATTGAAGCTAATAATAACACACTTAAAACTGAAATAACCTCATCTATGGATATAGATTTTTCACAACCAAACAGTATAGGAAAATTACTTGGATTTAGTAAAAGAAAACTAGAAGTAAATTCAACTAACTATTATAATACTAATCAAAATTTTAAAAATGATAAATCTTTGGAAGTGATGATTGTAGATGTTAATTCATTGAATACTAGAAAGTTATTTGAATCTGATTTACCTACACATATTACGAATGTTAATACAATACGCATTGAAAGCAACTTAACAACCGGTTCATTTATTAATAATACTTCGAATCATACTATTCATGAATTTCCTCTTGATGTTCCTCCAGGATATAAAATAAACGAAAAACCTCGAAATGTTATTTATTTACCCGTCAACTGTCAACAAATAAACAACATAACGATTAGAATCTTAAATCAAGACGGTGAACTTATAAATTTTAGAGGAGAAAAAATCACTCTTAGACTCCACTTCAAACCAGAATAATGATCATTTACAATAAAAACATAGTGCAGAGAGGATTTCCATTCAATACCGCACCAACTCACATTCGAGAAAGTATAAAAAATAAAAAACTGTTGTCCTCATCTAATACAGAATACTTAAAATCGTTGGGATTTAATCTTCAACAATGAATGAAATACTAAATGTTCTTCAAAAACCTATGTATGATGAGAGTATTGTAAAAAGGGAATATCATAGTTACTCTCCATATCTAAAATCTTTTAACAACAACGATGAGATTCGTATACCAATTCAAAATCAGGATCTCTTCGTCTTACCAAGTGAGAGTATGATTTACATTCATGGTTTTATAGTAAAGAAGGAAGCAACCAAAGAGGTTCCAGCTATAGATGTGAAATTAAAAAACAACTTTGCTTCATATTTGTTTGATGAAATTCGTTACGAAATTAATGGTTTTGAAGTTGATCGTACACGTAAACTTGGAATTTCATCCACCATGAAAAATTTCGTATCGTTGAATAAGGCTGAAAGTGATGTATTAAAAAACGCTGGTTGGTCTCTTACTGAAACTTACGCTTTAGTAAAAGGTCATTTTAGTTGTTGCATACCTCTGAAAATGTTGCTGGGTTTTGCTGAAGATTATAACAAAATACTATTAAATTCGAAACATGAGCTTATCCTTCAACGTTCTACATCCGATGAGAGATCATATTATTCTACAAATGCAACTGATCAGTTGAAATTAACAATTCTGGATATAACATGGAAAATGCCACACATTCAACTATCGGACTTTGCAAAATTGGAAATGTTTAAGATAATCAACAGCAAACATTCTATACCAATTGCGTTTAGAAGTTGGGACTGTCATGTAAATCCTGTTTTGCCCAAGAGTACAAAGGTTTTATGGAATGTAAAGCTTTCTCCACAAAACGAAAGACCACGATTTCTTATAATTGGTTTACAAAAAGAGAAAATTAAAGAAGAAGGAAATATATTTGATCATTGCAATATCTCTAATTTAAAAGTTTATCTAAACTCAGAGTCATATCCATATGATGATTTAAATAATCGTTTCGAAATGGGTCAGTATTCTGTTCTATATAATATGTATGCAAAATTTCAACAAAGCTTTTACATGCGAGAACCTGAACCATTATTAAATGTTGATGAATATAAGACTTATGCACCGCTTATTGTTGTTGATGTTTCACATCAAAATGAGGCTGTTAAAATAGGACCTATTGATGTACGAATTGAATTTGATACTGAAGCAAACAAACTAATTCCAGATAATACATCAGCATACTGTTTAGTTATTCATGATCGTTTAATCGAATACTCACCTCTAACAAGCGAAATTAGAAAACTTATTTAATTATATTTATTTTAAATTTTTTTTTAATAAATGAAATAATATGTTTATTTATAAATAAAACAAATTCTTAATCAATGTATTTTATTAAAACAATTATAGTTTCTTTTTAGTTTAGTTTCGAAAACAAAAACTTTAAACATAAATGACCACAATTTATTGTATTAAAATTTTGATATCTATCATAATTATAACTTATGTTTTTTCCTAAATATTTTATTAATTGTTTCGGTGGTTGCAAGTTACCAAAGCTATCAAAATATTCAATTTGATTGTTGTTTTTCCAGTACGCTACCCAATGTGTGCCCGATCCCTTTGAAGTATCCAGATTAATTATTCCACATTCTTTTTTAAATGATGTACTTGGAAGAGTATTGCACATAAACACACCTCTAAAATTTGGAATATGTTTTGCATATTTTCTCAAGTCTACATCAGAAAGGGCTCTTTTAGGTAGCTTCATTAAAAATTTTGTTGATAAGGCTTTAAATATAATCCAAAACCTTTTTTATATGGTTTTAAGAACATGCCTTTTCCCATCGCAATGGCTTCCATTGTATTATTGTGTCGTTTTGCTTCAGTCAGCTGTTCCTTTCCATTTTTAACTGCATTGATTGCTTTTGTAATACCAGATACACCACCAGCTAAACCACCAAGTGCACCCAGTGCAGCAAATATAGGGGCAAGTGGAAGAAAACCTCCAGATTTTGGTAGCGGTATTATTCGAGGTGTTTTTATTAACGATTTTTTCTTCCCCTTGAAAATATTGTTTACAACTTTTCGTGAAATCTTTATAGCATCTTTCAAGTTTTCACTTTTCTTTATATTCTTTCTTGCACTTTTCAATGCATGTGTAAATAGTTTGTGGGTATTTACTGGAGACGACTTTTTAGTTTTACTAATAACGTTACCCATACCGAATTTTGTTTTTGCTTTCATTGCAGTAGCAACAAACCAAGCGTTTGATTTTTCACCCAAACTACTATCGCTTGCTTTGACCCTTTGCCAAGCCTTTTCCGTTAAAATTCTATCAGCAATATGTCTTTTCTCTAAATCTTTATTGTTTGAGTATGCTATATCGTGCTCTCTGCAAGCAGTATCCAATGGATTGATTCCTTGATCACCTCTAGCTAAACGTTTCTTTAATTTTGTACCAGGTCCGCAAAATTGATAGCCGGGTAGATGAAGTTCAATGGGTAGTTTATTAATTATTTTATTTAGAAAACCTTTACCAATGAAGGATGGATGGCGACTGAATAACTTTTTATAAATGATAGTCATATCTATTAATACTTTATCGATTTAAGATTGAAATTAAATTGATTGAAAACAAATAAAAGAGACTGGTTTATATATTATGTTATCATTAGATTTCAGAATGCGTTTTTTTAAACAACATAAAAGGATTGATGTAAAGAATATCGAATCAAAGTTCGATTCGTCATCAAATAAAATTCGTCATAGTTCATTACTACCGAATTCTATTCGAGCTCTTATTGTGGGTCCATCAAATTGCGGAAAAACAAATGTTATGATCAGTCTTATTGAAAGTCCTCATGGATTGAAATTTAAAAATATTTACTTATATTCAAAGTCAACACAACAACCGAAATATAAGTACTTAGAAAGTCTAATTAAACCCATTAAGGAGATAAATTTTTCATCATTTTCTAATAATGATGATGTTCTATCCCCAGACGAAGTTAAACCGAATTCAATATTTATATTCGATGATATAGCTTGTGAGAAACAAAATCATGTACGTTCTTACTTCTGTATGGGCCGCCATAAAGACATTGATAGTTTTTATTTATGTCAAACTTATACACGTATACCAAAACACTTGATTCGCGATAATGCAAATATGATTATAATTTTTAAACAGGATGTAATGAATATTAAGCATATTTACAATGATCATGTTGGTTCTGATATGACTTTAAAAACATTTTATAAGTTATGTACCGAGTGTTGGAAAGAAAAATATGGTTTTCTAGTTATTAACAAAGATGATTCTATGAATAATGGTCGATATAGAAAAGGTTTCGATATATTTATAAATCTATAAAAGAAATATTACAGATATTTTAAAATCAGTACAAGATTTATTATTAAACTAATAACTTCTCAACTATAATCTGACGCTAGCTATTAAATTGCTAACTGTTAAACTGATCTGTTTGATTTGTTTCTATTTCAATATATCAATATGAATACAAATCTAGTTAATAATCTTATTAAAACTCGAAATATTTTGAAAAAGAAATATAAAAATATTTTGCTTGGAGAAATCGCAAATGATGAGATGTTAGAAAAAACATTTAAACCAATATCAAAACCATTAAAAGAAATAGTTCAATCAACTAATAATAATAATACTATAAAACATGAAAAGTATCCGGATAACTCTTTTAAAAATGATCTTGAGAATAATAAAGTTGCCTTCAGTACCCCATATAAAAAGAGTAAGCTTGATTATAATACGTTTTCTCCAAGCTTTGATAACAAGAAAATCGAAAAAAGTTCGAACACGTTTAAATCATTTAATGATGAAAATAATGTTGATGACTATGATGATGATAATGTCGATAATAATGATAATAATAATGTTGATGATGATGATGATGATGATGATGATGATGAAAACACCATTGCAATACAACCTGATCAAAGTATTCAATATGATTTATCGAAAGTTCATTTAAATATATATGACAAAACCTATGGACCTCGTAAAGATAAAAAAAATCAAATATGGAGACTGGGTAATGAACCCATTACTTTCAATTCAAGCAATATTACTGTAGGTAATTCAAAATGGCTCTTCACATCAGGCTTATATGAATTGTTAGTCTATAAAAAACCAATCAGTTATAATAAAACAGATTTAAATAATTATAAACAAATATTGGAGATGACTAATGTTTATAAGCGAAATAACAGCATAAATGGTCAAATTAAAGGAAATCGTTCAACTAAATATACAACGATTATTAAAAACCTATTTAAACAACAGAAAGATCATAAGGGAAAAGGTTTAATGAAGTTGAATAGAAAAAAGACCAATTATGTTTATTGGGATGATCCTAACGAATTGGTTGATAGATTGCGTCTATTGATTTCATCCACAACAGCTGGTCACTCAAATCATAATAATGAAATTGTATCAATCATTGAGGAATTGAGAGAAGCAAAAATTATTATATAAATAGACTTAAAAATATTTAACAATTAATATTCATAAAATGCCTATCGATAAGTTTGGACATTATATTGAACAATCTGCAAGATATCAAAATCCACATTTCAAGATTCATTTAGATAGTGATCGTAATTTCAACTTTAACTTGCGGAGAATAAAAAATATTGCTAATCCTGTATTGGAAAATGATGCTGTGAACAAAATTTTTATGAAAAGTTATTTTAATGAAATAAAGAAACAACTGGATGCAATGTGTATGGAGAGAATTAAGGAAACGGAGAATCGTTTTAACGAAATAATACAACAACAAAACGTGTTGTGTACAGAAAAATTTGTAAATTTAGAAACAAGTTTAAGTAAACTAATACACGATCAAAGTATCTTACAAAATAATCTCGATCAATCACTAAAAGAAATGAGATCATTATTTAATTATAAAATTGATTCAGTTGAAGAACGTCTTAAGCTAATTACAAAACATTTAAACATTGAAATATAAATCGTTTTGATTTAAATCCTACGTCAACAGCATTTAAATTGATGTAATCTAAGATAGATGTTAGAAATGGAGCGACAAGAAGTGGTTCAGGAGCTTCATAAACAAGCACGCAGAAATTTCATTCGACGTCGAGTGGTACACAAGGGAATTGATGATCTTTGGCAAGCAGATCTTGTTGAAATGGGTGCTTACTCAAAATATAACAAAGGCTATAGATTTATTTTAACAGTTATAGATACATTTTCAAAGTTTGCTTGGGCTGTACCCGTAAAATCGAAAGGTAGTGAAGATATTACCAATGCTATGAAATCTATTTTTTCGTTAAAGAGAATTCCGAAAAAAAAATTCTGATAATGGTAAAGAGTTCTATAATAAAATATTTCAAAACCTGATGAAAAAACATAATATCAATCACTATTCAACATATAGTATCATGAAAGCCTCTATTGTAGAACGATTTAATAGAACTCTAAAAGGAATGATGTGGAAGAAGTTTAGTCTACAAGGAAATTATCAATGGATACATATATGTAAGGATTTGATTAATGAATATAATAATAAAAAACATAGAACAATTGGAATGAAGCCAAATGCTGTTAACATAAAAAATGAAAGTTCTATATTAAAACAAGCCTATAATCATCCCAAAATATATAAATTTGGTAAACTAAAAGTTGGAGATCACGTTCGAATCAGCAAATATAAACATATTTTTGCAAAAGGATATACTCCAAACTGGACAACCGAAATTTTTAAAATTCATACTTTACAGAACACAAATCCCATTACTTATTTATTAGAAGACTATCAAAGGAATCCAATTGTGGGTGGATTCTATGAACATGAACTATTAAAGACAAATTTTCCAAATACATACTTGATTGAAAATGTTATTAAAACTAAGGGGCATCAGGCGTACGTAAAATGGTTGGGATTTTCCAATCAACATAATTCTTGGATCAATAAAGATGAACTTCAATAATATTATATATACTTCAATATGTGATTTATTTTTATTATATTATAAAATTCTCCAAAAAAAAAAAAAAAAATAAAATAATATATAAAAAAGTTTTGTTTTGATTTTTTTATTTCTAAGCGATTAAATTTTATATCAACTTAGTTGAGTAAGGTTAAGAACAAGCACGATTAAATTTTATTCACACAAAAACAAATTGTGGTTACTTGTGTTTAAAATTCCTATTCAATAGATAACTATAGTTTAAAATAAAAACAAACTAAAATATTTTATTGATATTCTTTATTTATTTATTTATTGTTTATATATATATATTCATTTATAATCTAAAATCACTTAATACTATTGTACAATATTATCACTTGAAGATGATGTTAATACATTTTCATTGGGATATGATGATGATGATGATGATGGTTGTTGACTATTTATTGCATAATGTCCCCATGCATATGTATTAATACTATTATCTCTAATAAATCGCTTATCATCTAAATAACTTAATGCTAATTTACTAATGTGTTGAGTATATATTTCATGAATCTTTGATCTAAATACATACATAGAATCATAGTACATTTTTTTTTCAAATAAACATTTTCTAAAGTCATTAATCGTTAGTCTATTGGTTACGCATTTTTTAACTCCTTTAATTTTTTTAATTTCTTTTTCCTCTTCATCAATTTTAATTGAATACATTTTAGCGCGTAAACCAATGAACTCTTTAATTATTTTACCATTACATTCATCCTTCATCATTCCTAAAACCTTTTTGTTTAACAAGGGTATATTAAAAACATTATCTTTCGGATAAGCAGACGTATCAAACTGTAAGATGATATCATCTAGAATATCCTTATATAGATCATATGTCTTAATATCGTAAACAAAGGAATCAGTATCCATATAATTTAGATAAATATTTTCCTGATATTTAGGTTTCATGTATTCATAATGAAAATTATACATTTTCAACTTAGATAATTCTAGAACAGAAAACCCAATATAAATTGGTTTATTATATTCCGTTCGCACTCGACTCATTTCAATTACAATCATTTCTTCTTGAATCTTAAGTAAACTATGGAAATTTGGCTTAGCTATAAGAGCTCTAGCTCCCAACCTCTTACCTCTACTCTCCCATGAACAAACTATTTTAACATCTTTTCTCTTATCTACATTTTCCATTGTTTTACCGTATACCGCATTATTTAAAAGTTTAAAAAAATTTTTTTCAAATTCATTTTCGGCATTGGTTCTATGATCATTATTTAAATCAATATACCTTTTCAACCAATCCGACTGATTGAATTTAAGAATTCTATGAATTTTCTTTAGAATAAGACCATGTTTAATACATTGTTTAAGATTTCTATAGTGTATTACATATTTTGTTTTATTATTTAAATCCGTTATTAATTTAGACTGTTTCATATGTTCATTTTTTTTATTTTCTGCACAAAATGGGAAATCATTGTGATGATCGTGTATGGTGGATGGATATTCTAAATCCACTTCCAATATATACCCTAATGGTGAATCATCTTCCACAGCATTAAAATTAAAATTTTCAATGTTTTCAACCCATTCAAAATTTTTATAAGGAAGGTACTGTGACATGGCATAACCGTATAAATTGTTTACATCTAAATAAATAAGATAATTCGATTCTTTAGTAGAATCATAATCACTTACATATTTATTGTTAGCTACAGAATGTCGTTTACAACATTGAACAATTCCTCCCCTAATACCACGTGTAACAAAATTATACATGTTAAGGTCAGTTAATAGTTCTAACTCTATTTTTGTTTTTTTCAACATTGCATCCCAAGATAATCCAGGAACAGTATAATATTGACATGGATCTAAATTATAAATGTTTATGCAAACTTTACGGAAATTTTCAAAAACATCACATAGTAATAAAACATCTACTTTCAAGTATAATAGTAAATAGTCCAAGAGAGTCGTACATCTAAATGTATTCCATACCTTTTCAGCATGTTTATAATTATCTTCACTACACGCTTCATCAGTTAGTTTATTAAAGAAGAGAGAACGAGGTGGTAATTGTGTTTCCATGAGACGATTCTTTGAATCCAAATAATCATAGGGAAAGACACCTTTACGTTTCATTAAATCGAATTCATTATCATTTAAACAAACCGATTTTACAGTTTTCAAATCATCATCAGACAAGAAACCTGCAAGTTGATCTAAACTTGATGCCATAAAACGATATGAATCGAGAAAACGTAGCTCAATAGTATCTTTTTCACTCACCCTAATTCTCTTCGATACGGATACATATAATTCCTTATTTAAAGGAATGATTTTTATATCACCTGCTACTGATGAAAGTTCTCTTATAAATAAATGACAATCATATGCCGAAAGGTTGTGAAAAAATATAGGGATAAAATTTCCAATTTGATACTCTAAGTTACATATATTATGTGCAGGACCTCTATAATCACCTGTTAAATGACAATGGTCAGTTACTTTATCTCCAATAGATATGATTTCACCGCATATATGACAATTCATATCTTCATCTTGTCTTTTTTGTTGTTCAAACGTTAAAGGTTTCATTGGTATTACTACACTCAAATAGTTACTATAAATATATAATGCGTCCTCGACTAAACTTTTAAAAAAATGTGTTGATGCATTTTCACCACTATAAATTCTATGTATATCTAAACTAGAATTATAGGAACATTTAATATAATAACTAAATGCAAATGGAATATGCTTTTGTACTGAATTAATATTAGCTGAGTTTTGAATATCAACTGATTCCAGAATACATTCGAAATCTGCATAAACTACAAACGGAACATTTAATTGGTTTTTATGATTCTTAAATCTAAGTATAGAATTTTTATCGGTTGGCATTATAGTTACAATTTTGTTGCATTCCACCTCCTTATGTTTCTTTAAAGATGATTCTTGGTAAAAGTGTATGAGGCATGTATTACAAATATACACCTTATGTTTATGTTTTGTAACTTGACTTCTTAATAATCTATAATTAAAGAAATATAAAAGGAAACATAATTAGTTTAATTTCACTTTGAGTATAAATTTAAATAACACTAAACATACCTTGATATATTTTTTATCCAGACATAATGGAATCGTTCTTCATCTTCCATCAATAATAAATTTATATGTTTACTTTTTTCTTCTTTAGAGAAATAATATGGTCCCACAACATTATAAACTTCTAAATACGTATCTTTTTCAAGTATAGACGTTTTCTTCTTCTTTTCAAAAGATCTTTCCAGACCAAAGACATTTATGCTCATTCCCGGGTTGTTGTCTTCAAACTGCTGTATTTTGTTGACAGATAGTGGGAAATTTAAATTTTTAAAATTTAATATTATATTATTTTCCAGGACTATAATATCATCTTGAATGTTGGTTATGTTATACGAAGAACAAATTACGCTATTATTTTCTATTGGATATAGCGCTGATATTATAGCCCACTTAAAACAGTATACGTCATTGTTTTGTACATTAACACAAGCTTTTTTCTTTGATATGTATGTTGGTAAAGAAATATACTGCGAACCTTTTATACATGCATATTTATTAATATTAACATCAAGGTAATTAATTTTTGTTAACGCAAAACCACTATCACGTTCTTGGAACTCATCCATTTTTTGCATAATTATTTCCAATTTATTTGCATAAAATCTTTCAATATCATTCATATGGTTAGTTAAAGACAAAATATGCATTTTTGTTTGATGTAGTATTACAGTAATTATGGGTTCTTCATCGTCTTTCATCTTTATATATTCACACAGTAATTCGAAATTGAATTTTAAGCTTGTATGTTTTTGTAGATGATCTTTCAAAACACATGCTACATTATCCTTTATGTTATTGAAAAACAATTTGGGATTTAGATTATCCATATTGTTGTTTTTAAACCGAAATGTAGTAATACGGTTTTTGAAACAAGCATCTAAACACTTTATATTATTGATTTCATCAACAATTTTTAAACAATTATCTTTATGTTTGTTTGTGATATATCCACTGTTTCCTTACTACATCTTCTTTACAATCCTTACAGTGTATAATTTCTCTCTTTTGATTATTTTGATGCTCTATTAAGTGGGTATGTTTAAGATAATCTTGCTTACTTGAAAAATTGATGTTGCAAGTCGTACACCTTAATGAACCTTGATGATGATGCATCCTGATATGTCTCTTTAATGAAAAGTTGCGGCTGTACACTTTTCCACAAATATCACAAATAAATTTGCCACCCATTTTAATTTGATTTATTTTATTATTTTTTTTGAATAAATAACTAAAAGTATAATCACACCTTAGAGTTTAGCACAACAATGAATATATTTTATTAATTTGATTTCATTTTATTATAAATGTTAACCACTTAATTAAATAATGTGGTTAACATTTTATACTGATAACAAATACGTGTAGTATTAGGGATATTAATATATACCGCAGTAAATGAATTTTATTTATTAAATACTAGCAAAAAAACACAGACATTCGTAAACCGCCCTAATGTAGTTTAATTCATATTGTATTAACCCTCTAAACGACGAACATTCAATGTTACGATTTCACTTCAACAAAAATAACATCCACCACGACTTCACTTTAAGCAAAACCGAACACGCTAAATATCATGGGGTCGAATGTTACGACTTCACTTCAACAAAAATAACATCCACCACGACTTCACTTTAAGCAAAACCGAACACGCTAAATATCATGGGGTCGAATGTTACGACTTCACTTCAACAAAAATAACATCCACCACGACTTCACTTTAAGCAAAACCGAACACGCTGCCGCCTCATAACACAAAATATCATGGGGTCCAATTTAACCCCATCGACCCTTAAAGGGTTAAGGTATGCACATTTTTCCTTTGCACATTTCTATCTAGAAGCCCCTTATTCATACTACTGTAGTTACCAGATGGTGTTTGTTCTTTAGCTTCTGGATGCATATTTGGGGTAGAATTGGTTGTAGGTGTCGCTCTGTGTGCTAAAACATGATTGGATTTTAACATGTCCGCGTATGAAACATGTTTGGTTGTGGGTTAAGCTAACTGAGGGTAATGAGCATTTGCTTGGTGTTGTGGCTGCCTAGCAGGTGTATTTAATTTCTGAGTTGACTTTCTTACCACAGAAAAAACTGGACAGCCTCTGTAGTTAGCAGTGTGATTTCCACCGCAATTGCTACATTTTTTAACCTTCGAGTCATCCTTTGGTTTGTCGCATTGGGCGGAACAATGAAGCTCTCCACACACAACGCAAACCGGAGGCAACTTGCAGTAAGCCCTTGTACGGCCGTATTCTTGGCAATTTAAACACTGAACGGGTCCTGACCGCTTATGTGGTTCCTCTACACTTAACCTGCGGTGTAACAGATATTTCAGATTATAAATGGGATGCGTTTCGTTCATCTTTAATCTAATATCCCCAGGTTCCAGTTCAACGCGAAATAGAGGTTGAGGGACACGCTCTCGATTTCTGAGATTGTCAACGCTTTTAACCTTAAATCCTGCTTTTTGGAGGCCAGCTTTTATTTCCACTGGATTAACATATGAGCCAACACCTTTGATAACTACCTGTAGGAATTTGCTACTCTTCAGCTGATAGGTATAAAAGTTCTTCTTGCAGCTTTCAAATTCCTTTACTGCTTTACGATAACTACTTTCGTCTATAAAATGAATTTTAGTTTCATCAATGTTACCACGCTTGATTGGAATTACATAGAATGAATTTTCCCCGATAATTGAAAATTACTTATTTATTAATTCATTCAAATTTTTTTCCCTTAAAAAAATTGGTGGTGGTTTAAACGACTTCGGTGCCGTTTTTTGTTCACTTGTTTTGCTATCTAAAATAGCAAAACGATTTTGGGAACTTATTCCGTTAGCCTCCTTATCTTTAAGTACTTTGGACATTGGTGCAATCTGCAAAGATTTATGGCTTCGACCTCTTTTCAATACAGTTATATATCTGTCCATTCCCACTTGCGTCTTAGGTTTCTCTGAACTATCCATATTACTGTTGGTAACACTGTGTTCAGAAGGCGACTTGTTTGTAGTTATATTATTGTCATCGCTTAGCAAAAGCGACGAACAAGATTGGGCACGTATAACTGGCGTAGAATTTACACACAAATTATTTTCTGTTTTTTTGTTTTTATTTAATTTAACATTGTCAACATTTTTGTTGCTTAAATTAAAGAGGCTCATTAGCCCTTATTGTTTTTGTTTTATTTTTAAAGTAGCAATTCAATATGCCGTTGTAAAAAATAAAGAGAAAGAAAGAAAGAAAAAAATTACAGACAACTTTGTTGTTGTATTAAAACAGGTTTGTTTTTTTTTTGGTTTTTGTTTGAAATTATTCACACAATGTACTTTTTGTTTTTTGTTAATGCGACCTAAAAAAAAAAAATCGTGTCCGCACTTATCAACGCCAAAAACAGAACTTAAGATATGAGTAATCATTGTTAGTTCAAAAATATTGAAGATACAATAAATAATGAAAGAAAAAAAAAAAAAAATCGAAGAGCAACATAGTTGAATTAAACAATATTAAAATTCAAACCACAAGCATTTTTTTAATATTTCAAAATAAAATTATATTTATAACTATAATATATTATTATTAAACATAGTATGTTAAGTATGACTAAAAATAAACAAATAATGTTTGGTTTTAAAAATACATATTTTTTTCAGTTCAGAAATATATCGGTTCATCTAAAAAAGTAAAAACAATAAATACACATTTATTATAAACAAATAAATTTGTTTTTTATTATAAATTATAGTTTTAAATTAAAAATATCAAACATATAAAAAGATAAGCAGAAAATATAAAAAATATGTATGTAAATCTAAATGGAAATATTCGGGTATTTGTTTTTTGTTATTTATAAATATATTCTTCATACGTTGTCACATATAACCATTTACATGTTTCACATTATATTATAGTATGTTTATATTATAAACATAATTATGGTTGTATTTTACAATGTTATTTTTATGTAAGACAATAATATGTTTAAATGACAACAATATTATTTGAATATAACCATATAATTCAAACATTACATGTTGCTTTTAGATTATGGTTACCTCGACCATGTTTTTTCTTTGCGTGCAGGCATGATTTTTCTCGAAGTATGGGTTTGTTAGAGTAAGGGAGCATTAATATTACTACGAAAAATAAATAAACAATTTAATTAGTCAACTGGTCCGTATTTTAAAATATCGCACTTTTTTCTCAAAATTTAAAAATTCTCAGTAAAGAAAAAAAAAAACTTTGTTTAATATACTTTGATATCAAGAAGAGTGATAGAACTGTATTTTTTGGCGAAAGAGTAGATGATGTAAAATTTTTACAGTGCATAGATCTCACCACTGTACTTCCATTTCTTGCAAAAATTGAAAATTTAAAATTTTCGATTTGACTCTCTTTACAGGAAAAAGCTTATAGCATTTACGTTTATTTTAATTGAACTATAAAATAAGTTTAAATAATGAATATCAAATGTCAAACTTTTAAAACTGTATAAAAATACAATTCAAAAACAAAAAATAAAGACAAATAATCATGAAAATAAATTATAAGAAAACATTAAAACCTACAACGTTAACAAAACAAAACAATTTTCTTTTTTCTTTTTGCTTTAGAACTTCAACTAAAGCTAATTGAATTTTATTTTCACAGAATTTGAAACAAACATTTCTTTATCACTGTGACAAAAAAAAAAAAAAAATATAAAATTAACATTTTGTGGTGTGTTAGCAACCAACAGCAGATCACAAGAGTAGAAAAAATGTGGCAGCCAGCAAGAACTGGAAAAAATAAAAATAATAAAAATACATCTTAAATTGTTTAGAAAAAGATTTCGTTGTTGTTGTTATTGAAGCATTTGTTGCGTATCATTAAAGTTTCATCAACGCCACAAATGAAAACAAAACAAAATGCCAAAGGGAAAATACCCCCACATCCAAAGTTCGAATGAATACCTCAATCCAAAAATAAATGTTTTTATTATCGAAGGGATGTTTCTTTTGATGCTGTCAAAAAGGAGGTAAATACAGTGGTTGGGATTGATGTATAAAGCCATTTTTGAGGGTTAGTGGTAATAGGAAATCAACAGTCTTGAAACTTCCTACTTTCCTCAGTATTAAACTTACTGTGTGTTTGTGGTGTTTGTTAGTGAAGACGTGCTTTACAAAAATACTTTAAGGTATTACAGCAATTTTTATTTTTTTTTATTTTTTTTTTTTGTAAAAAGTACACTTTGTGGTGTAACCAAGGCAAATGTACTTCTTGACATATAAAACCCGATCCCTAGACATGATACTTACTCAACTTTCAGCACTCACACCGGAAAAATTCTGTTGCATGTTCGCAAGAAAAATGTACTCTGTTATTGCTTCTACGCACCATAAAAAGGGTTAAACACTAGTAACTTCTGCCCTACAGCCACGATTACATGTGTGTCACCATGTTTCTGTTTTCGTATGTGCGTATGTATGTCGTATATTTGAATGGAGATAATTGTCATGTCCAGAAAGTAAAAAAGAAATGATAACTATAATAAATACATTTTCAAGAAACAAAAGGCAACTGCATAAACAAAATAGCTTAATAAAACTTTAACCAAATTATAGTTGATAATAACCGCTCTGAAAGTGGGCTACATATACCATTTTAAACCGATAAAAAAGAAGGTTATCAATTCGTCTGTGAACTCAGTCATTTCTGAACCGATATTGATAATTTTTAATTGAAAGCTTACGCTTACCGATAGGTCCCATTTTAAAGATTAAAGGGTGTCCCATACAAAATACTTGATTTTTACGCGTCTTTTGAACCGTAAACCGCACCAAATAAATTTTTAATAATAAAACTAAATACAAAAAAATAACGGTTACAAAAGCAGTACTATCGACAAACTACTAAGACAATACAACACTAGGAACGGAGGGAGAAAAGACGAAGAGTCAACTAATACAATACCACGACGACACGTTTTTACCTACACAGGACCTGAAATATATAGGTTAACTAACCTCTTTCAGAAGGAGGGCCTACTTATAGCATTGAAAACCAGCAACACTCTACGACATAATCTCAAAACATCAACAGAAACAACCGACAGATTTAACAATAGCGGAGTATACAGACTTACTTGCACCTGCAACCATACATATATAGGGCAAACGGGACGAACACTAAAAACAAGAGAGGACTCCAACTTTGCACTACACCTTGAAACTCACGAGCATATACCAAGGAATATAGATGAATGAAACACTTCAAAATTAGACAAAATATTTATTACTATGTCCGTTAACAGAAGTAATTATATATGAACTAATTCAAACAAAGCTTGTTCACTAAATGGAGAAGTTCACTAAATCGAGAGAATGTAAAATAAGTAATTCATATGATTTTTATTAAATTAAGTAACTTTAAATAAGGTTTTTAATAATTAATGAACATGAAAGTAGTCGCTTATATTTTTTTGCTTCAAGAGATTTCTGTAGTGCCTTGTCCCTGCATTTTCGCAATACCAAAATATAATTAACATCAGATATATTATTTTCACTCCAAGCAATAACTTTATTGAATGCTTCGATTGCCTCTGTTGTACTAATTTCAGCAGTTGTTGCTATGCACTGATCTTCGTCATCATCTTCAACTTCGCTATCTATATCTTCGGTACCAATGTTTTGATTCCACGTCTGAATCTCTTCTCGTGATAGCTGTACTCCATTCGACAATTCTTTGACTAGATCGATGACTTCATTCAAAGGTGCTTCAATATCGTTGTGATCTTTTTCTTTTAAAATACTGAGTGGAATGTCTTCTTACAGATCATGTTCCTCCTCAAAACTTAAAATGTTCTTCCAACACTTTTGTATTGTGCATGCATCAATCTTATTCCATGCTAAACTAAGGTTTATAACCGCATCTTTTATGCTCAAATTCTTCAAAATGGTTGAAGCATTTTCAAAATTTGCTGACACTATTGATCTGTTGATTGAACCAATGATACAGTTTCGCCTCCACCAACGGCATTTCACCTTTTCTCAATGTTTTTCTTTTAATTTTCCCATCACCTTTCGCAGTCACTTCCAAAATTGGTTTTTATTTTTCTTAATAGCACAAATTGTTGACTTGGCCACTTCATATCTATGTGCAAGAGAAGTAACGCTTGCACCTTTGTCCAAGCTTGTCAAAATGTAACAAACACTAATAACTTCAAAAAGCTTTTTTGTATTCGTATGCGCACGCTTGCTTATCTCGGGAAAGAACCGATTTTTTATATTTAAGACAATCACTCAAAACTATGTAATAACATTAATAAAATCAACAGTTTAAAGCAACATTGACCAAATGGCAACATTGGTCAATTGGCTCAGTCTTAAAATGTACAACAACAATTTACAGTGTAAATTATTGTTATTGCCAAGCAAATAATGAAGAACATACTTCCAATTAGACAAAAATTAAAAAAAAAAATTAACTGTTGAAAGCTGTTCACATAATAGAGATTGGTTGTGTTCACTATTCTGGATGTTCACTATTTTGGATGTTCATATAACCGAGCGGCTACTGTATTAAAAATTAAAGGGTATCCCCATAGTTTTATTTTCATGTATACAGGTTTTGTGTAAATTTCAACTGTCTCTCCCCAGCAAAAAATTATTGGTTTTGGTAACCAGTAAAATAAAACTCATGTTTTTCAAAAGCGGTTCTTATAAGCGCATTCGAGAATGCTATAATTGTAAGACATTAATAACAAACTGCATCCTCTCTCGCTTACCAGGGTGCATGTATGTAAGCGAATAAGTTTTCTTTATAAAATTTTGTGAAACAAAGAGACCTCTCTCTCTCTGCCACGAAATTATATCCGTTTGGGCGTCCAGCTCTTGATGGAGAAGGTTGGTATAAAATAAAAAAAACTAAATTAAAAAAAATATCAATTTAAATTTTTTTTTAATAAATCAAAATAAAAAGGAAATTATGAATCCAGAGCATCAGGGGAAGGCTGTTATAAACAGGTGTACTTGTTTCCATTGAGGGAAACGGGGTCAAACCTATTAAAATTTGAGAAACAAATTATACCGAAAGGAAACGTAGTGATATTCGCCGGCCAGAAGAAGTGGAATCGCTACTAATCGAGTTTCTTCCTTAGAATATGGGATGGCAAAGACGTTACCGTCCTGTAGTAGCATCTTCCGATCTATATTTATATCCATTATTTCATCATCATCACTTGAACTTGAAAAATTGAATTCAGTACTCGCCATATTTTGTTAACGCTTACAAAAAAATAACAAACTTTTCAGATATTTACAAAAATGTCATAAATAACAACACAAAAAATAGCATTGCTACCATACTTTATTAATTTTTCTCTTTGTTTTCGATAACGTTTCTTCATCGATTCAATATATTTCAAGAATACGAATTTAGAAACAAATGACGATAAAAACGACAACGTCATAGAAACGACTATTAAAATTAAAACGACAACGGGATTAGGGCCGAATATTTGTAACGACACGTTTTCCGCTGGTTGCTGGGATAGCTTCAACGGAGTCCAGGGTCGTTTATATTTTGTTTCTTACTTACCTGCTTTATCTGGGAAAGAAGAGAAACAGCCGGGTTTTATTTCGTTAAACGTTATAAATCTTATCTCCAATGTTTTATTTGGTGTATTTGTTCTACTACAACGTAGAGGACAGACGGTCTCAACTCGTAGCCGATGAATGGGAAGTCAGAACAGCGGTATGGGCAGCAGCGACGCGTGGAGGCAGTAGTGGCGGTACAGATGGCAGCGGCAGTACAGATGGCAGCGTCGGTACAGACAGCAGCGGGGTGCAGATTGCAGCGGCGGTACAGATGGCAGCGGCGGTACAGGTAGCAGCGACAGTCCAGGCGGCGGTACAAGCAGCAGCGGCGGTCTAAGTGGCAGCGGCGGTATAGGCGGTACCTGGCAGCGGTACAAGCGGCAGTACCTGGCAGTGGTACAGGCGGCAGTAGCTGTACTTGGCAGCTGTTCAGGCTGCAGTGGCGGTACAGGCGGCAGCGGCGGTACCTGGCAGCACACTGTACTTAGCAGTGGCAGCGATTGTAGGGAGTTCTAGCCCGTGTCCAAGATTATGGCCGGAATATAAAATTCCACGCCAGCACTAGTCACACGGTCGAGCCAACACCGATAGAAGATAAACTTCTGTGGTGTTGGTACTTCCACCAATTGCACTTGTCCTGTCGATAAGAAGTTATTGCGGAATATAAAATTCCTCCAAGAGACCTCTTACCTGCAGGCGAGCTGCTTGCTATCTCATCAATTATTCGAAATGTTGCGTCTTTTATACCCTTGAGTGGGCACACACATTCACACACACACTTGTGTGATTGTTTGTTTACAATGGTTGCCAGCCATCATCTGTGAAATTACATATGTTCAACAACTGACTGTTCTAGTTATCTGGTTGTTTCTGACTTACAGGTGGCGCTACGAGTTTCTTGACCGTTAATTTAAATTTACTTTTATAAATAACATGAGATCAGTTTTAGGATAAATGATTGGCAATCGTTGTACTTTAGTTAAATTCACTGAATATCAATAATACTGATGATAAATAAAACGAAAGTAATAATAAATTGTATATATAAAAAAATAGGGAATGCAAATGATCGTATTCGTATATGAAATACTAAAATATATAATAATAATAATAGTAATAAACAAAAGTAATTCAATAATAATCTTACAAATAAAATAAATGAGAAAATTCCATGATATTCGAAATGGTATTAACTCACACTTTGTGTAGGTGAAAACGAGGACTCGACTTTCACTGTCACATATTTATATTTATGTTACCAAGTTTTATTGAAACTAAGAATACGTATAAACTAGAGAAGTGGCTCTTCTATATGAATTGTATTAAAAAACAAAAAGGCAGCAAAACAATGCGAATAAGAGTATTGAAATTTTTAACAGATGCTCTCAATCTTGCCCTTCCCCACAGTTCTCTTACAACTTTTGTATTTTAATCCTTTTTTCTTCTTAAATATAAAAAAAGATAACTATCAGCATATTGTCATTGCTACAAGGACATGAATAGAAACTTTTGGGTTTTAAAATCCAATTTTTTTTTCTTAATTCCATTAGTGTGAGCATGTGTATGTAAATGTATGGTTGGGAACTTTTACGAGTGGGTAAATGTACATCTTGTTGGTCATAAACAAAGTTTTTATATGTTTAAAATGTGGTTAAATGTTACGGAAGAATTTATAGAAAATTAAATATTAATGTTTGGTTATTAACAAGGTAATGAATACATTTAAGTCTTAGTAATATGAGCTAACACAAAGTGACATGGACATGGACATGTTTATTGTTTAATGTAAAATTCATGAAAGAATAACATTATCATTTTGCAAGAATATAAAGCTAATTTTTTTTGAGTTGAAAATTTTAATTATATTTAAAGATTTTTGGATTTTGTTTTTAAGACTCTCACTTTTATATTGCTGCAGTTTTGGTTTATGTGTTTACTTGATGTAGAGATACTCATCCCTGAGTATTTACTAAGGAATATAGATTTTATGTAGAATTATAAAATTTATATAAAATTATTATAGAGTTCTGTAAATAGTGTTTATAGTTTCCCGCTGACAAAAATAAATTGTGCCAAGATTGCAGTCAAAGTACCATCAAATCGGTAAAGTTGCGTATTTTCATTATTTTCACTACTTTTTCTCTATTTTCTCTTGGAAATGAGATATTTTTGCGGGAAAAAGTCTCCTATATTTGAAAAGAGATACCAAGGTATCTCCTCACAAAATTTTATTAAAAACTATCCACTATATTCTACGTGATGTGATCACAGACAGCCAGATAACAATTCTAAAAATTGGGTTTTGAATTCCATTTCGATTACTATCTTCACCACTAACAAAATTTTCAAAAAACATTTTATGTACAGAAATGGTCTTGTTACAGTTTCATAATGTGTATAGATTATTCACCCCTATCGTGAATAACATGTGACATTTTTATTCCCATGAACTTTTCATTTCCCTCGAAGGGAAAAGTGCGATCGTGAATCTCCCGTGAAATTTTTGTTCCCTTATTTAGTGCTATCAGTGTGCAGTGAATGAAATAAGAGAAGAGAAGATCAAAATAAACAAATTGGAATTAATTGTGTTTAAGAAAAGTTTTACTCTACCATGTTTAGAAGCGGTGCATTTATTTTACTGCAGGAAGAAAGAAGGCTGTAGAGAACAACGCATTGTTCGTAGACGTTTGCGGGATGCATCTAAACCATTGGAACTACCCGATGCATTGTAAGTTATTTTATTATTTGCCTTTATAAAATATACTTTTCTAACAACTTTTGTATTAGATTTATTGAATTTTATAGGGTAAATAAAGCTGCGATTTCAGATAGCAACTTTGTTTGGTTTGGCCCTCCTCCCGTCTCTCGTTGGTTTTTTAAATTCTTGGCTGCTTTTGCTCGGACATATCTTTTTCGATCTATCCATACCTGTTATGTGTCAATAAAATGAACTTTTTGTGCAGTAATAAAAAAACAATATTATGAACAAAATATCATTACCTTTTTCCACTCGGAGACATTTTTTATTGGAGGGCCAGCACTATTTAACTCTTCGGTAAGAGAATTCATTTATGCTGCTCCCCAGTATAAATGATGTGAACAAATCGAAGGAAAAAGGGAAAATTATACGAATGAAAAAAATGTTTACGATAAGGGGAATTTTATATAAATGTAAATATTTTTGCGGTTGTTATTCTCAATTGAATTACATATAAAAAAGGGAATACTCTCATGGGAAAACTTTTTCACGATTGCAATTTTGGGAAATGGGAAAATATTTCGTGGGAATAAATGTTTACGATAGGGGTGATTAATTCCAATCCACTTTCTTTATGCAATAAATATGTTCTAATACCTAAAATTTTAAAACAGAATTCAATTATTAAATGATTTTATTTTTAATTTTTTTTATTTTATGAATTAATTTGTTAAAATTTGGTATATTTTTGATTCCTAAACCATATAAAGAATTTAGAATTCTATGAATAACAATGTTAAGCTTTCTTTAAAATATTAAATAATAAAAATCCATTTGAAAAAATTTTTAATTATTTTTCAGGTTTTATTTTGTATTTTGCTAGCGTTCATTCGAATCGCATTTCCTGTATAAATGTATTTATTAAAGATTTATATTCCCATTTTTATTCTGATTTTTTAAATAAATTTACTGCAAAATGCATTCAAGTACCCGTTGCTATTGTTTCACAACCAGAAATGCATATTAATTTAACTTATCAAAACCAATTATTGAATATTTCAATTCATTTGGTTATTACTAGATTTATTTATGTATTTTTATTATCAATTTAATGCACTCTACAAATATTTACACTGGGTTTAAGGGATTTGTAATGTTTTTATTTCTGTACCCTACAGTATTTTATCAATCAAAGTCTTTAACGAGTTTTATTTGGATTTGTCGTTAAGAATGGTTTCATTGAAATATATTGTTAACCACTACAACCAACACAATGGAGAATAAGGGAGAATGAACAGAAGTGTGCTCATATAACTTTTACACTGCGTAGGGTATCATGGCCATTTATTCGCTTTCAGCTTTCAGACATCAAATAGCTAGGCATACATCTTGATCAGCGCCCTACCTGGAAAAGGCACATAGAATGTAAGTTAATACAAATGAAGTTAAAAGCAGTCCACCTAAACTTGCTTACTTACAGAAATTCTACTCTCGCCTTAGATTGTAAACTTTTATTGTACAAGTCAATTCTAAAACCAATTTGATATTATGGCATTCAATAATGGGACACTGTCGCAGCTAGAAATAAAGAAAAAATCCAAAGGGGCTAAAATAAGATTATGCGATCTATTTACTCCCTGGTGTAAAAAAAATCGAACACAAAGATCTAAACGTGCTATCAGTTAATGCAGAAATAGCGAAATATACAGTAACGTATTTTATGAAGCTTGAAAAACATAAACCTGGCTACATTGACTACTAAAAAGAAGGGATATTACTTTTCTTTGTCGTACATCATAGGGATAACCCGGAAATGATAGCAACAACTGTGAAACAATCATTTTTGTTGTCTAGCACACTCGGGCAATTAATGCCTATATTAACTGTGTTACTTCCTTTGGAAAGGGATATTTAGTTTTTTTGGATTCTGCCAAAAAAAAAAAATTGGTAAATGCCAAAGGTATAAAACCAAAGCCCTTCCTCCAAAATCTGAGGCGTGACCTATACCTTCGTATAGGAAGTGAGACTCCATATTCAGCTAGGTAAAATTAATAAGAGCTTAATGCTGCTTCTCCAGTGAAAAAAACTTTAGTTTAATGGTTCTCCTCCAGTAACAAATTGAGTTTAATGGTTAACAGTTGAAATGGTGCTCCACCAATCTCCGAATTGTTGAAATTAAAATTTCTAGGTTTTATACGATAACCAAACGATTACACGTGGCCAATTAAGCAACCACCAATAACAGTACCGTAGTACAGCTATTCGAGGACGCCAATCAGAGAGTGTGAGAACGAGACGTAAACCACTCGAAGGCCGAACAACAAGGACGGCCTGATTGACTTTAAACGATAATGACAATGACGCACGCACGTGTTCCCCAACCCAGAGCTACTTTACGACTGGAAAGGGATAGTAATAGATAAGACAGATGGTTAGTGTGACAGCAAGGCGAATTCATACCAGGTGGAGTCGATAGCCCAGCTGATTGTTTTTTTCTCTCGTTTTTTTTGCTAATGTCTTGTCAAAAAATACATTGTTTCATATCTGCTAATCTAATGTCAAAGTTGTTGTTTTGTTGTAGTAGTTGTCCTACTGCTCATACCTGGTATGAATTCGCCTTGTGTGACAGTAAAGCTTCGCTTATGGCAACGCTGCAATTGCACGTTGTGATTATTTTCGCCGGCGATTTAGTGCTATCTGGTAATACCGGCGAAGGAGGACGCTGTGATCAGGGCTGCCAGGCCAAGTTAAGAAAAGATCGTCAATTTCCTGATAAAAATATAAAAAATCGTATTTTAAGCTTCCAAAAATCATCAAAAAAAATCGGACAACTAAAAGAGTAAAGGCCGGGGCACATAGAAACCGTCATACGTTATACGTCGACTTTTTCTACGCATAAGAAAGTTGAAATACAGCTTTTCTAATGAGTGTTGTCACAATCAGTACGTCTCCGTCAACGCAAAGTACGAAAGTTGGGCAACTTTTAATTTTTGACGTACGTTGAAAGCTATAATTGTTTGCTCTTTGTTTCTATCTCCCAAAATTAAATTTTTGTGTTGAGTGGACGGAAAAATAAAACAAAATAATTTAATTTAATAGAGTAAAATGGAGAAAAAAGCTTTTCTCGTGTTTTCTTTTCTGATTTAATATCCGTCAACAAAGTACTCATTGTGTCAACCTCTTCCGTTGTTACTTTTAATTCAATTGAGAGCTTTAAAGTATAAGGTATGACGGATTTTATGTGCCCCGGCCTTAATTCTTTAAATATTTTTTGTTTATATTTTTGTTAAAAAGCATTCAAAAAAATCATAAGAAGTCATTTTTAAAGTTGACTTAGACATACATATTTACAAGGTTTGTATGAAAAATTTGTTCTAAAATAGATTTCAAATATATTTTATTTTTTATAAATATGGGGGTTAATGTATACTGAAATCAAAATATTTGCTTACGCCTTAAAAACATAGACGACAGCGGCTACACGACTACGAGTTTCGTTAGCTCAATTGTCGCAGTGTAGTCAGCTACTTAATAATATTGAAGACGACAACTACTTCGCAAGCTCTGTAGAAATACATATTTTACTCCTATAAAATAACTTTTACAAAAAAATAATAAATATTTCTTCAAAACATTTGGCATGTAAATGAATTTAAAATTTAAAATAAAATTGTCGCATACAAATAACCCTTATATGACTACAGTGGTCGTGTAGCTTTGATGACTTAAAAAAAATTGTTTTCCTATAAATGTGTGTATTTTTGACAATCTGTACAAGGTAGTCTGATATTGTATATGTGTTTACTGCATTAAATCCAATTTTAAATGTATAAAATTGCTCTTGAGTTTGAAGATATCATAAATTCTATTGATAAAATGTTTGGGAATTATCAATACTCTTAACGCTGGAAGTTATCAAAAAACTTCTTTAAAGAATCGTACGTCTAATATTAGAAAGCGAACAGCAATCCGCTTTAAACTGGATATTTTTAGACTTTAATTATCACAATTTTTTAAATCGTTTAAACTAAGAACATAAAACTTTATATTTTAAAACACTCTTGGCATTGTAAAAAATCGTCACTTTTTAAGAAAAAATCGTCAAATCGGAATTTTGCACTTTTTTGGATCAAAATCATCAATCATCGTGATCATTGCTTAGTAGTGAACGTGCTAACCACTTAAGCTACAGCACCGTCATATTGAAGATACAATAAATAAGATACGAATGCAGTAAAAAAATTTTAATATTTATACATACTTCTTTTTGTATCGTACTTTATACTAATGCATATTCTGTGTAATTTTCAAGTGTGTAATTCAAGTCTATAATGGCATATGTGTCAAATTTACTTAATCTGGGACAGCCTTTGAATCCCAAGTTTAGTTTTTAGGGTTCCGTACCCAAAGGATAAAAACTTAACCCTACTGTTTTCGCTACAATGTCTGTCCGTCTGTCAGCGCCTTTTATCTCTGGAACCGTAATAGGTAGACTCTTGAAATTTTCGCAGATGATGTATGTATAGCTGTTGCCGCTATAGCAACAAATACTAAAACTTATAAAGAGTTCCGATAGAGAGGTATTATTCACGAATATGTGTTTATTTCTTAAACTGTAGGTGGCATAGACTAAAGATTTACAAACCGTAATTAAAACTTAGATCGCTTTAAAAACAAGTATAAAAAAATAAACCTAAAAATTAAAGGGTGTTCCGATAGCGGTGTTATTTGCATGTATAAAGCCTAAGTTTTGAACCGTAATAGGTAGACTCTTGAAATTTTCACAGAAGGTGTATAACTGTGGCCGCTATAGCAACAAATATTAAAGGTTATAGGGTGTTCCGATAGAGAGGTGTTATTCACGAATATGTGTATATTTCTTGCTCTGTAGGAGGCATGGACTAAAGATTTGCACACAGTAATTAAAACTTTGTTTGCTGTATAAACAAATCTTAAAAATAAACCTAAAAATTAAAGGGTGTTCCGATAGTGGAGTGATTAGCATGTATAAAGCCTAATTTTTTAATCATTATAGATAGACTCTTGAAATTTTAACAAATAGTGTATTACTATGACCCCTATTATGCGACAGTGACGTGATTTGCATGTATAACGCCTTATTTTTTGAACCATAATAGATAGACTCATAATTTGCACAGAAGATGGGATGTGTTGCCACGGCCGCTATGACGGTTACTAAAAATTAAAGGGTGTTCCGACAGTGACATGTTTTTCACGTATAGTGAGTTATTTTTTTAATCGTAGAAGATAGACAGAAAGAGAAATGACATGGCCACTATAAAAAATAACAAAATTAAAGTTTGTTCCGACAGAGATATGACTTGTACGTAAAAAGCCTTATTTTTTGAAACATAATAGATAGATTCTTGAAATATTTACAGTAGATGTTGTTCTTCGGCCGCTACAATAATTATTAATGACTAAAGAGTGGCCCATCAGTGACATGTTTTTCACGTATATTACTTTACGTGAAAAACATGTCGCTGATATTTTTATAGAAAGTGTATTACCATGGCCGCTATGACAACAATTACTAAAATTTAAAGGGTGTTCCAATAGTGATGCAATTTTTGAATATAACTTTAATTTTAAAATTAAATTAGAATTTTTAAAGTTGTACTAAACATAGTACGGAACCCTATATGTGTGAGTCTAACTCGCACTTGACTGATTTTTATTTATTGCTGCTTAACTTTTCAGCCGAACGTAGGAGAGACTGTATTTAAAAATGAAGGGTATCACTTCTTTCGGTTAATATTTGTTTGGTGAATTATTTGCACTTTTGTTTGTTTTTATGCTGTTGTCTGCCTATTTTTAATTTTTTATTTTTGTTTTTCAGCTTTTTATGTTTTGTTTCAATGTTTGTGTTAATTTTTTGTCGCTAAATCTGTTGTTTTTATGGTCTGAATTCAAGTTTTTGCGGAAAAACATTTGCATAACTCCTGCCTATTAAATGTATTGTGTACATATGACTCTGTATGTATAGGTGACTCTGTATGTATAGGCTTGCGAAAAGCGAAACCACAGTGCAGTGCAGTAAGCTTCGAACGCATCTATGATATGACATCCATCTAAAATCTACTTGTAAGTCGAATGTTAAGGATGTTGCGGGGAGCCAGCAGATTTGGAAACGTTTTATGCTTCTTTGAACACGTTATTACACCTTTCGGTATTTCACTCTTTAAGTAATGTCATGTTTAGAATACAACGCAGGGTAGAAAACTCCTGAGATGTGTTCACCACAAGGGTTTAAAGAGCTTGTCGGAAGCTTTTCACCCATCCTTATAACGAGTGATTTTTTAAGAGCTTGAGAACTTTTTTTTTAAAAAAACGCATAAAATTTGCAAAATCTCATCGGTTCTTTATTTGAAACGTTAGATTGGTCCATGACATTTACTTTTTGAAGATAATTTCATTTAAATGTTGACCGCCGCTGCGTCTTAGGTGGTCCATTCGGAAAGTCCAATTTTGGGCAACTTTTTCGAGCATTTCGGCCGGAATAGCCCGAATTTCTTCGGAAATGTTGTCTTCCAAAGCTGGAATAGTTGCTGGCTTATTTCTGTAGACTTTAGACTTGACGTAGCCCCACAAAAAATAGTCTAAAGGCGTCAAATCGCATGATCTTGGTGGCCAACTTACCGGTCCATTTCTTGAGATGAATTGTTCTCCGAAGTTTTCCCTCAAAATGGCCATAGAATTGCGAGCTGTGTGGCATGTAGCGCCATCTTGTTGAAACCACATGTCAACCAAGTTCAGTTGTTCCATTTTTGGCAACAAAAAGTTTGTTAGCATCGAACGATAGCGATCGCCATTCACCGTAACGTTGCGTCCAACAGCATCTTTGAAAAAATACGGTCCAATGATTCCACGTACAGACCACACCAAACAGTGCATTTTTCGGGATGCATGGGCAGTTCTTGAACGGCTTCTGGTTGCTCTTCACTCCAAATGCGGCAATTTTGCTTATTTACGTAGCCATTCAACCAGAAATGAGCCTCATCGCTGAACAAAATTTGTCACATTTGAACATTTCGAACCGAACACTGATTTTGGTAATAAAATTCAATGATTTGCAAGGGTTGCTCGTTAGTAAGTCTATTCATGATGAAATGTCAAAGCATACTGAGCATCTTTCTCTTTGGCACCATGTCTGAAATCTCACGTGATCTGTCAAATACTAATGCATGAAAATCCTAACCTCAAAAAAATCACCCATTATAAGTTCTTACGAATCGGTTGGACTGGCGAGGGTTAAATCTAGCTCCTTAGCTTTTTTTATTCAGTTTCGGTTTAAATATTTCTCGCCAGATGGATCAAAAATAGAATACTAAACAAAATTAACTGATACTACTCAAAGTATGCCACACAAAATATTTCGAACAGATGTCGTCTTGTTTGACCTCCATATCATGTAGAACTACTTTTTTTAAATTTTTTGTTCTAAAATCATTTTTCTATAACATCTTGTGCGTGCTTTTTCTAGTTCATCATAGCAAGGATCTGATGTCTTCTTCCATGTAGGTCCATCCACCGGAGTCCTTTCTACACTGCCTTTTTGGGCATTTGTAATCATTCAACTCACATGAGACGTTCGGCGTCGATACTTCTCGTTAACACAGATCAGGCCTTATATTTTGTAAAGAACTTTTCTCTCAAAAATGCCCTCTACCGCTTTATATGCTTTCGCAAGTATTAACGTTTCTGCGCCATAATTTAATATTAGTTCGTCAAGAAGTAGCGTCTATTTGCCAGCACAATTCTTCGCTGCAACTACCGGCCTTTACAATGACCCGTCGCCATCGTAGTGACGTTTGCGTTGCAGATACAAGCATAAGTTTGGTCTTCTCCTCATTTATCAGTAGATCCATCTTCGCTGATTTCTTCTCTTTACATCTCGCTCTACCTTTCCAATGATTTTATTGTCGTCGTCATATTAAAGGATGATATGGTCTTTCGTGTTCACTGTGCCTGTTTTATTACTTTTTCCAATGTTTTCTCCATCGGTATATGGAAGAATTTCACGAGACGGTGGCGTACATTTTGTGTGAATGTTAAGCACTGGCTAGCATTAGACTTAGGAGCTCGCGCAGATACAGATACAGACAAATGCTAGCAGTTACTAGAAACTGCGTGATGAGAAAGAAGGCCGACAGTTACCAGTCGACAGTCGAAAATTACTAAAGTCAAGATTAAGGCTGGTGTTAGTTAAATTGCAAACCGTTTTTTTTTATAATCAGTTGAGATAGAAGGGGGTCGTAAAGGGACCCATTAAAGAAGTGGTCTGCTTCGATATTCCCACTACATTAATATGTAATACAATTACAAATATATTTAGAATTAGAAATATGTATGGATTTTAATTCGATGATCTGAAAATAATATCAGGAAATTAACTAAAAGCTCTTGGAAGTTTAAGATACAAAAAATTACTCATAAAACCAAAATACTTCTTTAATGCTTTATATAGGCTTCTTCAAAAAGGACATATATTCTCCATGTCATAAAACACAGAGTTAGTTGTTGACAAAAATTTATCGTGAAAAAGGAAACAATACAATCATATGAATGTGCATGTGTTTTGGTGCTTTATTATGTTGGTTTCCATGACAACAATAAAAACAAAAAGCGAAAAAAAGAACTGTAAGAAGTGAAAAAAGAGCAATTGCGGAATCGTATTCACCATCAAATAGTAGAGTTTCATTTGGTTTGCAACAATTTCTAGAGTTTTTCGTATTGTTGCTCTATTGTTTCTATGTCTATGACCGTTCGCATAAATGTATATTTGTATATGATTGTTTCCTATGTATGATATCCTATACATCCATAATATCCTTTTATGTAAGTTTTTATGATTTTTTTGTTTAGATGTGTTTTATTACATCAAACACTACCTCAGACATACATACATACATACATTTCGACATTTTTCATTATACTCGTGTTCCTTTTGCAATGATTTTTTGTGGTTTTTAATGTTGTCATTTATTATTTATTAATGTTCATGTTTTTTGATTTACGTTACGGTGCTTCTTTCATATTTTTTTAATCTAATAATTTTTGGATCTTATTTTTATTTACTATTTTTTATTTTCGAGACCTTAAACATATCATTGCAATTAAATTTTTCTTACAACTTTTTTCTTGTTGATTTTGGGTTTATCTAAACCTACAAACCAACTTTTAAATAGATCCATTTTTATAAGAAAATCGTGGAAACGTATATAGAGAGCTCTGTTTGGCACTATATTTTATTTTTAACTGTTTTAAAAAAAGAAAAAAACTTGTGGTATTAAGTTAATAGGATTTGTTCCGCCAGTAAATGAAATACTGTTTTTATTCCTTTCGGTGAAGAACGTCATCACTGGCTGTTTGTTTGATAATGCTTTTTACACTATGTCGGGGTAGCCTTTTAGACCGCCAGTAACTCTGCTTGAAACACACTACATTCATCTATGTATATTTTTCGAATTTATTCAGTTGTTTGGGAGTTTATTTCCTACAAAAAAAAAATTAGCTAATATCTAATACATATAAAAAAATAGTAACTCATTTCCAACTGTCTATCTGTCTGCTTTTCGTTTGTGTTCGCATCACGTAAAAACTATTGGATGGACTTTCACAAAACTCTGTGAGGGGGTACCTTAGCATCCTTATTCCAATATAGGATACTCTTTTTTTTTTTCCAAAATATCTCTTTTCCAAGAGAAAGTGCAGAAAAAGCAGTGAAAAGCGCAATCTGGTTTAAAGGTACTGAAATTTTCGGTTTAAAAATGAGATATTTAAAAACAACTTTTATTTTTGAAAGTTGGATATTTGAAACACTACTGCGCAACTTTAAACGCCAATTGAATAAAATTTGTATTTGATTTGTATTTTTACTGTGTAGAATTACAATGTTTTTAAAATATTTTAAACACCCTTTACAGAGCTTTACAATAAGTTTTAGAATCTTTTTAAATTTTAGAATTTTATCCAGGGATGGATACCTTTATTTAAAGTAAATACATAAGCCATAACTGAAGCACTGTAAAAGTAAGAGTCTTTCAATTGGTGTGGGATACTCTCAAAGCAAAATCGAGCAAAATATTGTCAGGACGCCCACGACGTGGCGGGCACAGCTAGTTTAGTAATAAATTACGAGTGCCCCTTTAGACTAGAACGTAGTATGCTAGTCTATTATTGTAGGGTAGGGTTGCCAGATGCCAAAAGTCAAAGAACCGGAGAATGAAAAAATTTACCTTGATTTTGAAAAAAATTATTGGCCAAATTGAAAATGCACTTCTATCGGGTGGTTAAATTTTAAGGGCCGATGTTGAATGCGAACCACACCTAAACGAGAAGTTCTTTGCTGCATTTAATTTGACATTTCTCAATTTCAGACTAACTCAATTTGAAACATGTAAAGATATACAATCGATCAACGCGGTAAAGTTATTCAGGCTTATTATGAAAATGGGCGTTCAAATCAAAATGCATTTCGAATAAAATCATCTTCAGTGATGAGGCTCATTTTCACCTCAGTGGATTCATCAATAAGCAGAATTGCTGCATTTGGGAGAATGATAATTTAAGAGTTATTGTCGAAAAACCAATGCACCCACAAAGACTGACTGACTGTTTGGTGCGGTTTATGGGCTGGCGGCATCATCAGGCCGTATTTTTACCCAAATAAGGCCGGTCAGGAAATTACTGTGAATGGTGTTCGCTATCGTGAGATGATAACGAACTTTTTATGGCCCGCATTGGAAGATATGGATGTGGACGTTACCACTTGGCACACAGCTAACGAAACAATGGCTCTTTTGCGCGAAAAATTCAATAGCCATGTTATCTCACGTGGTGGCGATGTCAATTGATCGCCAAGATCATGTGATATGACACTGTTGGACTTCTTTCTTTTGGGTTATTTGAAAGAAAAGGTGTACGTCGATAAGCCAGCAACAATTCAAGAGCTAAAGGATGAGATAATTCGGCACATTAACGGTATAGAACTTCAATTATGCCTCAGCGTCATCGAAAATTCGGAGCATCGCCGAGGTTGCGGCGGCCATTGGCTCGATATTTTGTTCCATACATAATGAAACCCATACCAATATTATCAAAATAAAAAGAAATGAGAAGATTTTCCTAAATAATTTGTGTTTTATTCAAAATCAACATCGGCCCTTAAAATTTAACCACCCTTTAGTTCATAAGAATAATAATAACATAAAAACAATGCAACATAGAAACGTAACAATTAAAATACAGTCATATTACTAAGACTGTATGTTCGAGTATTAATTTTTTCACAAATTAATTACAATCACAAAAACAGTATACATAGCCATTTTTGTTGCCACATACGGGTATATTTTGTATTTTTATTTACAGAATTTAGTAACTCTTTTGCTGTACTCTTATTAAAATTTCAGCCTTTATTAGGTCGAAGGAGCCCTTGTGAGTGTAGGTTGTCTCAAATACTAAAAGTCCTTTCACAAAAAGCACTGCTAATTGGTATAGAAGGAACAAATAAGATCAATTTATTTAGCTTTTCTACTTTCGGTAAAATATTAAAGGCTTCATGCAGGCAGCAGAAGTCGTTGTTAAATACTTTTAGAAGTTCCGTTAAGTTATCCCATGATAAAAGAGATTGTTTTAAATTTAAAACGAAAATTTTTTTTTGTAAAGTGACTCATCTCCCATATCATATCGTTACTGCAAGCAATTAAGAAAAATATTTATTTTTGAAAATTAAAGAAATTATTTTTTACCTCTATTTTAGCTTTCTTTAGATGGTAACTGGATCCAGACCATTCCACTGGACAATCCAGGCCATTCAAGGCGGTCTGGCAACCCTACCCAACATCCTGGGTGTTTCACTACGACGGGTGAAAGTTTTCGTTTTATGCTTCCTAAATTAAAAATTGTAATTGTATTTCAACTATTGATAAATAAAAAAAAATAAATAAAATGGTCCAGTATAAAAAATAGTTAAAAATTAAAGGGTGCCCCATAAGACATGAAAAAACTTACAACTTGTATTTTTAAACTTCTACTGAACATAGTACGGAACTCTACGTGTGTGAGAGTAATGCTAGGAACACAATTGGGACTAACGACGAATTTCGTCCAGCATGACGAATTCGTTGTTGAAAGTTCGTTGCGTGAATTCGCAGTGTGACGCACAATAAGGAAAAAATAACAGCTGTTATAATAAACAAAGTTGTGTGTGGCAAAAAATAAAAATTCAAGTTCAAGTTTAATTTATTGAGAATTTTTTCTAGTGTGTGGCATAAGATAAATATTAAAAAATATGAATCAAAGAATTTTGAGTTTGGTTTAAATTATTAAAGTAATAAAAATAATGTTTATGATGGTTTGAATGCAAAAATTAGGCATTAACAAAAAACAATTAAAAAGCAATTTTATGGTAAATAATTGTGTATATTTAAAATTAAATTGTGCTATTTAAAATAAAACAATTATAAAAGATTGAAATATATCTTCTTTTACTAATATGTTTGAAAATAAAAAGGAAACGCGGTAACTCTGTACTGATTTGTTCGTCGTTCGTCGGCGTTAAAAATAGAAATAAATCTATCGCAGTGTTCGTCACAAACGACGAATTTTGTTTCACGGCGGTATTGTGTTAATTTTCATAAGCACAAATGTGTTTTATTTTTGACGACGAAAATTCGCACTGAAAAATTCGTCGTTCGTCTCAATTGTGTTCCTAGCATAACTCGCAATTGACTGATTTATTTGTTGTTTACTTGCAATCAACTATAAATTAGTTATCTGTGCAAAAACAAACGAAAATATTTTGTATACAACAAACGAGCATAAGATTATTTAATCAACACGAGATCTGTTTTCCATTTTTATTTTTCAAATGCAAAATTAAATTGAGATAAATTTATTATTCTTCATAGATTAAATAATGCTAGAAATCGGTCACCTCTAGCTTAAAGTAAAGGCTACTTATTTTAACAAAAAACTACTTATTTCTCTGATAAAATCCTAACTTAAGCTATTGGTAAGTTATAATATTGGGCCTTAATCTACGACGTTGTATAACACCAAAGTTAATATTTCTTGCCACTGTTAGTGGCTTAAGAAGGTAAAACAAAAGAAAAAAAATGGTGAAAAATTATTTCTTGTATCATGATCGAACTTTACAAACCTTTAGTTTGTTTTTATTTAAAAAAATGTATTACATCATTTGCTAAAGTAAATTTTATCTTTTCAATTTGAATAATGGTTTGAATTTGAATTTTTATTTTGTAATTAGGGAAATTAAAATTTCTTTTGTCTTTTCTACTTTTTACCACTAAAAAGTAGCCAAAAGCTTATTATTAAAATATTCTTTTATATGTTTTAATTCAAAAGACTACAATTTTTTTATTTTCACAATCATTTCTGTTCATTCATCGCATTTACACATTTATTTTAGAGAAGCACACTTTTTTATTCTGTCTAAAGAAACAAAGTAAGCTTTTGGATAAATGTGTTTAAATCCTGTTTATACCCTACATTAGAGATTAATCATTCCTCATTGACATAAGAATATGTAACTAAATATGTAAATGGTTTTTGCTCAGAATAAAGCATTCAAGATTTTAATCACTTAAATTAAAAATGGTCATGCACTGTAACGAACAGAAAGATTATAATCGCGAAAGACTACATGTAAGAGTATGTCTTTGCATGAATATGGAGAATTACTAAAACTCATAAATTAATTTAAAATAATTCTTGCAAGAAAAAACCGACTTCAAAACAGTTAGAAGGGCACCAATTCTTAACTAAAAATATAAGAAGTAATCTGTATGAATTAGATTTAAACCAAATAAAAGATGCGCCAAAATTAGCGGGAAAAAAGTATAGACAATGTGAATGATAAGCCTCTCCCTATTACTGTTCAAAAGTTCAGCAGCATCCGTCTTTTATGGGGACACCATTCAAACCTATGTCTATTACAGTTTCAAAGGTAGGGTCACATAGATCAAATAACATCACCTATTGGGATACCCTTTAATTTACAATTTTAAATTAAAGACCTGTTGTTATAGAGGACTTGGCCACAAAGATTCGTTGTCAATTTCAATTATCTGTATATAACGGTTCAAAAGTTTAACTATATATATCAAAATATATGAACTATTGGGACACCCTTTACATTATAATTCCAAATATTTATACTTGTTATTATACCAGAGAAAGTAGTGGACATTCTGCCTAATTTTCAAGTGTTTGTGTTTAACGGTTCAAAAGATAGGGCCATATAGATCAAATTTCATAATTCATGGGGACACCCTTTAATTTCAAAATTTAAATTGTATACATGCAATAGTGAAATACAGGTTCCTTGTAAATTTCAGCGGTCTGTGTACAACTGTTCAAAAGTATGGCCATATACATCAAATTAAATGAACTATTGGAGCACCCTTTAATTCATAATTTTGAATACCTATACGTTTTATTATAACGGTCATAGTAATCGAAATTCTCCCAAATTTTCAAGGTTTTGTCTATAACGGTTCAAAAGATAGGCCCAAATAGGTCAAATTACGTCACCTATGGGGACACCCTTTAAATTGTAAATTAATTTTTTTAATAACTTCTGCTGTTGGGAGCTATAGCCACAGGCAATTTTTTAAAATTTTAATTTGGTGCCCTTTACGGTTCTTAATACACGTAAAGAACATGTATGTTGCATGAGAACACCCTTTAATTTTTAATATAATGAACTGTAAAACCGTACCAACCTGAAAGCATAACCTTTCAAATAAAGAAAAAACATTTTTAAATCGGTTCAGAAATGGCTGAGTTCTGCGGTTACATACATAAAAAAAGCAACATTCAGACGAATAGATACCTCCTTCTTTTTTGAAGTTGGTTAAAAAAAAATTTTTGTTATGCAGAAAATTACACCACTAGTTCTAGAACGAATCATTAGCACCACATTTTGTATCATATACGAAGCGTTTCATTGGGAAGAACAGATTATTGTGCTCTAGCTTTAGTCCTTGAACTAACCCAGCGTTGTGTACATAGTTTGATTGAAACTTCCTTGTGGTGGCGACCGGTAGGTATCTGTTGGGATTCTGGCTAAGATAAGTCTAAATACCTGTCGAATTTTTTTTTTTCGTAATTTTGACTTTCCTGCCCATGTCGATATGGAGCAAAAAATCAAAAACGATACGTCTGTATCCGAAAGCGATGGACAAGGGCGTCTCGAACCAAACTAAGAAAGTTCTGTTTTTATTAGCCGCATGAGGTGAACACGAATAACTCTCAAGAGGTAAATAATCTCTAAAGGCACCCCATAGAATCTTATTTTGGCGCCTTTGAATTTCTTCTACATTGCTAACACCAAATTGCTTTGACGACCGACTTGTACAGTAAAAGTTTACAATCTAAACTTAAGGTAGAGTTTCTGCCAATAAGCCAATTTAGTTGTGCTGCTTTTAATTTCATTTGTGTTAACTTGAAATCTATATGCCTTTTCCAAGTAAGGCGGCGGTCAAGATGTATACCGAGGTATTTGACGTTCGAAGGCTTATGTATCATTTTATCATTAATGCGAATAGGGGGGCATGACTCCCTAGGCAGTGTGAAAGTTATATTAATACATTTTTGTTCATTCACATTTATTCTCCTCTTTATTTTTCCGAATTGAGTATGTGGTCTTATAAATGTTGTGACGCTCTTTGGGCGCTTTCATGAATACTTAAAAAAGCTGTGCCATCAGCAAATGTTGATGTATGGATTCGGGTGCTATTTGGCTTATCTGATGTGTACAGTAAATATAAAATCGGTCCCAAAATACTACCTTGGGTAACTCCGGTTTCAATGAGCTGAGGCGAGCTTAAAAATTCTCCTTCTTTTAGTAAAAACTTTCGATCCGTTAAATAATTTTTTAAGGCTAGTTCTGCTTTAACTTATATATTAGGCCTTCGTGCCAAACTTTAGCGAATGCTTCATAGTGTAAGTAAAAGGTCATAATGCATTTCCGACCAGCTTGATTTACCATAATTCTTTTGGAATATATAATTTTCTAATAATAATGAAGGGTACCGGATAATCTTCTTTGCCAGTAGATACGAGTAATACAAATTTGGTTTTACATTTCTTCTTACTGCTATGTCGCAATTTATTCAGATCAAATGAAAATCGCAACAAAGTGCAAAATCATGTTTAGTGTTTATAAATAAAACAAACACATGACGTTTTCTTCTTAAAATACTCATCGTATTATTAAAACAAATAAAAAGATATTATTTTTAAAGCAAGAATTTATAATTGAAGATTTTTTATTTCAGAAAAACAAATATTTCCTAAGCACCCACTCGCGTTGTGTGCGTCCTGGAAATTTTTTTTCGATTTTGCTTTGAAAGTAAATCCAAACCAAATTTTAAGACAATTACGTTTTTACTTTGTATAAAGGTATCCATCCCTGGTTAAAATTCTAAAATTTTTATAAATTTCTAAAATTCTAAAAAAAATTGTAAAGATAGACAGGTAATGAAATACTCATTATTTTAAAACAGCGCCTTCTGCTGCGCAAAATTGCTCAGAATATACTGCTTTCAAAAATAAAAGATGCCTTAAAGTATGCAGTACCTTTGAACCAGTTAAAAAAATCGAAGAACATTCACTGCTTTTTCTTCACTTTCTTTTGAAAATAAGATATATTAGAATCAGGATACTAAGGTACCTCTTCACACCTTGGTAAAATCCATCCAGTAGTTTTTACGTGATGCGAACACAAAGAAAAAGACAGACAGACGGACAGGATATGAGTTACTGTTTTATTATATGTATAAATTAGCTGTGCCCGCCAGGTCGTGGGCGTCCTGACAGTATTTTGCTCGATTTTGCTTTGAAAGTATTCTAAACCAATTGTAAGACTTTTAATTTTATAGTAGTTCAGTTATGGTTTAAGTATTTACTTTGTATAAAGGTATCCATCCCAGGATAAAATTCTAAAATTTATAAAAAAATCCAAAAATTATTGTAAAGCCCTGTAAAAGATGTTTAAAATATTTTAATAACAATGTCATCCCACAAAGTAAAAATAGAAATCAAATACAAATTTTATTCAATTGGCGTCTACTGTTGCGCAATAGTGTTTAAAATATCCAACTTTCAAAAATAAAAGGTGTGCAACCGTGCTTAAAATAACCCAGTTTTAAACCGAAGTTTTCAGTTTAAATAGCGTTTTTTCACTGCTTTTTCTCCACTTTCTCTTGGAAATCAGATATTTCTGCGGAAAAAGTATCGTATATTAGAATTGATTTTGTTAAAATCCATCCAGTAGTTTTTACGTGATGCGAAAATGTAAAGTAGACAGACGGAAATGAGGTGCTGTTTTATTATGTGTATATATTAACGTTATTTCCACCTTTAATATTACCTCTTGTTGCTAATTTGTTTCAATTACTTTTTAATTATTTACATTAGATGATAAAGTGAAAATTAACTTATTTATTAAATGTTTTATGGCGGCTTAAATATTCATTTTTACGCGAATGTATAATTTTATTTGAGTTTTTTTATGTAAATCTGTGTATGTATTCGTATATTTATAGCCAAAAACGCAGGATAATATTTTTTCATGTATTAAGGCGTGAAAGTTTATTCACCAACATTTCCTGTCATATTACCATGAACATACCACCAACCAACCAGCCACTAATTCCACTTACGATATAATAAACATTATAATCATTAATATATCCACCATCGTAGTCATCATCACTATCATTAGCAGCACCACTACAATAACGTATTTTTAACTCGCTGTTCTCATAAACCCAACACGATTAATTGTTGGCAAAAACCGTTGACAGTTACTGTAAATACGTACTTAATTGCAACATAATGTCATTCGTTTAAAGAAAATTAAACTGCAGAGTTGTATAAAATATTTTTGCTTAATTATTATGGAGTGAATGGAAATTGCATATTTGTTGTGGCTTATTTTGGACATATGATGGTCTTCTTGCATTAACAGTTGGGGAAAATTTGTAGGTCTTGGGGGTTTCCGACAGGGTTTCCATTTTTAACCAATCATTTGAAATTGTTTGATATGAAAGTGTGTCGTACTATTTTTACTCTTTCGTAGTTCTGAGTTTTTTTTTCGACGTTACTAATATACAGGTATAATTGAATAGGCAGTTTCGAAAAGAACACAACTTTAATTTTAAAATTTAAAATGTTCTGGAAGTAAATTATTTTAAATTATTTCCGAACAGGAAACCCAACACTATATGTGACGCAAGCTGAAGAAAGGGACCTTATTTTGCCAGGGGTCGAAATTGACTTTTTAATGTTTTTGGATAAAGTAAAAATTCTAGACAGAACACAAAAAAAAAACCGGCAAAAGTCTAAGAAATTGACGAAAATATCGCGTTTTGAAGTTTTAAGGTCAAAAGTATTGTTTTACGATAATTGAGTTTAAAGTTGGATAATTAATTTATGCAAGTTTTCAGTTGTTAAGACTGCCTAAATAGATGTTAAATATGAAGTAAAATCTATACTGCTGTTGATGTCAAGATATTGTTTGGTGAAACAGAAAACATAAATTTTGTTTTGTCCCGTACTGAAAATTTTACTCTAGAAGGTAACGTCCTTTCGTCAGCTTGCGTCACATATTTATAAAAACATATGTACCTTATTTGTTTATACAAACACACCTTATAACACAGTGAAACACGGAAAAAAATAACCATATACGGACAACACTACGTGATAAAAGACCAAAAGAAAAAGACCCCTGTCTCCCAGTTTTGCCCAAAGTCCTCCAGGTTTTTTTATGGGCCCTCAAAGATGTGGGGCCTCGATGTCATTTTTACAAAAAATGATCATTTACTTAAGCTCATATTTTGCAAACCGTTTGAAATTTTGATATACTCTCTGAGGCAAAGTATATAAAATCAAAAAAACTTCATCTTCAAGGTCAAAATCGCAAAAAACTTTAAAAAATTCAATTTTTTTTACCTTTTTCCCCCTGTTCAGGTCCATGGGTAGCAAACCGTTAAAAATTCAAGGAAAAATAGAGTTAGAGTAAAGTTAGATTCTAATAATCTTATAAAACCAAACACAAAACTATTGTGGTTATATACCATCAAGCTTATCATAATTGGTTTGCTAATAATATATTACGGTTATAAATACAATATTATGTTGACATACTAATAAAACTTTGGTTGTGGTTTGAAAATTATATAGTTCAATCCAACCACGTTGCATTTTTTGGGTGTATTAAATATTTAATGATCAAATAATAACAAAACCTTAGTTATTCTGACCATAGTAATGATTAATAAAACCATGAAATGTTTGTGGCAACCATATATTATTACAGAGATCTTAAGGTGGTTCTTATGACCATACCATCACCACGTTTCTTCTCTGCACACGATAATAATTGTTCTCTTTGTATGGAAGGTACCACGCCCACTGTGGTTCAATTTTATCAGGTTTTTGTAAATCGCATATTTATAAAAGGGTTACTGGTGCAAAATTTCAAAGACTCTGCCTTTTATAGTTATCTAGGTACACGGCTACACAGCCAGTTTTTCCACATTATGCACATTATTAATGAGAAAGCTACTTGTACAAAATTTCAAAATATTACTATTCCCTAGTAACACGATGATATATATTGACTTTGTAAAGTGCCAAGAAATATAAACCTTATTGTACCTAACGGATATCTGGTAAGAAGTATTTCAAATTCCAGAAAGATCGGACCACCCCTGGTGTAGGCAGCTAAAGCCTTCCGACAAACAAACAAACATGCATTTATACATATTTTGTGCTTTATATATATAGATATTGCATTACTTATTTTTGTTTTTATTTATCAAATTGCGATACCTTCGATCGCAGTTTTCTTTATCTTTTTAGGGTTCCGTACCCAAAGGGTAAAAACGTAACCCTTTTGTTTTCGCTACAATGTCTGTCCTTCTGTCCGTCTGTCAGCGACTTTTATCTCTGGAGCCATAACAGGTAGATATAGGTCTTGAAATTTTCACAGAAGATGTTGCCGCTATAGCAGCAAATACTAAAACTTATAAGGTGTTCCGATAGAGAGGTGTTATTCACGAATATGTGTTTATAACTGGAACTGTAGGAGGCATAGACTCAAGATTTAAAAACAGTAATTACAACTTAGTTCGCTATATAAACAATTATAAAAAATCACCCTAACAATTAAAGGGTGTTCCGCTGGTGACGTGATTTACATGTATATTGCCTAAGTTTTGAACCATAATAGGTAGACTCATGAAATTTTTAGGAAATTTCAGGAATTTGTGGCAGCTATAGCTAAAAAATCTAAAACTTATAGGGTGTTCTGAAAGTGATGTGTTAATTACGATTATGTCTTTATTTCTTGAGCTGTAGGAGGCAAACACTCAAAATTTGTAGACAGTAATTAAAACTATGTTCGCTTTATAAACAAGTATACAAAATTGAACCTAAATATTAAAAGGTGTTCCGATAGTGAAGTGATTTGCATGTATATGTCCTAAGTTTTTAGCGATAATAGGTAGAATCTTGAAATTTTAACAGGAGGCGTATTACTACGGCCACTATAAAAAATAGTAAAAATTAAAGGGTGTTCCGCGAGTGACGTAGTTTGCATGAATATGTCTTAATTATTTAATCGTAATAGGTGGATTCATGAAATTTTCATAGATGGCGTATTACTATGACCCCTATGAAAAATAATAAAGATTAAAGGGTTTTCCGGCAGTGACGTGATTTTCATGTATTACGCCTTGTTTCTTGAACCGTAATAGGTAGAATCTTAAAATTTTGTGCAGAAGATGTGTTGCTACGGGCGATGTGTTCTGACAGTGACATGTTTTTCACGTATAGTGACTTATTTTTTTAACCGTAATATGTAGACTTTCGATATATTTATAGAGAGGGATCATGGTCGCTACAATAAAATTAAAGGGTGTTCCGAAAATGATTTGATTTTTACGTAAATAGCATCATTTTATGAACCATAATAGGTAGACTCTTGAAATGTTTACAGTAGATCTGTTACTTCGACCGCTATAACAATTACTAAAAATTTAAGGGTGTCCATTGATGAAATGTTTTTCACGAATATTACCTTATTTTTTAAACCGCAATGGGCAGGCTACTGATATTTTTATAGAAGATGTACTACCATGGCCGCTATAATAACAATTACTAGAATTTAAAGGGTGTTCCAATAATAAAGCAATTTTCGCGAATATGACTTTAATTTTAAAATTAAGGGGTGCCCAAAAGACACAAAAAATTAACAACTTGAATTTTTAAAGTCGTTCCAAACATAGTACGGAGCCCTACGTGTGTGAGACTAACTCGCACTTGACTGATTTATTTCTTATTGCACTTGTTTTTACTATTCCAAATGGGTTATAGACATACTTTTTAAGTAGCCTTGGTTGTTCATCTAATTATTCTCTGGGTGATTTTTATAAGTCCTCCAGCGATGGGTTAAGTTGGAGTTATTAGATTCTAGTTAACAAGCGGGAATCTTGTCATTGTTTTCAAAATGTAAAACTTAGGTATTCTTGAATTGTTTTTTGTTTAACATAAAAGGTTAAAAAATGGAATCTATTTCAATTCTATTTCAATAATTTTATAATGAAAAATACCCCAGAATTATTGACTAATAAAATTCGTTTTTAGGAACTTTTTTTTTGCACCACCCAATACAAATTATGTAGCTGAGAATCCTACAACTTGTGTACAGGCTTTTCAAAACGACAGCCTTGACAATTATTTGTAATAAAGGTTTTTGCCTGTGCAAAGTGAATTTAATTAGTTTTGAAATTATAATTTTATCAAAGTATTATTAACAAGTAAATGTTTCAAACACACTTTTAGAGCTGAAGGGTAATTTAAATGAAAATATATATCTGTGGCAACAAGGAATAAGTGCTTAAGTCGACTTAAGCAAAAATTAAGTTACTGGCACCTTTGAAATCTCCGTACTTCAAAGTACCCGTGTGCAAATTTTCAATTATTTTGAACTATTTTTCAGGAAGTTATAGCAAAAAAACTTTCTACTAATCTTTTTTCAATGCCGAATCGTATTTGGAAAAAAGCTTAAGAAACTACAAGGTATTTTTCAAAATCATAGCAACTCCTTTTATAACTTATTAATTGCAACGCCTGCGTACTTTTGGTAGATATAAGATATTTTTCAAAATCATACGTTTGACTCCCATAGGTAAACTTTAAAGATAAGTTATTTTTTCAAAAAATTTATTTTAAAGTTTAAAATTGCTCTCCTACAAAACTTAAAAATTAGACTTAAGCACTTTTTCCTTATTGCCACAGATATAACGAATGAAATTACAAATAATTTTAGAGTGTTTAAATATTTATTTAAAACACATATTTAAGAAATTATTGCTTTTCGTAAAACGACCTTTATAGGAACATAATTCGGTTTGAAAAAAAAAATATTTTTTTTACTTTATGAAATGTTCGCCATAAAGCTGTAACTCACACAAAAAAGCACTAGAAATACTACTGTGAGACTCTTATCTATACATATAATAAAATAGTAACTTATTTCCATGTGACTGTCTGCTCTTTGTTTGTGTTCGCATCACGTAAAGACTACTAGATGGAATTTAACAAAATTTTATGAGGATCTTGATTCCAATATAGAATAATTTTTTCCGCAAAAATATTTCAAAAGTTCCGGTTTAAAGATACTGAAATTTTCGGTTTATAACTGGGATATGTTGCGCACCTTTTATTTTTGAATGTGGGATATTTTAACACTAACAGGTGACGCCAATTGAATAAAATTTTTATTTTATTTAAATATTTTATTAAAATATTTTAAACAACTCTTACAGAAGTTTACAATAATTTTTAGAGTTTTATATAAATTTTAGAATTTTATACAAGGTTGATTTTAACAAAATTTTGTGAGGAGGTAACTAAGCATCCTTATTCTAATAAAGGATAATTTTTTTTCTGCAAAAAATACCTTATTTCCAAGAGATAATAAAGAGAAAAAGCGGTTAAAGTACGCCGACTTATTTATGCCGATTTAAAAGTACTGCATACTTTCAGGCATCTTTGATTTTTGAAAGCAGGACATTTTAAAGACGGTTGTGCATCAGATGGCGCTGATTTAAAATAATGACAAAATATTAATTACTTACTGCCAAATAGCAAGTTAAATAAAATTTGATTTCATTTGCCTTTTTGCTTTGTGGAATTACAATATTATTAAAATACAACACACCTTTTACAGAGCTTTACAATAATTTTTAGAATCTTAGAATTTTTTATAAATTTTAGAATTTTATCCAGGGATGGGTACCTTTTTATAAAATAAATATGTAAAGCACTATGAAAGTAAGAGTGTTACAGTTATTGTGGAATAATTTCAAAGCCAAATCGAGCAATATATTGTCAGGACGCCCACTACCTGGTGGGCACTTGGTTCAAAACTTAGTATAATAAATTCTTTTATAATCTTTGCAATAAAATAAACGTACAAATATTTACAACAACTAAGGAAAGTTAGCAGTACTTTATACTTCCCTCCGGGGGTTCCAATTGTCATTTCAGTATATTCTCAAATGCCTTGACGCGGTTCACTCGGGGAAAGTAGTTGCACCAGACTCTAGGTTTCCTAGAACCTAAATCTGGAAGAAAAGGTCTGTGTATTATAACACACGGGTTCTCTTCGAGGCCCGACCAGTGCCCAAAGGACTGGTACCACGGGAATCGGTAGCCCCACAGAGAGCCTATCCTCACTGTGACCGGTTGTTGGTGAGGTCCCCTCCGGGGGTACACGTGGTGGTTGTAGTTTAAGATCGATTAATGTAGGTATGGTGCAAGGTCGATCAAGTGTGCTGTTGCACTCTCAATAGACGGAGTTTGGATAGTCTGCAAACCCCTAAGCAAGAGGCTATAATATGGATCTAGGCTTGCCTTGGATAAGGCTTGCCATATTATATAAATTGCTACTCACACACAAATTGCGATTGGTGGCAGTCATAAAGTGTTGTTATACTACACAAGCTTATATTTCACTCGGTGGAAAGACCACCGTGGGATTAGGCCTAACCGGCAGCTGCCCACGTTAATCTTGTTGCACGTCAGTACTTTATACTAAGTAGGTTTTTATACACATTTGTTTCATGTTTAAATCAAAAAATATCACAAACTTCAAAAGAGATAAAACCTTATAAAAGAAACGAAATGGGACAAATGACTCTTATCTAAAGAAAGTGGCATATTAAAAAATTGTTATCGCCAAATTGTTGAATCGTATTCAAGTGCGAGCCATTCTAATGATGTGAAAGATCTTTGGGATATCGTTCAAAAAAATAAGAAATAAAATAGTATAGCGTGACTAATATTGGAGCATGGCTTTGATATATTCATGAACTATTGGATGCAATACACTAATGTACCTATTCAACGTTGTTGTTACCCTGATACACGATATTCGACTCGTTTAATATTCCCCTGTAAGTGGTAATAACAAAAATTAAAAAAAAACAACATAGTTTTAAGAATAATAGGAAGACAAATTTCGTTCTTTCTTTTATATATTTATTTATTTAATGCTTATTATGCTGCCTCATATAGCATCAAAAATAATGTCTTTGATAAATATGATTCCTAAACTAGGAAAAGATCTTATAAAGGTAGAATCATACAGACTGATATGTTTTACTTTTCCTATATTAAATTATTTCTTCTTGCTCAAACAATATATTTTCAAGTCTCATGTTCATTGTTTTTTATAAATTGCTTTTTGTCAATATAAAATATTTTATGTTTTGAAACCAAGGTATATTTATTTTACTAGGTAGTGGCATCCCTACAACAAATACAACAATACAAGAACAACATGGCACTTTGTTGTTGTTTTGTTGTTTGTTTTTAGTTCGAAATGTCATAAAACATATAAGAAAATTGAGAAGGCATGTATGTGTTTTGTTGCTTTCTCACTTCTACACTATAAAATTTCTGAACACATACAACTTTTGACATGTCGAACTACTAAATCAGCTGGGCGGACGACACTACCTAGTAAGATAAATATACCTTGTTTTAGAACCAACTAGATTTTCATTAAAAACACAACTACATATTTGATTTTGCAAAATATTGAGGCAATTCACTATGTCTGCTAAATTCCTAAATCCTAAAGTGCTATTTAGGGTCAAATAGCACTACTGTGAATGACCTGTGGTATGGCAGTCATTGTGTATTTAAATAAACGTCATATGACTACACAGAAATTTCATAAACAACAGAAAACATATAATAAAATCAATCATGCCAACTTTTCCAAACAAAAAACGCAGAAATATAAGTGTGGCATTCTAAGCAGGACAGGATTTATTCCGAATCATCAATTTGGATTTAGAAAATAACACAGTACACTGAACCAAAAATTTAACTAAATACTGTAAAATGGGGTGTACACGCAAAGAAAAGACATGGTCATGGTATGGTCACAGGAATCACATTATATTCTCTGTAACAATGTATGGTTGCGATGAACAAATTTTAATTGTTTGTAACATTACTTTGGTCACGATAAACAACTTTTGGTTATGATTTTATTATTAAATGGTTACTACATCCAAAACATTCAATATGCACAGAAAAAATTATTTTTCAGATTCTAACAATTAATTCGCATAAATAGAACATTTTTTGTTTGAATCTGGTCCTATAAAAAAATTGTAAATTCAGACAATTAATTTTAAAATTAGTTTATTGAAAATATTCCCCGATTTTTTCAAACAAATAATTGTGATATTTGGTAAAAAAAATTTATTGACTTTAGAAAAAATTTTCAAACAAAACATTTGTCTGAATCAGACAAAAAAGTTTACTGAAATAAAAAAAAAAAAATTTAAAAAAAATATTGTCTGAATCAGACAAAAAGTTTACTGAAATTAAAAAATAAATTGAAACAAATAATTTATCTGAAACAAATAAAAAACTGATATAACAGACAATTTTCAAACAAATAATTTAGCTAAATCAAAAACATTTTTCGCTAATTGTGTTTAATAGTAACAGTTTTGTGACTAATTTAAATAACTACTGGGTAAAATTTGACCAAATTAAAAAAAGGTCAAGACGAATCACTTTACAGGATGGCAATGGCAAATTCATTTAATTTCGCTGTTTCTTCAAATATCAAATTCTACATATTAAAAAATGTTTTCTATATATTTAATTTGACATTTTGACCAACAGTGAAAATAATGTATCTCCCTTTTTCATTTTACTTTGGTCAAATTTTAGCGACTAGTTACTTATATATTTTAGGGACAAGGCGTTTCCTCTTGAACACAATTGGGGGAAAAGCTTGTATTTGATTCATCTAAATTATTGGTATGGGAATTGTTTGCTGGTCAAAAGCATATGTCATACATATTTACATAAAGTTGGCCTTTGCCGCCCCCTGAAAAACTGTGAATAAAAATCAAAGTATATACATATGAATATGTAGCAATATCTTCAATAAAAAATTTGTACATTTTTACCTTTTTCTCTGCAGCTAATGGCTTTTAAAAGTTTCAATATTAGGGCTTTAGATATTTTTTTATTAAAATAAATTAATAATTAAAATAAATTTTCTTTTTGAAGTCTTGAAAAAATCAATATAAAATTTTTTGTTATTTTTTCAATGCATGACAGAAAGTGTTGCCGTTTTTTTGCGAATGAGTAATTATTAATAAATGGGCCAAAAAATTGCTTGCATAATATCTGCTAAATTGTCGTGTAATTAACCGACTTCATATAACCTGAAGGTTATCAAAACGTCTGAGTTAACTCCTAAAAATTATTTAATTCTGAACCGATTTATATTTATTTTTATTTGAAAGGTAATAAAGGCTTATAAATTAGTTCCATTCAAAAAAGTTCATAATTTTAAAAATTAAAGATTGTGCATTGGGAAAATCATGTATGATTTTTACGTTTCTTTTGAACCCGAACGGGCACCAATTTCATAATTTAACAAACTAATAACAAAATTAACTTACAGCTTAGTATCCTTATAGTTGATGTAACTTGGAAATTAGGTAAAATTTCAGATAGTCCGTTATGACCGTAAGTATAAATATTTCAAATTAGAAATTAAACAGTGTCCCGATAGGTGATGTTATTTTGTGTATATGGCCTTATCTTTTAAACCGTTGTAGTCAGACACTTGATATTTACACAGCCTTCATATTGCTACATCTGCAATATTAAATAAAACTTAAAATTAAATAGTGTTCTCATGGATGATTTAATTTGACGGATACCTCCTTATCTTTTAATATACAGATACACGCAAAGAAAAAACATGGTTATTGTATGGTCACGGCAACCACACTATGTTCTCTTTAACAATAGATGTTTGCTGTGAACAAATTAATGTTATTTAGGACATTACTTTGGTCACGATAAACAAGTTTTTTGTTAACAGTTAATCATTCAATGGTTATACGCACCAAAAAAGCAACATGGTTGATTTGAAACATATTAAAATTCAAACCACAACCAAATTATTTTTAATATTTAAAAATTATAAACATAATATATTATTATTAAACATAGTATGTTAAGTTTGACTAAAAATAAACAAGTAATGTTTGGTTTTAAAAATACATATTTTGGTTTTGACATTTTTTCAGTTCAGAAATATGTGTGTAAGCTATCGGTTCATCTAACACCGTAAAAACATTAAATACCGATTTGATGTCAACAAATAAATTTGTTTTTTATCATAAATGATAGTTTTAAATTAATAATATCAAACACATAAAAGGTAAGCAGAAAATATCAAAATATGTATGTAAGTCTAAATGGAAATATTCGTGTATTTGTTTTTTGTTATTTATATATATATTCATACGTTGTCACATATAACCATTTACATGTTTCAAATTATATTATAGTATGTTTATATTATAAACATAACTATGGTTATATTTTACAATGTTATTTTTATGTTCCAACGACAACAATATTATTTTTATATATAACCATATAACTCAACCATAACATGTTGTTCTTAGATTATGGTTACCTCAACCATGTTTTTTCTTTACTACACGGCACTTAAAAATTATATAGTATTTATATTGCTGTGTATGCTATAATAGCAATCATTGAATTAAATGTTTTGGGAATTCAGCTATTATTTTAATAATACAATGCTAATAACCTATACTATTTTATAATGAACCAATTTATAATTTAAAAATATTTCATTGGTTCCTCAAGCAAGGAAAGATTTAACCACATTTTAAGAATAGAGAAAATTATTTATAAAAATAATGATAACTCTTTAAGAAGTCCAACACAAACAATAAAGGATTTAAATAAAACACTTATTCGAAAACTTCATAATGATTTTTAGTTTCCATCTTAATAAGTTTGTTTATTTGGCTGTTCAAAATAACTTTGTTATTCCTACGACGCACAGTGGTGCCACTTCATACATCCAACTGCAAAAAATAGAAGGAGTGATCCTACAATGATGAAATTTGGCACACTTATTCAGTATTATATAGATAAGAAAAATTCAAAAAATTTTTGAAATCCGTCGACTCCTTGGGAATCCTGCCTTGGACCCCCATTTTTTCACATATTTTTCTTCTCGGTGTATAAGCAGGAATTCTCAACAAAATTCGATGAAATTCGGCACACATCTTTAAGTTGACTCAGTATTATTATGTTATAAGTACTGAGGTGGAATATTCTTACTAAATTTTATTTTTTTCATAAGATTAACAAAAATTTCAAAAAATTAATAAAAATTTGAATACATATACAATCATTACTTGGTAATGAAAAGTTAGACATTTTATTCTTCAATGATCATTTCTTTAACTACATCATCCAATTCCAAAATATATTTATGAGGCGGACGTCTTAAACTACTAATATATAGATCAGACGACTCAAGTAAACGATGAAAAACATCAGTATTTGTTGCAGTTCTACTGCACTTTCTAGAAAACATTAATCTGTAATTTCTATAATCTTTATTACGTGCTTCTTCTGCTTCCTCGGAGAGCATTCCAATTGGGAGTACTGCTGCATCTATTATGTCCTTTCCATGTATAAGGATTTTGTGGACAGTAACAGGCATGAAATACCACTCATATTTTTGGACAAACAGTTGAGCAGTTTGCCACGTAAATTTTTTAAACTTTGTAGTATCAGTTGCTTATATCAGTTGGCAAACTTTGATTGTATTCAGAATGTCCTGATGAGCCATCACATCCCCACTTCGAGATTAGAGTACATTCAAAATTTGACATTGAATTAATTTGTTCCTGCGAAAAACTTTCAAAAAGTCGCCTTGTCGTATGGTCCATAAGACTTTGTAGATCCACAGAGGCTTCTTTTTCCAACACTTGCACTTTATCCGGATAACATTTCTTCTTTTCAGCTAGCACTTTTTTGTAAGATGGCAAAATGTCATATCCTTCTCTTTGCAAAACGTACTTTATTGTTTCGTACTGATGTTTTGATAGTTCTGCATCCAGCATTAAGGCAAGTGCAGTTGTTGAAGTAATATGTGACTGTGGTGTTACTTTTGTACCTGGTAAAGTTCCACTCGCCAATATACTGGGATGCTAAATCAGCAGCTTTGTACCTTTTACTACGATACTTGCAATCTTCAAATTCCTTAACTGGTCTTCCTTTTTTCTTTGAACAGCTAGGTTGGTCATCAGCAAGTGATACTTCGAATATATCTTAAAAATTTTACAATAACCCAAATTATTTATTTTTTGTTTTATAAAATTTTTACTCAAAATGATTTACTTTCTAACCAAGTCGAATTTTTTTTAAAGAAATAAGATTTGATTTTGTGCGCTTCCACCCAGCGATTTAAAAAGTGGCACAAAAATCGCCTTTGAACTGCCTTCTTCACTATTTCAACTTCATCAGTGGTAAGCATCGAATTTTTTTGTTTTATAAAATTTGTTAACAAATCGACATTGTTACCACAATTCACTATGCAACACAGAAAATAAACTCATTTTAATAATAATATTTTAAATTTTATTATGATATTTATTAATGTGAACAATTTAATTTCTTTGATTTAATTTTATTTCCAATTTAAGCAGCTTTGTTTCTACCTATATATTATTTTTATTATTAAAACATATGGTTTTGTTTTTTTTTTTTTATTTCTTATGCACTTTTTCAAAATATGTAGCTGTCAATAATTTATTAACAAATTGTTTTTATAATTTTAATAACTGCAGTTTGATTAAAAAGTAAAGGCCTAAGATATGCAACGTTTTTTTTATTATAAGTGCGAGGGTGCAATATTCATGACTTTTTTTACTAAATTTTAATTTTTTCGAAAGATTGAGAAAAGTTGGTGAATTTTTTTAGCTAATTCGAAAGAAAACCCTTTTACCTACAATTTTATTATACTGAGAGCACGGAGGCAGACCTAGGCAAATGACTTTTTCTCCAACGAAATCGGCCAATGCTAAATTTTACAGGACAATTTTGATGCGCCCATATCTTCGAAAGTACATGACCACTAATCTTTTTTTTTGCTCCTAAACAAAAAGAACATCTCAAAGTTAAATAAAATCGACATTGACGTTTCACCAGTCGAAATACCTTCGATACACAAATCCCTGAATTTCAATAAAATTATCATATATTTTAGCTTTTTAACAATCAGATGATTTCAACCGATTTTTTTAAGTATATATCTATATATCTTAAGAAAAAAAATACAGATTTTTCATCGGCAGACTCTTCTCTATTAAATGGCATCATTAGATTTTTGAAATGTGATAGTCAAAAAATGCATTTTTTGCAGCAGCGGCACCATAGTGCGACGTTTTGTATAAAACCGATTTAAATAACAGTACGAAAATATTTTGCTGTCTATACATAAATACCAAACTTAAATTTTATTAAGAAAAAAAAAACTTTTTTGCTTTTTAATTTCATAAGGTTGTATAAAAGGACGTAGTTCCCCTACTAAAATATAGGCTATTCAAAATTTAAAAGTTTTTGAATTTTATTTTTACAGAAGAACAACATTTAAATATTAATAAATTTAGTTTGATCAATTATATTTATTACGGCAACACTGTTAGCAGCAAATTAAAAATCAAGCAAAAGAGTTATTAGATTCAAACAAAAAAGTTCTTGAAAATCAATAAACATTGAAAAAAACCATTTGTTTGGAAATATTTTGGTAATAATTTTTTCTGTGCGGTTGATTTTTATTCTACAAATTTTTATAAACTTCAAACCACAACCAAAGTTTTGTAAATATTCAAAAATAATATATTTAAATTTAAATAAAAATTGTTTGTTTTTCATCATCGGGTTTAACAACAGAAAACAAAATGTTTTCTTAAAAGAAATAAAAATATGTATTTAATTATTTTTATTCAAGCTTTAGGTCGTTAATTATTTTTATTTTTATTCTCGATATTTCGCTACTCCTTTGTGTAGCATCATCAGGAAAAATTTAAAAATTAATTAATTAATTAATTTTTCCTGATGATGCTACACAAAGGAGTAGCGAAATAAAAAATTTAAAAATTAATTAATTAATTAATTTTTCCTGATGATGCTACACAAAGGAGTAGCGAAATATCGAGAATAAAAATAAAAATAATTAACGACCTAAAGCTTGAATAAAAATAATTAAATACAAATGATTAAAAAGGTCAAATAAACTATATTAAAATAGAAATAAAAATAGTAAAAAAAAGTCAAAATTTATTTTTGTAAAATGTAATGTAAAAATTTAATATTTAATTAATCGTTACAATATTAAGTAAGTATTAAATTTGGCTAATTTATGTATCAACGAAAACGACATGAAGATTTCATTGATACAAAAATTAGCAAAATTGAAATCATTATGATAATAATAAATATTATAAAGTTTAATCCTTTTGCTTCCCATACCAAAGTAATTGCACTTGAAAAAGTTGGTTTTGAATATAAACAACAAAATTCTGCTATTCGTAAGTGTATTCGAGTCCAATTGTTTAAAAACTGAAAAATATCGAGCGTTTTGTACCTCTTGACTGTGGCTTGTCCTACGTACATTGAATAAAACGGTCCCGGGTTGGGTCGTAAAGGTCATGCTGAAGAAGCCCCGTTGAAGTTCTAAAAAAGTTTGTGTTTTATTTCAAAATTATATTTATGTATGTGTGGACCCGTACATACATATCTATGTATAATAAAATGTATGTTTCAAAATAAATTAAAGAAAAAAATAAAAAAAAATTAAATTACATTTTTTTAACCATAATATAATATTTAATTTAGCCATATTATTATAATGTTCAACAATAATATGGTTTAACTACAACCATATAATTTCACCATAATATGTTGCTCTTAGTTTATGGTTACCTCAACCAAGCTTTTTCTTTGCGTGTAGAATTGAAGAAAAGTAGGTTGTTATAGAGTTAACAGACATTTTAGTCAAATCTGCAGAGGATTTTCGTAAAAAAATATTTTAAAAAAATATTGAAGAATATTCTCCAATATCTCTATTTCTGTTTGTTATTTAATAGAGTGTAAATATGATAAAAATAAGTTAAATGAATTAAAATTTATAGTTAATTTTTCTTAATAAATTTTATTATTTTATAATATCTAATGATAATATGAAAATAAAATTGTATATCATTAATGCCTTTTTAGCTTTTTTTCGTCTTTTAAGAAAAATTATACGAATAAAGCTTTTAGTTTCTGTTGCGGGCAATTGATTTAAAATGTTTTAAATAAAAAATATATGTACATAAATTGAAAATATTTGCTATTTTATATGTCAACTCAAATAATTTCCCTAAAGTTAAATTTAACTAAATTTCTTAAATTTAACAGCTCTTTTTTCATTCATATATGAGCCGTTTTCTTTGAAAGTGGTGTAAGTGGTGTATTAATTATGGAGATATTTAAGGTTTTGATTAACAAAAATTTATACTTTCAATGAAAAAGCCAGCAAAAAGTAAAAATCTTACATTTACAAAATGTTAACTACGGGATCTCAATTGAAACAACCTAAAAATGCTTTATTTCAACATTTACCATTCAACCAACATTACTTAAACTCTTGTTATTAATATATGTATGTATGTACATATTTTAACTTTTTTCATTATGATCAAGTTTTTGAAAATAGTCATGATGTGTTGGAGGGATATATGGTAATAAATCAATCATATCTGAGAATTTTTCGAACGTGATGGGTCTGGAATGATGATATAAACGTGTCAGTACTATGTTTCTGTATGAGGACAATAAATTTAGTGTCTTCAAATCCTCATTCGCACTAAATGACGTTTTATACAACATTGTATACATATGATTTGCTTTTTACAACCTTTATCCAACATATCTTCAACAAATTTACCTCTTCTTGTTTGCATTGTATATTAATCGGGGAAATAGTGAAATTCTGGGAAATTATAAAAATGTTTATGTTATTTACAAGAAATTATGTAGTACAATTTTGAACTAAATAGTAGTATGTCTTTGAGGATAGTGGGCTGACACCATTTTCAAGGTAATTATATTGGTAACTTCACTAACTACGAAAATTTATAATGATCAACACAATGCAAATTTTAACAGTTTTTTTTTTTTGGAAAAAGTTTCTAAAAAAAGTTAATAGTAAATGGTATTAATTTTTATCATTAACTAATTTTTTGTCAAAATAGACTTACACCACTTCCAAAGAAATCGGCTCATGCATTCTATTTTCTTCAAAAATAAAATAAAAAACAGTAATATAAACGAAAAATTTGTCAAAAACAACGGATAACTTTGTCATATTAACTTCTTTAAGCGATCTAAATTTAACTGATTTTATTATTTATTTTATTTAACTTAAAAAAAAAAATAAGTTAAAACAGTAGTAGTTTTAACTTATTTTTTTTAAGTTAACAGAATTTTATTTGAATTTTTATAAGTTTTTTTCAAGTTTTATGGAAATATGTTTTTGAAAAAAGAAATTCTGTTTATTTGAATAAAATTGGTTTATATGAATAAATCGTATATAGATTTGAATACAGGTCGTTCTTTTTTTAACCGTACGGTTAAAACTGTTGGTTTGTGGCCAAAACCCGTCCTTCTTGCACGTATAAAAATATCTGTTTCTTCTTGATTTTAATTGTCGGTTTTGAAACGTGTTCGTTCAAAACTGCTCGTGTGTGTGATTTCGCAGTTAAAAAGGACCGTTTTTGTGAGTTTTACTGTCAAATTTGTATTTTCTGTTTTATTTATGGAAACAAATTGAAATAGTTTACCTTTTGAGTTGCACCTTTGTTGTTATTGTTGCCGTCATGATGCCACCAAGTAAAATTAATACGTCTTGAACTAAAGTAAAGAACGTGTAGTGTGTGTATATGGTCGCTGTTCGTGTTTGCCCGTACAGTTTTAACCGTGCAGTTAAAACTGATAAAAAAACAACGACGTGTATGGGCACCTTAAAAATTAAGTTAGTTTAACTTTTTTTGTCGTTAAGGTTCTTAAAAGATTATTTAACGAATCGCAAGTTTTTACTAAAAGTAGGTGACTTTTTAAGCTCGCCACAGCTCATTGAAGCCGGAGTTCCACAAGGTAGTATTTTGGGACCAATTTTATATTTACTGTACTTATTAGATATGCCAATTAGCACCCTAGTCCACACATCAACTTTTGCAGATCATTCAGCTTTTTTAAGTATTCATGAAAGTGTCCAACAAGCATCATAACTTTTACAAGACCACATACTCAATTTGGAAAAATGGCTAGAAAAATGGAGAATAAAAGTGAATGACCAAAAATGTACTCATATAACTTTCACACTGCGCAGGGAGTCATGCCCTCCTATTCGCATAAATAACCAAATGATACCACAGCTTTCAGACGTTAAATACCTGGGTATACATCTTGACCGTCGCCTTACTTAGAAAAGCCACATTGACTTCAAGTTTACACAAATGAAACTAAAAGCAGTACAACTAAATTGGCTTATTGGCAGAAACTCCACCCTGAGCTTAGATTGTAAACTTCTACTGTACAAGTCGATCCTTAAACCAATTTGGTATTATGGGATTCAGTTATGTTGCACTGCCTCAGCTACCAACGTAGAAAAAATTCAAAGGCGCCAAAATAATATTCTACGTATTATTACATCTGCTCCCTGGTATATAAAAAATTCGAACATCCACAAAGACCTAAACATGCCATCAGTTAAATCAGAAATAGCGAAACATGCAGTCACATATCTAAAGAGGCTTGAATCTCATCCAAACCCTTTGGCGCGTAACATACTGAATGAACCTGGTTACATTCGACTGAAAAGAAGAGATACTGCTTTTCTTGGCCGTATATTAGAGGGATGACCCGCAAATGATTGCAAAATCCGGAAACAAACATTATTTTTGTCTAGCACTGGCTGGACTTAAAAAGTATATTTTATTTTAGACTTAAAATACGAGTAATTATTGTTAGTTCAAAAATATTGAAGATACAATAAATTAATTATGAAAAAAAGTTCTCTAATATTTTTCGTTAATATTATCTACGAAATTTGGTTCAGTGTACAATCGAACAAACACACAGATTAGAAAATGTAGTCAAAAGGACCTTTGAGGAAAGAAAACATTATTCAGCTCTTTTCATAAATGTGTTTCGAGCGCTCCACAAAGTATGGCATAAAGGCTTAATATATAAGTTAAAGCTAAATTTGCGCAAAAACTTTTATAATTTGCTAAAAAGTTATTTAACTAATAGAAAGTTTATACTGGAAGCAGGACACCTTTTAAGTTCCCTCAGTCAATTGACGCCAGATTATCCCGAGGTTGTGTATTGGGACCTATTTTATATTTGTTGTATACTTCGGATATACACAGCTTTTTAGGGTTCCGTACACAAAGTGTAAAAACGAAACCCTATTGTTTTCGCTACAATGTCTGTCCGTCTGTCAGCGCCTTTTATCTCTGGAACCGTAATAGGTAGACTCTTGAAATTTTCACAGATGATGTATAGTTGTTGCCGCTATAGCAACAAATACTAGAACTTATAGGGTGTTCCAATAGAGAGGTGTTATTTACAAAAATGTGTTTATTTCTTGAACTGTAGGAGGGATACACTTGAAATTTACAAACAGTTATTAAAACTTAGTTCACTATATAAACAAGTATAAAAAAATAAAACTAAAAATTAAAGGGTGTTGCGATAGTGGTGTGAAATGCATGTATAAGGCATAAGTTTTGAACCATAATAGGTAGACTCTTGAAATTTTCACAGAAGGTGTATAGCGATAATAAATAATAAAAACGTAGTTCGCCTTATATACAAGTCTAAAAAATAAACCTAAAAATTAAAGGGTGTTCAGATAGTAGTGTGATTTGCAGGTATAAGGCCTAAGTTTTGAACCGTAATAGGTAGACGCTTGAAATTTTCACAGAAAGTATATAACTGTAACCGCTATAACAACAAAAATTTAAACTTATTGGGTGTTCCGATAGAGAGGTGTTATTCACGAATATGTGTTTATTTCTTGAACTGTAGGAGGCATTCACTAAAAATTTACAAACTGTAATAAAAACGTAGTTCGCCTTATATACAAGTCTAAAAAATAAACCCAAAAATTAAAGGGTGTTCCGATAGTGGAGTGATTTGCATGTATAAGGCCTAAGTTTTGAACCTTAATTGGTAGACTCTTGAAAATTTTACCAAAGGTGTATAACTAAGGCCGCTATAGCAAAAAATGTTAACACTTATAGGGTGTGCAGATAGAGAGGTGTTATTTACGAATATGTGTTTATTTCTTACAAACAGTAATTAAAACTTAGTTGGCTTTATAAACAAGTCTAAAAAAATAAACCTAAAAATTAAAGGGTGTTCCGATAGTGGTGTGCTTTGTATGTGTAAGGCCTAAGTTTTGAACCATAATAGGTAGACTCTTGAAAATTTTACCAAAAGTGTATTACTGCGGCGACAATAGCAAAAAGTACTAAAACGTAGGGTGTTCCAAAAGTGACGTGTTATTTACCTTTATGTCTTTTTTTGAGCTGTAAGAGGAAACCACTTACAATTTGCAGACTGTAATTAAAACTATGTTTGTTTTATAAACAAGTATACAAAATTGAACTTAAATATTAAAGGGTGTTCCAATAGTGTCGAGATTTGCATGTATATATCCTAAGTTTTGAATGAATAGGTGGAATCTTGAAATTTTTACAGGAGGTGTATAACTATGTTCACTATAACAAATAATAAAAATTAAAGGGTTTTCCACCAGTGGCGTGATTTGCATGTATAAAACCTTATTTCTTGAACCGTAACAGGTAGACTCTTGAAATTTTGTACAGAAGATGTGTTGCCATGGCCGATATGACAATTACTAAAAATTAAAGGGTGTTCCGACAGTGACATGTTTTTCACTTATAGTGTCTTATTTTTTAATCGCAATAAGTAGACTCGTAATACATTTATAGAAAGGAAGTTACCATGGCCTCTATAATGAATAATAAAATAAAGGGTGTTCCAACAGTGACAAGATTTTATAAACCGTAATAGATACCCTCTTGAAATGTTTACAGTAGATGTGTTACTTCGGCCGCTATAACAAATACTTAAAATTGAAGTGTGTCCATTATTAACGTGTTTTTCACGAATATTACCTTATTTTTTTAACCACAATAGGTAGGCTCCTGATATTTTAATAGAAAGTGTATTACCATGGCCGCTATAAATTCAATTACATATTAAAATTTAAAGGTTGTTCTAGTTATGATGCAATTTTCGCGAATATTACTTTAATTTTAAAATTTAAGGGTGTCCCATAAGATATAAAGAAATAAACAACTGGAATTTTTAAATTATACTGAACATAGTACGGAACCCTACGTGTGTGAGTGTAACTCGCACTTGACTAATTTATTTAATTATTCATAAAAGTCCTCAAATAGCATGACGATATCTATAAGATGACATATTATATTAAGAAAACTGGTTAAAGAAATGGGGGAAAAATGACACAAAATATACCCACATAACGTTTACATAAATAATCAAATGATACCTCAAGTTTCCGAAGTCTAATACCCCGGTATACATCTTGAACGGTGCCTTACTTATAAAAGCCATATAGAAAAAGGTAGCACAAATGAAGTTTTTTTTTTGTTTTTTTTTTTAAAGATAACACTACCTTGCTTGTCTGCAGAAAACAAGCACTTTAGATATAAACGTGCCATTGATTGAAGCATATGTACATCGTGAAACTTGCATTATCGTATTTAATCAAGCTCCAAATCCATCCAAACTTGCTGAGATGTATCCAAAATGATACCATCAACCGTAAAATAAATTTGTGCCTTACTTTGGCTGGATTTAATTAATTATAATTTAGTTTAAGGAAGAGAACACTTATTGTTAGTTTCATTATACTTGAAGTGTCAATAAATTAAATTGTAAAAAAATATTAATGTTTGACATTCTGAACCAGAATAAAATAATAAATTAAAATTTACAACAATATAATGTAAAATATGTTATATTTATTTACAAGAAGAACAAGGTTTCTTCCCTGCTCATTAAAGGTCAGCTACAAAAGTTAAAATGAGAGTGTGGCAATAAGAATACATTTTAGGAATTAAATAGGAATATGATTTAACGAAATGATTATCCTCCATGTCTTATATTTTCGATTGGGTGCAATTTTTGACCGATGAAAAATGCACTAATGCTTTAAAATTATATGCTCTTTAGTAAATATTGTTTTCGGTTTTGTTTTTGCTTTGTTGTGAAATAAAAACATCGCCATATAAAAGCTGGCTTAACAACTTTTAAGTTTATGCTGCGGTAAATGCAGTTTCTGCCACTTAATACTTTAATAGTTGCAAAGAAAAACTTTTTCTTTAGTGAAACTTTAAGTAGCTTCGCCATCCATAATACAGTGGAAAGTAGTTTAAGTACTTTTTATATTTATTCTATTTGTTTTAATGTTAGCGCAAAAAAGTCTAGAATACAACTCGTGTTCTTATTTTTGTTTAAATTTTAATTTCTGCCTGTTTATTTTTAATACTGTGACAATAATAGTTATTTCAACAGCATTATTGAGTTGATCAAAACTTAAAGTTCAAACAATTTATGTGGTTTTGTTTGCATGACTACTAAGATTTATGTATTTTATATTGCTTTAAAAAAATTTAAATGGAACAAACAGAATTCTTATTTGCCGAATGTAATAAAATAAAACTGTTAATTGAAATTAAATGAAATGTTTTTATTATGAAAATTTAATTATGAGGACAGTCAGTTTTTAATAAAAGTAAATTTAAGATTCGCAAAAGTGTTTTTAATTTTCCACTAACAAATTGTTGTTATAAGTAATATGGTGTAAACCTATATTCATTTTAAGCATACGTATACGTTATATCGCAATTGTTTTGAATAATAATTATACGTAAGCCCCTACACACACGCAAAGAAAATCATGACACAATGGGGCAAAATCACAACATTTTGGAAATAACTCAGCCATTTATAAAGGGTTAGGCCGATTGATCCAAACTTTGGCATGATTATAGCAAAGGAATATTTCAGCTTAATTAAGTTTTGACGGTGGGCACCATCCACTTGCCATGTGGTCACAAAGTTCGGTACCTCGCCCCTGTAAATTCTTTTAGAGCTTGGCATTTCTTCAGTTTTTGTTTCATTTTTAATTTTTATTTTACACGAGCTTAAAGATCTAGTCAATAAGTATATAATTATTAATTATATAATATCATGCTAATTACCCATAATGTTTTATAATAGAAAAGCAATTTATTTGTTGGGGGAAAAGAGCTAGTTTCTATACGTATTTCACTGGTTGCTCAGGCCAGATCATCAGGAAACCTTTTTCCTAATTTTAGAGAAGCCAAAAATACTCTATAAGTAATAAAATTCTACAAAACACAATGAGATGTTTACATATGTATATGTTAATAGAATAATATTACAGAATATTAAAGCTTCAACAAAACATCTTCCACAATTGGATGGTTTTTTGGCATCACTTAATGCAGCCGTAATGTGGAATGAAATGCATATACGAGTTAATTTTATTCTCGCAAGAGAATCGAAAAATAACAAGTGGTGCCAAAGGTTTGCACAAGCAGTTGCATATTTATTATATAAAATTTCCCCCAATAAATAAATTGATTAGAAAACGTTATGGGTAATTAGCATAATATTAAATAATTAATATTTAATATTATTTAATATATAATTATGGTTTAATCTGAAAATTAAGTTTTAAAATGAGCGATTTAAAATTAATATTTTTGATTTTTTGAAAATGTTTTCAACAATTTTCAGCCCTTTTTTTAAATTTGTTCCCATAGTTAGTGGCCGAAATTTTAAATATTGGGAAAATATTAATATAATATTAGGAAAATATTTTAAAATTCGTTGCTGTTATCTATAAATTTAGATAGTTGGTAAAAATGGTCCACTTTGAGGAAAATTAAAATATTAAATATACAACAAAATTTTTATTAGTACAACGATTCAAATGAAATTTTCAAATGAAATGGTAAATAAATCTGTAAAGGTAAGGGAAATCCCACAATTCCCAAAATAAATACCAAAAAAAACCCAAAATATTATTTTTTTAGTCTTTTCCCCTAATGTCCATCTATGGACTAGGGGTCATGAGATACTTTTAGGTATAGTTGGGGGTATTTATAGATTTTGATCCGAATTCGAAGATATAGATGTGGACGATATGTAGTTTTAACAGGACGGTGCCACTTGTCACACAGCTAACGAAACAATGACTCTTTTGCGCGACAAATTCAAAGGCCGTGTTATCTCACGTGGTAGCGATGTCAATTGACCGCCGAGATTATGTGATTTGACACCGTTGGACTTCTTTCTTTGGGGTTAATTGAAAGAAAAGGTGTACGTCGCCAGTAACAATTCAAAAGCTAAAGGATGAGATAATTCGGCACATTAACAGAGACAAACTAGCGAAAGTACGCAATTTTACCTTTTTAATGTCACTGAAAATTAGGCAGCACCTTTTGTTTTTGTCACCCAGAAACTTTAAACATTATTTACAGAAGCCTACAATTATTTTGCAATTTTATATAAATTTTACAATTTTATATGAACCTTTGTTCCTGAGTAATTACCAAGGAATGGGAACCTCTATATTAAATAAGCACTATTAAAAACGCCTAAAACGTGCCGGGCACAGCTACTCGTAAATAAAATCGAAAACAATCCAATGAAACAAATGAATGAAAGGCAGATAAGGATTTGCACTTAAATAAAATGGAGTTGTGTACAACTCTGAAATTGTAAGTAAAAATAATTTTCTGAAAAGAATGAATTCAAACTAGACTACTAGACAATTAAACTGTATAATTATAGACAGTAATTCCGTGACTGTGCAAAAATATATTTTATTTTGAAAAAAAATGTGTTTAGTTTAAAAACAAAAACTCCTTTTAGCCTAGCTTTTTTACTTTACCATACGTAGTATAAGGTAAAGTATAGTAATCATAAAAAAACGAGGTCGGCATTTCGAAGAATTTATACTTTTTAAGGTGTCGTGAATCCATTTTGGATATTTTCGCGTTGATGTCTGTGGGTGGGTTGGCGGATGGGTGTGAAAGCCACTATTTTTGTGGAGTTTGTGCTGGTAATACTGTTTGAGATATCAAAATGACATTTTGTGTGTGCCTTTGGTATATGGAGATGAAGAGCTGTATAGTTTTTGGTGATAATCGGGAGGGGGAAAGGGGTAAATTCCTTACTCCCAAGTTTTGTGAACGCTCTACCGTTCATATCGTATGACATATTAAAACGAAATTTAGTATGTGTCTTTGGTATATGGAGGTGAAGAATTTTGAAAATTTTGGGCGTAGCCGGGAAGGGTCAAGGAGCAGTTTACTTACTGTCGAATTATGAAAACGTTCCACAGGTCATAACGTATGACATATCAAAATGAAATTCAGTATGTGCCTTTGGTTTATGGAGATAAAGAAGTGTATACATTTTGGGAATAAGCGGGAAGCGGCAAGGGGTAGTTTATTTAACAGCCCAAACCGAAAATAATTAATCTTTCAATTCGAATATACCTTAAACTTATATTTTTTATTTAATATATCCATAAAAATATCTGTTTCCATTGGGTGTGGCAAAGTTGAGTGTAGGTCATTCCAAATTTTTACTATTGTCACTACATATATGTGCACCCGTGCATTGTTTTGATTGTGATATCTGTACCGAGGAAAGCCGTTTCATATTGTTACGTTTTTACTTTACGTTGGGTTCTTTTAATTGCAAAATAAATACACACTGTTATTACTTTTACTTTAAGTCATTTTATTTATTAATACCACTGTTAAAAAAATACAGCAAACTGTTAAACACTCTTAAAATTCGACAACTTAACTCTTTGACTTTTAAATTAATACTGCCATACTACTCACCAGCACTATTCACTTATATAGGTGATTTAAAAGCACCAGAATGTTCTATTCCAGACAGATCTGGCAGGTTCGATTGTTATTGCTCTTGTTTTCTGTTTGAATGTTTGTTTAAGGCGTTACTCTTTATTGTTTGTTTCTTTCTTTGATCATTGTAAGAAAACAAACTATTAATGTTGTTGTTGTTCGAGAGTATTGTGGTTCAGAGCCTATAATGAATAAATTCTTCTTTCGTAACAATATCCAAATATATATGCAAAATTTTATATATTCGCTTGGTTGGGATATCTAGCACTTGAATTTTACGATCGCACAATATGCTTTCATGGATTTTATCTACCCTGTACTGATGCGAACTTTTTATAACCATTGAAATAAATTTTTCAGAGTCCTCAAAGTAAAGCATACGAAACACAGTGCAAAAGAAAACAAAATAAACGGACTTGACAGTATAGGTTCGATTCTACTATCAGAGGGTAGTAAAACCCTATACTCTGGACTCGAAAGATTCTGAAAATCTGTGGGCCGTTCAAATAAGGTGTCATCAGTTTTTGTCCTAATCATACTAGGTGATAGCGCTTAACTTTGTTCGGCAATAATGTAGCTGAGGATTCGTTGAAAAAATGTTATTAATATTTGATGTCAAACAAATATTTAATCCTGCAATTTTATTTTTAAATAAAAAAATTAAAATATATTTTTTTTACTTTTTTCAGCATAACTTACGGGGCCATACGTATAGAGATAACTCAAAAAACAAGTGATTTTCATATAAATTTTCTATACGGTTTGGACACATGGAATATAGAAAAAGCACAGATGTGTTCAGGATTAACGTGGGCTCCTGCCACGGTGGCTTTATCCCACGGTGCTCCAAACACCGAGAGAAATAAAGACGTAGACTAGCGCCCCCATTGTGTAGTATGACAACACTTTACGATTGCCACCAATCGCAATTTGTGTGTATACAGTCACAATGAGTAGCAATTTATATAATATGGCAAGCCTTTCCAAGGCAGGCCGCCTAGATCCACATTATAACCTCTTGCTTAGGAGTTTGGAGACTATCCAAAGTCCGTCTGTTGAGAGTGCAACAGCACACTTGATCGACCGTGCACCACATCTACATAAATCGATCTTAAACCACAACCACCACGTGTACCCCCGAAGGGGACCTCACCAATAACCGGTCACAGAGAGGATAGGCTCTCTGTGGGGCCACCGATTCCCGTGGTACCAGTCCTTTGGGCACTGGTCGGGCCTCGAAGAGGACCCGTGTAATAAAACAACAGACCTTTTCTTCCAGATTTAGGCTCTAGGAACCCTAGCGTCTGGTGCCCCTATTTTCCACGAGTGAACCGCGTCAAAGCATTTGCCATTACTGCAGTGACAATTGGAACCCCCGGGGGTAACAGAAAAAGTGCAGTAGTGTTTCCAAATTTTTTGCAGAATAAAAAAAAATATAATTGAAGTCGTTACAAACCACACTAAGTATGTTGAAGTATTAATTGGCAGATTTTCTATTTAATAGCTAATAATATATTTGTGTGTTTTTTTTTTTATAATAGTTGAGTAGGTATCAAAATAAATCAATTAGCGCCTACCTTTGTATCAATAAATGTTTTTTGTTTCCTTTTTGGTGCTCAATTTAACCGTTATTGTTTTAAGCACTTCATCCTGTGGGACGTGTCAGGAATTGAAAATGATTTTCCCTCTGGAATCATGATTTATAAACATAGAAATGGTTATCTTCCTGTCATAAAGGACATAAATAACAGAGAAAGAAATATCTGCATGAAAAAATTAGCAACAAGCCTGCTCCTTTTGCGTTGTTTTTAAATATTTATGAAAATATTTATTTTCAAATTAAATTCACTTCTTTTTGAGTCTATAAAAGCGACAGTTTTGAAACTTCCTTTACATGTTTTTGTTACTTGCTAATGCAATATTTACCTTGAAACTTCATTTATCCTCTAACAGGATTTTAACGCACATCTTTATAAGCACTGTGTGTTGAGATTGTTACATCGTTAGCCTTCTTTTTCGCTTTCTTAATCGAAATCGCGTTTTTTCTTTACTCATTGTACGAGGATGTATTTGATTGTTTGTTTGTTTTGTCTTCTTTATTTTCTTAAAAACACTCACCTTTAAATCAATGTTGACAAAACTTTTATTGGATAAGTTTGTTTGCAAAATAAATGTAAAAAAAAAGTATGTAAGTTAAAAAAAGTAGAAAATAAATAAATAAAGTGAAGCCTCGTTGTTCGACTATTAAGAGAATTAACGAGGTAAAATCTCTATTATTTAAATATTTTTAAAATGGATTTTTAAGCCAAACAAAATTGATTCAAATTCCTACTTTTCCATCTCTGAAAGTAAAATTAAAAAAAGCGATGAAAAAAGAATTTTTCCTTTTTTACCATATTTTTTATGTGTTTTTCCTTCCTTTAATAGTCTTATTTTTTTTAAATGACTTATTGTCAATATTTGTTAATTTAGGGGGGATATCGTAGTACTCTTTATTTTCATTGAGTCACATGGTACCACTAGCCTTTACTCTTGACTTTTTTGATTTTATACTGTCGACTGGTAATTGTCGGTCTTCATTATCATCAGGGAGCGTTTATTAATTCCTAACATTTGTTCAAGTCTTAGTTCCCCCATAGCATCAACATTTAACAAAATTCTATCCAGTGCAGGTCAAATGTTCTTCCAGTCATATCGCACATTTAAAAAATCTCCATCTCCAAAATTCCCCAAAATGCCCCACTAAAAAGGGTGCTATTTTCATTTAAATTAACTTATTTATATTGTGATTAATTTAAGTACTAGCTGTTAATTTTAGAAATTAGATGATTAGTGTTATAGTAAAGTTTCGCTTATGGCAACACTGCAATTGCACGTTGTGATTTTTTTAGAACATTGTTGCAAGCACCTGTGGTGTTATTTAGACGAATTAGTTTGAAGCAAGGCGAATTCATACCAGGTGGAGTCGATAGTAGAGCTGATTGTTTTTTGCTCTCGTTTTTTTGCTAATGTCTTGTCAAAAAATACATTGTTTCATATCTGCTAATCTAATGTCAAAGTTGTTGTTTTGTTGTAGTTGTTGTCCTACTGCTCACACCTGGTACGAATTCGCCTTGGTTTGAAGCTAGCATAGCCAATTTATAATTCTTTTACTTCGCCAGCGAATTAATGCTATGTGGTAATAGCGGCGAAGGAGAACGCTGTGATATGCATTATTATATAGAGAAATTAAAACATATCAGAAGAATTGATGTTGCCACGGCTGAGTATTTAAAACGTGACCATTGCCTAATAGTCAACGTGCTAACCACTTAAGCTACAGCACCCCCAGTAGTAAGTAATTCATATTTTGTCAGCAGTAAGTAATTCATATTTTGTCAGCGCTATCTGTGTTCTAAAATATCCCACTTTCAAATATTAAAGGTGCCGTACTAAGCAGTACTTTTATACCGGAAAGCGTACTTTCACTGTTTTTTCTCCACTTTCTCTTGGAAATAAGATATTTTTACAGAAAAAAAAATAATCCTATATTTGGATCAGGATACTTAGGTACCTCCCTCAAAATTTTGTTAAATTCCATCCAGTAGTATTTATGTGATGCGAACGCAAAAGAAAAGAAGACAGACAGACAGACGGAAATGAGTTACTATTTCGTTATATGTATAGATAATAGTTAACAAATTTATTAAGTGGAGTGAGGTTTTATCTAGCCATTTTTGGTTATGGGAAGTAGGATATAGGGAGTAGTGTTTGTAGACATTCGATTTAAATCTTCCCAAATTGAAAGTGGCAGGAAAGACATTTGCAAAAAGAGAATCCCAATTACGAACAGATCAGGTAAAAACTTGAATTTTCCCTATAACTCGTAGTACGATTCAATAGCACATCTAACACAAATGGATATACTCCCAATGAAAAGTGTAACAAATCAGAATCGACATGAGTTACTACGACAGGTGCTAACCGATTCTACTTTTGTTTTGACTGCGTGTTTACAATTCTGATTAAACCAAGTTTTCGTTTCGTTCTGATCTGCTCGTTCTGGTTTTTTTGCCGAAAAAGACAAGCAAAATGAGGTCTAAAAGGAAGCAAGATTGTTTAAGCGGCAGCTTGATATGTATAAAAATGTTTTTCAAAATATGCTTGTAGCTTCCACCTTTGTAATGTAATTTTCTTACGTTTTATTTGTAAACTAGCTGAGCCCGCCACTTCGTCAGCGACCTTGCAATATTTTGTTCGATTTTGCTTGGAAAGCAATCCACACCAAAGACCTTTACTTTTTTAGAGCTTCAGTTATGGTTTATGTAGTTACTTTATACAAAAATTATTATTCCTACTGAAATAAGTAAATACATAAACCATAACTGAAGCACTAACCCATATGCTTAAACTATGCATATCGGCTAGTGCTTCAATTATGGTTTATGGATTTACTAATTAAAATCTTTAAATATTGCTTTTTCTCTACTTTCTCTTGGAAATGAGATAACTTGGCGGAAAAACAGTATCCTTTAAAGGGATCAGGATACAAAATTTTGTTAAAATCCATCCAGTAGTTTTTATGTGATGCGAGCACAAAAGAAAAGCAGACAGAAAGAAAGACAGTCAGACAGAGGGAAATGAGTTACTCTTTTATTATATGTATAGATGTCTCTTAACCAACAGATCCATTATATCAAGGGTAAATGGTCGTTTTTTCATCTTAATTTTCCAGTCTTACGTAAAATTTAAATATTGTCCTTGTTACGAGAGTAGAAAACTTAGCCAAAAATAATAGAAATAATAATATAATTCCAATAATCGAAAAAGTATAAAATAAAATCTCCAAAATCATGAAACTATCTCAAAATTTCCCCAAACCCCAAACCAAATTTTTATCCTGATATGGAAATAAACATCCTCGAATCGGGGATAAATCCCCTAATCTGGCAACACTGGTACACTGTGCGCTATCGTCATAGCAGGTATTATCTTTTACGGTTTTCATATTGATTAGATGATATTTGTTACCAGAACCTATCACAAACGCAGTGCAACTCTGTGTTCTGGTCTACAGAAATTCACAACAGATCCCCTTTTTTGCGAGTTCGTCTGCAAAAAAGATCTTAAAGATTAAATTTTGAAATAGGGGAAATGTAATTATTCAATGGAATTTGGAAGTACTGATACAATGACGCTATAAATTCACACTAGAAACACCCTACAGGAACCATCCTACATTACGCGTTCAAATATTTCCAAGTGTATTTTTAATAGAAGTAAAAAAATAGAATATAAAAACTTGTTGAAAAGTATGTAGTTGCATACGGAAGCATAAAAGCAAAAGTTTAAAAGAAAACGATAAGTTTCTCATTTTTAATACGTTGATTCAGCTGATTTATCTGTATTTGTATTTTGATTCTTTCAAGAGAAAAGTTTCTATGGCTAATTTGATTTGTGATAAATGCTTTTATTTATAATTTATTTTCTTTAGAAAATGAAAAGGGATCAAATTGTTAAAGAAATTGCAAAGAAAGTAAGTCATACATTGTGCCAACTGAATTTGAGTAAGAAAATCATTAAGCCAATTTGTTGTAAATTTTTGCATTGAGTTAAAAAAAAATAAATAAATAAAAATTCTTGTGAATATAATTGTACGAGATTTAAGATTTATTTATTTGAAATGTGAAAGCGAAGTTTCCTGTTTTAATTTTTTTTTTGTTTTGATTATTTTCTTCCTGGTTTATTATTCTGGTTGAATTCAAAAACAAAAAACAGTTAATTTTCATATTCTCATGTTTTGTTATTTAAATATAAAAAATTCATGGTTTTATGTTTGGTTGTTCCATCTGTTAAAAATAATTGAAAAAATGAATTGGGATTTATAGCTTTCTTTTAATGATTGATATTTGCTAAAAGATGCAATAATCTTTTTCCTTTTTTCTCTTTATTAAATAATTATAGTTATTTTTATCCTGATTACAAAAGGCAATGTGTTTCATGTTTTATATTGACTAGACGATAAATGATTAATTGAAAAATAATTTTAGTTTAGACATTTAAAAGTAGATATTGAAGTGGTGCATTTATCTTACTAGGTAGTGGCGTCCTTACAACAAATATAACAATACAAAAATACGAAAAACACATACAACTTTTGACTTGTCAAAAGTCACATCCTGGGAACCAGAATACGCATGTCTTACAGACTAACAGACGATTGTAGTGTGTTCCAGGCAAAGGTGTTGGCGATTTTAAAAGCACAGAGCTGGTGTCTGGACATGTTGTAGAAGGGGAAGAGATCACTCTGTACGTCGACAGCCAGGCGGCGCTTAAAGCCTTGAAAAGACACAAGGTCACATCTAGGCTGGTTGTTGATTGTAAAAAGGCTATCGACGCACTGACGGACAGGTATAGGATTAGATTGTGTTGGGTCCCGGGCCATTGTAATGTTGAGGGCAACGAGATTGCTGACGAACTTGCGAGACTGGGCTCGGAAGGGGTAAATTCAATTAGGGTAGAATCGGTTAAGCCACCGATTAGTCACTACTACAGAATGATATCAGACTGGGTAGTCAGGAGAATCAACGTGTCTTGGGAAGTAAGGGGGGATTGCAGAGTGTCAAGGTCAATCTGGCCTAGACTGGACGCTGCGAAAACCGAAATACTTCTGGGTCTAGACAAGAAGGTTCTAAGAGCCGTGATAGGGTTGATCACAGGTCATTGCGCCATTAGGGCAATGGCTAGAAACTGGGTCGTCGGCACACCAGATTTCTGTAGGTTGTGCGAGGATGAGGAGGAGCTGGAAACTGTTGAGCACATTGTGTGTCACTGCCCGGTATTACAAAGCCGCAGACTTAGATGGCTAGGTGATAGATTTATTGAGGGGCTCTTCGACATCGCGCGGTGTAAAATCGAGGATGTCGTCGGCTTCATCAAGGAAATCGGGCGGCTGAGTGATAGGTGTCAGGAAGCATAATAAGTCTCTCTTTTTCCCCATAATTTTCTTAGTTTTGTTGTAGTTTAGCTGAAGGAAATCACAATGGACCAATAGGTATCAGAGTGGATGTGCCATGTTTGGCACAACCCTTCCAAACCTAACCTAACCTAAACTACTAAATCAGCTGGGCGGACAACACTACCTAGTAAGATAAATGTACCTTGATCACTGGTAACCCTACCCGTGTATAATAAATTTTAAAATTATATTTTGAAGTGACACATTGAACATGTTATCACTTGGTTTAGTTTTAGGGTTAACAGTGTACAACAAATTAATCTATACCACATAGAAAATAATTATTAATTATAGGCTTTAAATTAAATCGATAAAATTGCTTAATTTTACTAGTTTTTCTCTATTTTCTCTCGGAAATGATATAGTTTTGTGGAAAAAAGCATACTATGTTTGAATCGAGGTTCTGAGGTACCTCCTCACAACATTTTCTTAAAATTTATCCACTAGTTTTTACGTGATGACAGACAGACGGTTAGAAATTCTAAAAATTGCTGTTATGTCTTCCATTTCGATTACTAACTGCAGCAACAACATAATTTTCAACAAAAAAAATTTCATTTACAGAAATGATCCCGTTACAGTTTTATTATACCCGTATGTATAAATAGATAATATTGTTGTGTAGAAAAATTAAGTACTTCAGTACTTTTTTCAGTACTTTTTTATGTTAAAATTAACGCAGTTTTAGTACTCTTCTTAATTAATCGTTTATTAGCCCAGAAAATATAAAAATGGTGTCAACGTTTTTGAATAATGGGCAGTATTCCCATTGGCGTTTTAATTTTAATAGTTTTACATATTTTAATAGGTTTGACACCGCTTCCTCCAATGGTGACAATCGCACCTGTTTATAACATCCTTCCCCTGTTGCTCTGGAATCAGAGCTTCCTTTTTAACTTGATTTATTAAAAAAAAAACATTTTAATGGATTTTTTCTCTTAATTTAGTTTTACTTACTTTATGCCAACCTTCTACATCAAGAACTGGAGGTCCAAATGGATTGATTTTTTTGCAGTTTCGCTTTAAAAATCACTAAATTTTAGAGTTTTATGCCCTTTCGAAAAACCTTTGGATTTTTTAATACCAAATTAGTCAGCAGCAAATTAGTTGAACGCAGCTGAACGTAAAGGCAAAGCAAGAAATGTAGAAACTGTTTTAGTTTAGTAATCGAAATTCTGTCGAATTGTTAAGTGTTTGTCAATGACGTCACCTACTGGGACACCCTTTAATTTCTAATATTAAATATTTATACTTGCTGTTATACCAGAAATAGTAGTAAATATTCTGTCTAATTTTCAAGTGTTTGTCTATAACTGTTTCAAAGACGGGGACCTTATGGCCAAAATTTATCAGCAATGGAGACACCCTTTACTTTATAGATTTAAATTTTATGCTTGTTGTTATAGCGGACTAAGCAATATAAGTTCTTTGTAAATTTCAACTGTCTATCTATAACAGTTCAAAAGTTTGGCCATATATATCAATTAATGAAAATTTTAATTAATATTAGTCGAACTGTTTTATGTATTACATACAATGAAATTTAAAATCAAGCTTAAGTTCGTTTTTATTTTCTCAATTTATATTAATTATTAAAACACCCTTTAATATTCAAATTCATATTTTATACTTGTTATTATAGCGGACTTAGCAATACAAGTTCTTTGTAAATTTCAAGTGTCTGTCTATAACGGTTCAAAATATTGGCCATATACATATATATCATAAACCAACTAATGGGACACCCTTTAATTTCTAATTTTAAATATTTTTACTTATTTTAGCGGACATAGTAACGAACATTCTGAGCAACTTTCAAGTGTTTGTCTATAACGGTTGAAAAGATAGGATCATAAAGGTGAAATTACAAAACATGTATGTTCTATGGGGCCACCCTTTAATTTTTAAAACTTTGAACTTCTTTTAAAATGGGACCAATCTGTAAAATTGGGTTAGAAATGACAGAGTTCTGAAGGCACAAAAAAAGCAATACACAGACGAATTGGTAACCTCCTTTTTTGAAGTCGATTATAATGATCGACTAATGTAATTAAATTAAATATTCAATATTTCTAATGATCTCTCAAAGTAAGTGCGCTTTATCGTATAAAGATGAATTGAAAGGTATATTTTTAGTCATAAACATTTAGAACATTTTTTAAGAACTGAAAACAAAAAAAAAAAAAAACAAAATATATTTGAAATTGATTTATTTATAAAATATATTTATTTATAAAATATATTTCATAAAAATATAAATGTGCTGTATGGATAACATATACATATGTATATGCCTGTATATTCATATATAAATACGCATACGCAAATGAGTACACATTCCTACTTAGAGAAGCGAAGTAGGAATGTGTACTGGATCTTTTAGAAGAAAGAACCAGGCCTTCTTTGGAAAGCACACAAAAATGAGGATTGTATCCGAGAGAAGGGCTAAGCATGCTTTGAAGTGAGAAGGCCCTGAAGTGAGAAGGCCTCTTTAGTTTTACAACTAAAGAGATTCATATATTTAAATACATATATGAACTCCAATAAAATATTTTCTATTCCTTTTATTTTTGGAAATTAATTTTTGTTTAATCAAAAAGTACCATTTGGTAGTAAACAGTACTCTTTCAGCTAAAGCTTAGTACCATTTAAATTTTGCAACACTGATTGCTATTGTCTTAACAGCACTGATTAATATTGATTAAATTAAATTTGATTGAAATTAATTTAAATTCGTAAAGAACGTAAGGAAAAAGTTAACAGATCCATTAGGCATAAACATGTCTTAACAAGAGTCAAACTTCATATAAAAAAACATTATTTTTAATACTGGTTTTTGTATATGAAGTTTGACTTATGTTAAGGCATGTTAAAACATGTTAATCACTATATATTATTTAAGTATTTACAACAATATATAAATCAGTTTACAGTGTGTTTATTATTTACTTATTAATTTTTATTTATTTTTGTTTAGTTTGATGGAATGTCCATCTTAATTTTATAAAACATTTATCATTTTAAATCACCAATAAAGCTTTATTTGTACATTTTTGTTTCTAGAAAGTTAAACTGTCAAAACATGAACAGCAACAAGAACAAATTATTAATCATGAAAAAATAGTTGGTTCGTTCGTATTTTTTTTTTTTTTTTTTTGTGAAAAAAATACATCTTACACTTGCAGAATGAGCTTGTAGAAAAGTAAAGAAACAATATTAAATTGTGTGTAAATGAATGTCGGTAAGTATTAACACGAAATAAAAAAATAATAAAAACAATATAAATATATACGACTAAATAAGCGACAGCATAGAAAAAGTTTTCAAAGCGTCGAGTCATAAACTGTTCATCAGTCTTGTGCTGCTTTTGTTGTACAATGAACATTATAAATTATAACAAATGAATGATCGAGGGACGCACTGCAAAGATGCGAGGATGATTGCTAGAATGGATACGCGATGGAAGAAAGAAGGACAGCGAAAAGACTGACAGTAAAAATTGCCTTGTCTTGACAAGTTTCACTTACTCAAAGTAAATTTATAGAAAAAAAAAAATGTAAATATGTATAGGTACATAAAAAACAACATTTACATATAGTGTAAAGTGTAGAATACCCCCAGGCTGATTTTTTGTATCGCATTTAATGTTTCATGTTGCAAGTGTAATTATATAAGTTGTGCTTGGTGTTATAAAGTTCACAATCAACTTTTGTTTTTATTGTTGTGGTTGTTGTCTGCTTTACAGGATATGCACCAACAACAGCAACAACAACTTTTTTTTTACCAACTATAAAAACACTTCACGTTTCAGCTATGCGGTTTTAAAGCGTTTTGTTACCGCTGTTGTTCAATGCTTGTATTTATTTAGCCAATCATGCTAATTAGGTGAGAGATAAAGTTGTTTCCAAATATCCTGTAAAAAAGGTAAGTCAATTAATAAATGGTACGGTTCCTTAAATATAAATTTACTTTACAAAAGATCTTAGTTTTGTTTCTCTACAGACGCTAAGAAAATTAATTATCGATTGATACTGGCTTTCAAGTGCAAAGAGTACTACCTAAAACGTGGTTTGATAGTGATATGCTCGGTACCGTGAAATAACTCCCAATGAAATAAGTCCCAACAAAAATGAAATAACTCCCAATACAAATTATATTTGCACCCGGGCACTGTTTAACTGTTTTAACCTCTATGGTATAACAGGTACCTCCCGATGAAGGAGGTCCATAACTTTGATATCATACCATATATCATAGATATATGACCAAAGGCCGGCTATACAGACAATATTTTGTTAGCGAAGCCGCTGTTCCATATACCATAGAGAGATCATTGAGCCATCCTGGCCTGTTCAGCCAGGATGGTATGGAAGGGTTTAACCTCTATGGTACAACCAACACCGGTTTTGCTTACTAAAGTTTTCCTGCATAGCCGGCCTTCGGCCGGGCGCAAGGATTTTCTCCTCTGTGGTATAACGAACACCGGCTTCGCTTACTAAAGTTTTCTGCATAGCCGGCCTTCGGCCGGGCGCAAGGATTTTCTCCTCTGTGGTATAACCAACACCGTGTTCGCTTACTCAAGTTTTCCTGCATAGCCGGCCTTCGGCCGGGCGCAAGGATTTTCTTCTCTATGGTATTACAAACAACGGCTCCGCTGACTAAAAGTTATCTCTGTATCCAGAATAATGCAATTTTAGTCAAATGAAATAACTCCCAATCAAAATAAATGAAATAACTCTCAACAGTTATTTCATTTGGGAGTTATTTCATTGCGAAATAATTCCCAATGAAAAATTATGAAATAACCTCCAAAAAATTGGGAGTTATTTCATTATGAAATAACTTCCAATTTGTATGGGATTTTTGAATTTTTTGTTGGGAGTTATTTCATGTTTTTTGGAATTTATTTCATTTGGGAGATATTTCACGGTACCGATATGCTCACATCGAAAACTCTCACTAAACGTATCATACAAATAGCGTGTCGATGGTTTTCACCGGTAGGTATAACGACAGTATCTCATTTTCTGGCGGAACAAATCCAAATCAAATTAATACCTACAACCGTATTGGGGATGTTTGGCTAATTTCCATTTTTCTAAATGACACTCTTTGCCAAACTTTCAAAGAGCAGGTAGGTCTTTTGATGATAGATGGTGGCAGCAAGTTGGAGATTGGAACCAAGAGAAAAAACATGAATGATACGCTCAATCATGATCTTGTCACAATTTCTAAATTGACTAGAATTTAATGCTCATAAAGATCAATGTTGTATACTTACGTATAGACGTGTATTCGAAAATGATGCCTTATCTGTAGCTATGAGTGATATAGATATTAAGGAATCAGCAGCTATTGATGTTCTTGGCATGAAAATTCAGTGGGATGTCCGATGGACTAAACATATGTTACAAGTCTTAGAAAAATCTATCGTTGCCTACAACAGTGAACTGACTTTTCTGAATTTTTCACAGTTTGTTCTTAAAAATACGGTTTGTAAAATAGGGTATTTATTTTGTTAATACACGACGTGGGCGTGGCACTTTCCATACAAGGTAAATATCTATCATCGTGTAATGGTAACAGTACTAGCGCCTTGAAAATTTTATTATAATAAAATACATAGTTTTGAAAAACATAGACTGGATTAAAATAGTGGGTGTGATATCTCCCATATAAAGCGAAAAATTATTATTCTGTATCTAAAAAGTGCAATAGGTAGGGCCTTGGAATTTCGTACTATTAAGCTCCATATTAACGTAAATAGTTTAGCTAAATACAGAATTAATTGGAATATTGGGAGTGTTACCTCCCATATAAAGTGAAAAATTATTATCGAGTTCCTTGCGAACGACAATAGGTAGAGCTTCAAAACTTTGCAGGAGTAACCCCTGAGCTAATGCGCATGGTGTGCCAATATACAGAATGAATTGGGACAGATTGATGCTGTCACAGAAGTACTATTGCTGCCAATAGAAGTATACGCAAAATTGTAGTAAACATATCTGAATAAGAGGATTTTCGTAATAGTCTTCTGAAACAAGAATAAATTGTTTTTTCCCATCAGAAAAGTTATAAAATAAAAAAAATTTATGCAATACAGTTTTTAGATCAATTTAGTATTTTCGGTCTGCTAATATTATTACCTTTTTCTTTATCCAATAAAAGTTCTTACCTCACCATTCCAACGGTGCTTATTTTCTTCCTACTTGAAGTTTTATATTTCTTTGATGATGATAACGTAATTTCCTGTTAATTTTTTCTACACATTTTTTATTTTTAAATTCAACATTACTTTCTTAGTGTTCCTAGAGTATTTTATAATGTTTCTAGTTAAAGTTTTGTTCTTTTATTACACATTTAAAGCTCTAGTTTGTGAACCATTGCATAATTGTACTTGTTGTTTAATGTTTTATTTTTAGTTCTTGGTTGCAACTGTGAAAATTAAAAGACAACGTGCTACAAATTTTCCCTTAGGGATTGTCAGTGTTACAACACAGTACTTTTCTCTTATTGTGAAGGTTTTTATTTTGCCGAGTTCTCTTCAGTTGTGCCAGTCGACAGACAGTCGGCAGTTGGCTAATGTTCAGTTAAATATATTTGTTGCAATAGTAGACTTTTGTTGCAGGCTGTGTGGTATGTGAAAAGTACTTACGTATTTGTATATGGGTTTTTGTAAATAGTTATGTGTTGCTGTGTGTATTTTGTTCTTTATACTCGTACGTTTGTTACATTTTCTGCCAATTTACTCATGTACGAAAGCAATCAGTAAAGTTTTATTTTTAAACTTCTACTTCATCATTAAGATCAACATCACCATTACCATCCCTTAATCTTTACAGAATTTGTTTGTGTTTGTCGATTTGTAAATAATATGGTAATTTTTGTTCTAAATAAAAAAAAAAAACTTTAAATTTATTTATAAAAAATTTTATCACTTTTAAATAATACGATAATGAGGTAGATACAAGTATGTCTTCAATTTGCACTGATATTAAACCTTTCAAGTAAATATTGAGAAATCTTGCTATAAATTCTCATAAATCTAGAGGTAACACAGTGCAACAAATAAAAACTAAAAAAAAACTCGCTCTTGACAGTATAGGTTCGATTCTAATACCAGAGGGTAGTAAGACCCCATATACTCGGTTTGGCGAATTGGACGACCAATTTTTATTTATAGGCCTCTAAAGATTGTGAAAATCAGTGGGCCCTTCAAAAAAGTTGTCATCAGTTTTTTGTCTAATATGTCATTCATACTAGGTGATAGCGATTAACTTTCTTCGTCAGTAATATAGCCGAGCATTCATTGAATAAATTCTATTAATATTTTATGCACTTTTCGAAACTCTGAATATTCAGTAACGCTATATTACTCTTAATATTTCCTCATACTATATTACAAAATTGTAGCCACGGTAAAACTGAACAACTTTTGTGAAATCTATACATATAATAATATAGTAATAGTAACTCATTTTCTGTCTGTCTTTTTAGGGTTCCGTACTCAAAGGGTTCCGTATTCTGGAACAGTAATAGGTAGACTCTTGACATTTTTACAGATGATGTACAGCTGTTGCCGCTATAGCAACAAATACTAAAACTTATAGGGTTTTCGCATAGAGAGGTGTTATTCACGAATATGTATTTACTTCTTGAACTGTCTATGCCACCTAGACTCAAGATTTAAAAACAGTAATTAAAACTTAGTTCGCTATATAAACAAGTATAAAAACATAAACCTAAGTTTTGAAACATAATAGCTAGACGCTTAAAATTTTCACAGAAGGTGTAGCATTGGCCACTATAGTAACAAATAAACTTGTAGGGTGTTCCGATAGAGAGGTGTTATTCACGAATATGTGTTTATTTCTTGAACTGTAGGAGGCATAGACTCAAGATTTAACAACAGTAATTAAAACTTAGTTCGCTATATAAACAAGTATAGAAAAATAAAACTAAAAATTAAAGGCTGTTCCGATAGTGGTGTGATTTCCATGTATAATGCCTAAGTTTTGAACTATAATAGGTAGACGCTTCAAATTTTCACAATAGGTGTATAACTGTTGGCACTATAGCAATAAATACTATAGGAGGAAACCGCTTACAGACAGTAATTAACTCTATGTTCGCTTTCTAAACAAGTATATAAAATTAAACCTTAAAATTAAAGGGTGTTCCGACAGTGACGTGATTCTCATGTATATTATTTCTCGGTAGAGTCTAAGTAGACTCTTAAAATTTTGTACATGAGATATGTTGCCACGGCCGATATGACAATTACTAAAAATTAAAGGGTGTTCCGACAATGACATGTTTTTCCCGTATAGTGACTTATTTTTTTAATCGTAAAAGATAGACTCTTGATATATTCATAGAAGAAGAATTTCTATGGCCGTTGTAACAAATAACAAAATAAAAGGGTGTTCCGACAGAGACTTGAGTTTTACTTAAATAGCCTTATTTTTTAAACCGTAATAGGTAGACTCTTTAATTGTTTACAGTAGATATTGTACTTTGCCTGCTGTAATTACTAAAGGGTGATCCATCAGTGATATGTTTTTCACGTATATTACCTTATTTTTTTAACCGCAATAGGTAGGCCTGATATTTTTATAGAAAGTGTATTACCATGGCCGTTATAAAAACAGTTCCCAAAATTTAAAGGGTGTTCCAATAGCGATGCAATTTTCGCCAAAATGACTTTAATTTTAAAAAGGGTGCCCCACAAGACATGAAAAAATTAACAACTTGAATTTTTAAAGTTGTACTAAACATAGTACGGAACCCTACGTGTGTGAGACTAACTCGCACATGACTGATTTATTTTTTCTTGTGTTCGCATCATGTAAAAAGTACTGCAGAGATTTTTTTATTCATATTTTATTTATTGTATCTTCAATATATTGAACTAACAATAATTACTCATATCTTAAGTCTAAAATAAAAAAAAAATAAATACACTTAATAAGTCCAGCCAGTACTAGACAGAAAATAATGTATGTTCCTCGATTGTTGAAATCATTTACGGGTCATCCCTCTATTGTACGGCCAAGAAAAGCAGTATCTCTTCTTTTAGTCGAATGTAACCAGGAGCATTAAGAATGTTAAGGATTTGGATGAGTTTAAAGTTTCTTCAAATACGTTACCGCATGTTTCGCTATTTCTGATTTAACAGTTGGCACGTTTAGATCTTTTTAATATACCAGAGAGCAACTGTCATCATTCGTAGAATCTTATTTTGACGCCTTTGAATTTATCAACATTGCTAGCTAAGGCACTGCCCCAAAATTAAATGCCATAGCAGGAAATTGGTTTAAGGAACGACTTGTACAGTAAAAGTTTGCAATCTAAGCTGAGGGTAGAGTTTCTGCAAATAAGCCAGTTTAGTTGGACTGCTTTTAACATTATTTGTGTTAATTTGGATGGTGGCTTTTCAAAGTAAGGCGCCGGTCAAAATGTATACCATGGTATTTGACGTCTGAAAGCTGGGGTAGCATTTGATTACTTATGCGAATAGGGGGGCATAAGTCCCTACGCAGTGTGAAAGTTATGTGAGTACATTTTTGTTCATTCTACTTTACTCTCTATTTCTTCAACCATTTTTCAAAACTGTGCATGTATGTGATTTTGTAAATGTTGTGATGCTACTTGGGCGCTTTTATGAATACTTAAAAAAGCTGTGTCATCAGCAAAAGTTGAAGTGTGCACTTGATTGCTAGTTGGCATATCGGATATGTACAGCAAATATACAATGGGTCCAAAAATACTACCTTGTGGAACTCCGGCTTTAATGAGCTGAGGGTAGCTTAAGAAATCTCCTTTTTTAGTATGAACTTTCGAGCAGTTAAATAATTTTTTATGAGCCCTTAGAAGTTTTTGGGTAAGTTCAGCTTTAACTTGTATATAAGGCCTTCGTGCCATACCTTGTCGAATGCTTGAGAAACATCGATAAAAAGTGCAGAACAGTATTTTTTCTTCAAAGGTCTTTTTAATTACTAATGTATGTTTGTGTGTGTTTGTTGCATCGTATTGTGTTGTTTTTTGAAGCCAAATTGATGGTTCGGAATACATGCTTTTGCGCTAAGATTTGGATTCAACTTAATTATTAATTTGCTCCCAAACAGCTTTGATATGTTTGCTAAAAGGTTTAAAGGCCTGTATGATTAAACCTTGGTGTGGTCTGTTCCAGGCTTAGGTATCATAGTAATCAAAGAAATATTCCACTTTGTAGAAAAGTACTCAAGATGAAAAATGGCATTAAGAACAAAAAGAATAATTTTTTGGTCACTACTGGGCAATTAACATAACATCTTGTTATTGGTTTTATCAATTCCAGGAGCGTTCTTGGAGTTTAAATCAGTTATTGCTTTTTTAATATCTCGAAACTCAAACCTTAGGGTAACAGCCGGACTAACATAGGTGGCAGCTCCGCTATATCAGTCGAGAAAATTGGAGTAAACAAGTTTTTTAGATGATAAATAAACAGATTACCTTTTTCGGTATCATTTCTTGCCCAGCTTCCACAAGAAGTTCGAAATTTCCGCAAAAAAGTCTTATTCCTAAGAGAATGTGGAGAAAAAGCAGTGAAAGTAAGCCTATTTTTTTACCGATTTAAAGGTACTGCATACTTTAAGGCATCTTTAATTTTGGATATATCTTAAACACGGTTCCACAACAGATGGCGCTGTTTAAAAATAGTGACATAATATGTATTGAAAGCGGGATATTTTAAACATTTAAAATTTTGATTTGTATTTTTATTTTGTGAAATTACATTGTTAATAAAATATTTTAAACATTTTTCAATAATTTTTAGAATTTTATGTAGGGATGGGTACCTTTATATAAAGTAAATACGTAAGAGTCTTAAAATTTAATGTGGTTTACTTTCAAAGTAAAATCGAACAAAATAATGTCAGGATGCACACAACGTGTGTGGGCACAGCTACTAATTACTAATATAATCTAAACGTATCTAGGCGCCCTAAACAGCTTATTAAGACCACTTTTCCTGTACCTTAAAAATGGTAGTTGTTTTGAATTTCTTTGTTTTTGTTGCAATAGTTTTTATTGTTGTAAAAAACTGCACCAGTCACTACATGAAAAGGACGAGTTGATATGGAAACCTGGATACTTAAGTTTTTTTAACAATAATAAACAAGTGTGGAGTCACCAAATCTAACAGTTGGAACCTGATTAAAATGAAGTTTGTTCCTGGTGATGGGTAATAAAACTGATTTAGCTGGATTAAACATAAGCCTGTTTGCCTTACACCATGTCCAGACAGCACATAACATTTTTAAGACATATTGGTGATATTGAAAAGGCAACAACGCATGTAAACACAAAAAAAGCCTCTGGCGTTGATAAAACCAGTAACAATATGTTATTTTATTTGCCCCGTATAGCTCGAAAAATATTTATTTTTATTTTTAATGCCATTTTACGACTTGAGTACTTTCCCACAGAGTGGAAGGTGTCCTTTATTACCATGATTCCTAAACCAGGAAAAGACCACACAAAAATTTAATCACACAGACCTATAAGCCTTTTATCTAATATTTCAAAGCTGTTTGAGAGGATGTTAATATCTAAGCTGAAACCTATTCTAAGCGACAAAGGATCCATTTCAAACCATCAATTCGGCTTCAGGAAAAAACATAGTACGATCGAACAAACTCTCAGGTTAGTCATTGTTGTTAAGAAGACATTTGAAGAGAGAAAATACTGCTCTGCGCTTTTTATCGACGTTTCGCAAGCAATCGATAAGGTATGGCATGAAGGCTTAAAATATAAGCTAAAACTGAATTTGCCCGTTAACCTATATAAGCTGGTAGTTAGTTATTTAACCGAACGAAAATTTATTGTGAAAAAAGGAGATTTTTTTCCCCAAGGTAGTATATTGGGGACCTTTTTATACTTATTGTATACTTCAGACATGCCAACTAGTAATTGAGTTCACACATCGACATTTGCTGACGACACAGCTTTTTTCAGCATTCACGAAAGATCCGAAGTAGCATCACGATATTTACAAGACCACATAAAAAAATATCATTAACAAGATCAATACGGCTAGATACATAAGTATATGTAATTGAATATCATTATTATATTCATGAATATTAACAAAATTCATTACACTAAATATAGTATTGATATAAATGCTGAAAAGGAAAGGTCGTAAAACAGTGCCTTGTAGAACTCGAACCAATGACCACCTTTCGGAAACGCTCAGATAAATAGTTGTTCTTTTTTTTAAGACAACACTAACTCTACGAAGCTTTTGGCTTGTCTGCAGAAAACACCCAGAGTGTTTGGCGGGAATCGAACCCGAAACCTCTAGACTGATAGACTAGTGCGCTACCAATCGGTCTATCGAGGCTTATTAGGAACACTGCGCTGTCACAGCCCAAACAGCATTCCATTTAATGCCATCAAGCACTTTAAGAAAGCCTAGGCCAACTATGTTGAGATAGAAACCTGGATCGCAAGGAAGACAACAGACATTTATATTAATAAAATCAATCATTTGACGAGACACTCGTGCTTCAAACACTTTGCCAATCACTGAAATCACTTAAGACATTCGGAGAGTATTTTTTTAGCAATTTTTTGTACTTATGTAAAAGTTGATGTTGTAGAACATTGCTTAATAATAATATTATAATAATATAAGTAGAAATTGTACATATTAATCATTCTCACCAATGGCATTAAAAGAATGCTCACCACAGTCTTATAGACTTCGAAGGCTGAGGGATTATTTACTGATTTGGATTATTTACTGAAAAAAACATTTAAGGTGTCAGGATCTTCTACTTTGGTATTACTCTATTACATAAAGTTACAATTTCAAGTTTACTTTTATACTACTGCAACTAGAAATTGTTTTCTTGGGTGGGTTATCTTAAGCACCAATATTAAATCTGTATCGTTATTTTTTTTATTTTTAAGCTTCGCTACACCTATACACAAAAATTACAATAAACACTGGGAAAAGCAGGTCCAACCTTTAACTCCAAAACGCATTCTATTCTTATGCCAAAAATGTTTCAGTTTATATGCAAGGTAGGACTGTTGCCATCCAATCTGTTTCTGCTAGGCTATGTGTATTAACATGATAATATTTTTTACTTTGTGTGAGAAGTGCCATTCCCACTATCCTAATCCAGTCTGTACTGTTACTTGTGCAAATTTTTAAGACTACATATTATAGTTCACTAGGTACTTCATAACAATTTTTCACTTAGTTTGAGAGCTACCACGTCCACTGTCCCAATCCAGTCTGTATTTTGCTAGCTTATGCACATTAGTATGCGAGCTACTAGTGCAAATTGTACATATTGTAGTTCTCTACATATTGTAGTTCTCTACATATTGTAGTTCTCTAGGTACATAGTAATAATTTTTTACTTTGTATTGGAGGTGCCACGCCTGCTGTTCCAAATCAATCTGTATTTTGCTAGACTATGCATATTAAAAGTTTCAAGACTCTACCTATTGTAGTTCTCAAGCTACTTAAAAAGGTGGGCGCAAAAGTGGACGTGGGCAATGTTTTTTCTTTAAAAACCTCAATTTTATGTTAAGAAGAAGATTAAAGAAGAATTGTACAAATCGGTGCTGCCGTTCTTAAGTGATGCGATCACCAAAAAACGGCATTTGATTTTATTTATATAGAAGATTATTCAAAATATCTCGAGAACGGTTTGGTTTGTTTGCTAAACTAAAAAAATCCACACAAAAATTAACTTTAAAGCATACTTTCCTTATAGGAACAGTGTTACTCTGCATTCTGCAGAGTACACTGCAGATTCACTTCTTGGTAGTTAGTGTGCTACTTAATCCCCAGCTGTGCCTATGTGTCCTTTAACCGAGGCACATCTGTTTAGTTTTAAAACACATTTTAGTAATTCTGAATGGTAAACCTGAGACCAAGCAGATTGTAGGACAGATTCAATCAAGCAGATTGTAGTACAGACTGAGTATACAACTGCTTCTGCTCTACCGTTGATAAGAGCTCCATCAGAAAAAATGCTGATAGTATTCTCCATACACTCATTCTTTTACTCATTCGTTCCATTGGCATTTGAGCTTCCCTAATCTTCTTCAGGTCTAGGTCCAGAATGCTCTTATGCCCGACGTTCGGCCCAAAGCTATGCCAAATTGCATCGCTCTTCATACGCAAAGGTGACATTGTAGCCATTGACCTAATAAATTATTCGAATGGCAGCCCATTGCAACACATACGCATTCAAGCAATCCTTTGAACTAGAGGTGCAAAACTATCGATAGTCGGCCCATTCGATAGTTTCTATAGTTTACTATTACGAGGGCAGTTTGATAATCACATGACATTATTTATATCTAGTGCAGTAACTTCCAATGCAATTCTGATCTCATTAACGGTTATCTAACACTAGACAACTGTCTAATTTTTGGCAAGAACTTCAATACTATCTACAGTTGCATTTTGAGCAAGCATCTATATCAATGACAGCTTGCTAGTTTCTTGACTTTTTGTGCTTATAATCGCAAAAGTTTTAAATGCAACGCTACGGCTAAAGTTAGGATTTTGTTGGAGCGATAAAAAGTTTTTCGTTATTAAAAGTAAGCTAAAAACCACTTTTAACTATCACGTACTGTAATGACAAGTTATAGCAATGAGCATTATATACATTATTATATCGAAAAACTACTTATCGATCCAACAAAATCCTAACTTTAGCTAAAGGCAAGTTATAATAATGGGCCTACTTCTGTTACCTGTCATTAAATACTGGACAGTTGTCTTGTGTTTCCAGTACAGCAACTTCCAATGCAACAATGTTCCCGTTAACTTTTACTTTCGAATTTTTGGCAAAGTACGGTTGCCCTCGGATTTGAATTAATATTTCATTAATTAGAATATTTCATACTATCGCACATAGGGGTATTTTGCCAATCTAGGCGGACATTACTTTCTTTTAGCTTATATTGGCTCTAAAAATGTACTGAGTACCCCTAGATTAATGAAACTTTGCAGAAAAATGTGTTATGGCCGTAGGCTGCCAATGCTACTAAATAGCAAAAATCGGATCAAGGAGAAAAAAGTTCCCCTTGGAAGAACTAAGCCTACCTCTGAAAAATGCAAGTTTTTTTTATTTTCCCGTCATTTTGTTTAGCAATTACAACTTTTAAGGTCAAAGAATGTTCAAAAACTTAAAGTTGGACTCAAAAGATTCTTAAATGCCATTTTTAGCCCCGCCCCCTTTTGTAGGCGGTGAAATAAAAAATTATTTGAAAAAATAAGGCAATTATTAAAAGAAATAGATTACATACTTCTTAAAATCATAAAAATTTATTTTTATGGGCAGGGGGAGGTATTCCTCCAATCCCACCCCCAAAAACGTTCCTGTTAAAAAAAAATGTTTATTTTTTTTTTGCCAATTTCCTAAAAATATTCATTTTTAAGCTTTCCAATGCCTAACCAATCCCCGCCTTCCAAGAATATTATTAAAAAATATTTTTGTAATTTGTTACTTTAAAGTATTTTATTTATCAGAAAATAATTAATTTATTCATAGTAATAACTTATTTATGATTGTAACGATAAATTTTTTTTAAAATTATAACAATAAATTTTTTTGAAATAACTTCTCCTTTTCATTAAGGTGATGATGAGTGCCATGGTTTTTCTTCGTCGGATTCTTCAAAGACCTCTTCCGAATCTGAATCCTCTTCAGCTTTAAGTACAGTTATTTCAGTGTTACCATCGTTGGTGTTTCCAAATTCAGCTTTCGGTACACCCACTACTAGCCCTAATTCACTTCTAAAATTTTCTTGGATATTTTTTTTCCTCGCGTTAACAATGGATTTGTCCGCATCAGATTTTATTTGCCATTTTTTCACTGACAGTTTATATGACAGGTGTAATATGCTCTCAAATAGGCGAATTCTGGCGTGTAAAGTAGATAGTCCGAAAGAAAGGGCATCTACGTCTATATCTCTTTTGATATTTAAATTGTTTTTTGTACAGGTAATAACAGTGTTAGATGTAATGATTTAAATAAAAAAACATCTACCTTCAGTTATTAAAAACCAAAACATTTTATGAATATACAAGGGTTTCTTACTCGTATTTACCTATCCAAGATAAGAAAAAACATAATAAGGTAAAATTTTCAAAAAATTGCGAAAAAAATGGCGCAAATATGCGCAACGTTTTTTTTACAGCATAAAAGAAGAGATCGTAGATTTTGTAGTGATATATAACATTTTTAGGATCCCGATGGAGATCACTCTTAAAAAGCTTTTCACTTTTTTTTTTGGACAAACAAGTTTACAAAAAAAACCTTTTTTTAATTTTGAACGAAATTTTTTATCATTAAAAATTAAAAAAAAAAAATCTAAACTATAAACTTTTTCACAGAAAAAAAAAATCAATACAAAATATTTATTCGTGTAGCCACCAAAAAATATATAGCAAACCTCTCAAAATCGTTTAAAGTCAATATAAACGTATGCGATTTACTCAACTTTCCTGACTTTAACAGTGTCCCAAAACAACAAATCTCAAGCAAACGCCTTGAAAATTTACTATACGATGCAGAATTTTGTTGTCTGTCGAGCTGCGTACGTTAAGTTTTACATTTCTCAAAATTAATTTTTGGCCTAATGTCCGGCTAGATTGGCAAAATACCCTCTGTGCATCGATGAAAATAACTTCGTCAACAGTTTCTTCGATAAAAGAATCTACAATTTGTATTTGTATATTACAATCTGAGTCGAATAAGTTGCTACAAATACAACTACACTTAATTAAATTCTTATTTGATATTGAAAGACTATAAATCGATAGTCAGCCGAAAGAAAATTATCGATACTATCGATAGTAGTATCTATTTTTTGCAGCTCTACCTTGAACTCCTTCCAAATTAAGCTTAATTGCACTCTGAGCGGCTTTTAGCGACCAAACTACAGATGTGTAGGTTATTATGGGTTACTCCAGCATTGTGCAAATCTAGTATGCAGCCTTTGCGAGATTCCCCACTTACGGTTACAAACACGTTTAAGTCCTTTATGCAGAGTAATGCCTAGATAATTCACTTTTGTTGACACACTGACTTCCGATCCGAATATAATATATTAGCGGTATTCAGTGTTTCATACAAATGATCTTGCGAAAGTGCATTATATTATTCAAATTTAACAAAAGCAATACGTAATTTGTTGTTGAATTTCACAAAAACGCAATGGTTTTATGCACTTCCACTTTTGCAAGACCATTTGCATCAAACTCTGAATACCGCTATTATTTGCTTAAAAAAAGCTTTTTTACAAAATCACACTTTTCATTTAAATTTTAAACCTCTTCTGATATGTGTCTAAATTCGTATTGTGTTTATTTTTTTAACGTTTGCCTCTGGTTGGTTATAAATTTCCATTAATTTTCATATTCGTGCGTTATTTCAATATAAATGTATCGCAATGTATAAATCTGTCTATTTACAATGAGTTTTTAATAAATATTATCTACTAACACAACTGCTTCTCTACCTTCAACCTACACTTTTCATTTTGTTGTTTAATTAGTTTTTTGTTTTGTTTTGTTTTGCTAATATCAGTGTCACTGCTATTTGCTTGTTGGCTTTTTTTGCCGTTAAAACTCTATAAATACTAAAGTAAGACAACAACACAAAACATATAAAAAGACAAACAGACAGACTTACGTAGTTATTGCATTTTAAATGTCTCTCTCGTTTGTTGCAAATCCAAGTTCAAATTTGTTTCTAGTATCGTCTACGTATCAACAATAGGGTAATACATGCAAGTTACTTTGAGTTTTTAGAACTAAGTAACTCTAGATTTCTTGTGTCGTCGAAAAATTACTACGATTACAAATAACCCACTCAGATCATATAAGGTATTATTTTCCGGCAGTCTTAGAAAATATTTAGAATCGGATAAAAATAAAAAATTGTCAATGGTTTGAATTTTTAATAATCTCGAGGTGTGCTCCTTTAGAGTATGGTGATGTCCGTCCATAAGCACTATAAGGACCAAACTCAAAGCTCAAGCTCGACTACATAGCCCTTACTACAGCCATGTAAGTTTCAGTGCAAGCATTATAGCCATTTACAAACTATAGATGTATTTTTATTTTTTTTTTTGTGTAAATTTCCCATAGTTCGGCATCAAAGAAGGTAACTTACACCTCCCTCTTCTCATCAAAACTTCATTGGATGACAATTCATCGGGATCTGCAGGCATCTCTATAGGCATTCAATGGAAAATAAACCAGCAGTTAAAGTCCTTCACCTTATTTCAATGGAAATAGCAAAAGTGGTGTGTCTAAATTATATCTAACATATTTTGATTCTGCCCATTGTGCATTTATCGTCATATAATGGACAAAAACAAATTTACTTTGCTGCTGGCAAACCTAAAATAATTTCGTAGAATGTAATTTCCTTTACATATCAGTTTATTTATTACTTTTGATTCATTCAAACGCTAACCTCGTATTTTTTAGCAAAGTAGATTGTATTTTCATTAAAAATTAAATCATTGTCGCCTGCAGAAATGCAATGAATTAATGGCAACATTTGTAAGATTTTATTTCGTTGTTGTTGACATTCTAATGTAAAGAAATTTAAAATAATTAAAGTTACAATTTTGGTTAAAATTAATTATAGAAGTTTTAGGTTTTATTTAGTTTTGATTTTGCTAACAAAATAGTGTAGCAGAAGAATTAATTTAACCTAATCTAACTTTAGATATAGATATAAAGCACAAAATGTGTTTGATTGTTTGTTTGTCGGAAAGCTGCCAACACTAGTGAACCAATATTACTGGAATTTTAACAGTTTGTTACCACGTTCGAGTTTATGTTGGATAAAATAGGATATAAAGTTTTTTTTTAATTTCAAGTGGGCGTGGCAGTTCCCATACAAAGTAAATATTTATAATCATGTTACTTGGGCACTGTGCTCTCTTATTAATATTCATTGTTTAGCAAAAAACCTGCTGGTTCGGAATAGTGGGCGTGGCCTGAGGAACTGTAATACGTAGAGTGTTGAAATTTTGCATGACTAACCCCCTCTCAATATTTATAAATAAGCTAAAACTAATTGTATTGAAACAATGGGTGTGCTACCTCCCATATAAAAATTATTATTGTGCACATAGAGAATTATAATAAACCCCCTTATTAGTGTGTGTAGCCTAGAAAAAGACTAGCTGATTTAGAACAGCAGGCGTGAAATACTAACTATCGTAGGGTCTTGAAATTTTGCACAAAAAAACCTGTAAATTAATAAGCTTAGGCTAAAGGAAAACATTCTGGATTGAAGCAATTAGAAACACGTATACTGTATGAGATTTAACTTAAAACTTAAGTTAAATAAGAACCACTTTTACAATTTTAAATTTAATAAAAATAACACTTTAATTTTCTTAAAATGTAGGGTACTTAGTAAACCCTTATTTAATTTTATTTAAATAAATTCAAAGTTCTTTTTCTTTAGTTTAAGAGCACAAAATTCATCTTTTAATTTAAAGTTTATAAGAGCGACTTTATTCCTGTTGCAGCGAGGCAGATAAAACAAGTAAGTAATACAAAATATTTTAATATTAAAAATAGTCCAAAATTCGCTAACAGTACCTATTTAGTTATTGTATATATGTAAATAAAAATATTACATACAGTAGATAAATAGGTATTACATACATATGTATGTACATTTTAGTAAAACGATCTTTTGTGAGAGCATTGAGTACTCACAAAGAAAGTTTGAAAAGGACTGTAAGTATAAAGTAAATAGTAGCTTTTATGATACTATTTACACTGATACGAAATTTTAAATTAGAAAAATTATAAAATAATGAAAATTGATTAAACAAATATTAAATAAAAATAATAATTAAAGTTGTTCACCAACAGGTACAAAGAAAAAAATATTATTATTGAACTATAACTGGTAGGGTGTCTTGAAATTTTGTACGAGAAAATCTCTTATTAAGGAGCAATGCAGCACAAAAATTGTGCTAGACTGAAAGACTAGGTGTAGTAACTCCCATCCAAAGTAAATATTTACTTCCAATATGTAACTTACGAACTATAAATTTTGTAAGTAAGGTCTTGAAATTATATACTACTAAACCTGCCTCGCGGTGGAATAGTGGGCCTCGTACTTCACATACAAAGTGAAAAATTATTGACGTAAAACTAGGGAATTATAATAGCTAAAGTGCTGAATTGTTTACTCTGAGTGAGTACAACTTTATTTTTCAATTTAAAGCATCGTTCGGGAGGTTCGGGTACCCTGTCTAAATTTGACTTTGACTTCTTTGAGAAAAAAGTGCATTTTTTGAGTTTAAGATTGACCATAATTTCACTTCCAAGTTTTAACTATATTTTTTTTAAGGATGGGGTAGTGAAGCGCGCCAGGGATAGCTATTAATAATATATGTAATTGCAAAATCTGTAATACAATCCAAACATATAATAAAATAGTAACTCATTTCCTGTCTGTCTGTATTTCTTTTTTGTATTCGCATCACATAAAAACTACATGCAAAGAAAAAACATGGTTGAGGTAACCATAATCTAAGAGGAACATGTTATGGTTCAATTGTATGGTTATATTCAAACCATATTGTTTTAAACCATAAAAATAATAACATTATTGTCATTGGAACATATTATTATTTACAAAAAAAAAAAAAAAAAACATTGTGAAATACAACCATAATTATGTTTATAATATAAACATAGTATAATATAATGTGAATATTGTAAATGGTTATATGTGACAACGTATGAATATATTTATTAAATAACAAAAAACAAATACACGAATATTTCAATTTAGACTTACAAATTTATTGATATGATATTTCCTGGTTATCTTTTTATATGTTTGATATGTTTAATTTAAAATAAAAAACTAATTTATTTATTCACAATAAATGTGTATTTAATGTTTTTACGTTTTAGATGAACCGATAGCTGCTAGACACACATATTTCTGAACTGAAGAAAAAAGCCCAAAACCAAAATATGTATTTGTAAAACCAAACATTAATTGTTTATTTTTAGTCATACTTAACATACCATGTTTAATATTAATATATTATGGTTATAAATATAATTTTATTTTTAAATATTAAAAAAAAAAACTGGTTGTGGTTTGAATTTTAATATGGTTTAAATCAACCATGGTGCTTTTTCGGTGAATATAACCATTGAATGCTTAACTGTTGACAAAATTTTGTTCATCGTGACCAAAGTATTGTTTAAAATTACTATAATTTGCTCACAGCGTAAATGTATTTTTACAGTGAACAGAGTGTGGTTGCCGTGACCATACAATAACCATGTGTTTTCTTTGCGTGTACTGGATGGATTTGAACTAAATTTTGTTTACACTTAGTACACTGATCCCAATATAGGATACTTTTTTTCTCAAAAAATATCTTATTTCCAAAAGAAAGTGGAGAGAAAGCAGTTAAAGTAAGCAATTATTTTAGTAAGTATAAGAACCTTTATTTAGTAAATACATAAACCATAACTCAAGCACTAACTGATATGCATATCTGTTTGTGCTTCAGTTATGGTTTATGTATTTATATAGTAAGATGAGATCCCTTATGTAAGTAAATACATAAAACATAACTGAAGCACTAAAAAGTAAAGGTCTTTGGTGTGGATTGCTTTCAAAGCAATATCGAAAAAAATATTGCAAGGACGTTAACGAAGTGGCGGGCACAGCTAGTATTTAAATAAGTACTAAAGCAAATATTTCATAAAGTTATTGTATTTCATTTTTAATTCCTAATCCTTAATCGTACACTACAATCTAAAGTAGCAATCATGTTTGAAAGAAACAATATTTTAACAAATTTATTAAACAAAAAATCATTTCAATATTCACCCATTTAATAAAGTGAAAAAAAAACTCTAAATCTCCATCACACCTTCTTGGGCATTTTAATGCTGGTCACGTCTGCAATATGTCCCCTCTTTTTTTAAATTATGTATTTTTTCGCTAATACTTTTGTATTTTTTATTTCTCTATTTCAGTGAAAGTGCTGGAGTTAAGTAAAGCGTGGCAATATTAACATTTTCCAAAAAAATACATCCGATAGTTAAGAATTATGAATGCCACGTGACTTTTAATGTTACATGATTTGTAAATAAAGCTTAAAATGAATTAGTGTTCAAATGCCATTTATATGAAAAAATATTTTCGCAAAAGGAAATTGACAAAATCTGGCGTTAAGCCAACTGGACAGCAAAAATAGAAAAGATTTTAAGTGTTTTTTTTTTGGTTTTGCGTCTTTTAACCTTACGTACATATGGAGAAAACACCGCTTAAATACTTTTGAAGATAAACTTATGGTACTCTACTGCAAAATAAGCTAACTTGTTGTTATTGTTATTTTTCTCCTAATTTAAGCTCATTAAGTGGAGTTCTATGTGAATTGACAATTTATCTCCATTACTTTTGGAAATTTAAGGAATTTTTTAACAAACAAAACTTCGAGATACCGACAGGATTTCCAAGAAATCCTAGTGAGTGATAGATGGGTTGGTCGTTGCATAAAGGGGTATTTTGCCAATCTAGCCGGACATTAGACTAAAAATTAATTTTGAGAAATTTAAAAATTTAAGTACGTAGCTCGACAAATAACCATTTTGCATCGTATAGTGAATTTTCAAAGTTTTTGCTTGAGATTTGTCGTTTTGGGACTGTGTTAAAATCAGGAAATTGGAGTAAATCGCATACGATTTTATTGAATTTATACGATCTTGAGAGGTTTGAAATATATTTTTTGTAGCTAAACTAATAAAGACTTTGTATTGATTTGAAGGGCTATATAAGCAGCTATTTATATCAATTTTTAGAAAATTCTATTTTATTTTTTTATGATAAAAATTTTGTTCGAAATTAAAATAATATTTTTTTGTTCACTTTTTTGTCAAAACAAAAAGTAAAAAAGTTTTTGTGGTAAGGGCCACCGCTATTCTAAAAATGTTATATATCACGACCTTATACTGTAGACAAAAAAACGTTGCGCTTTTTTGTGCCATTTTTTTGGCGATTTTCTCAAAATTTCATTTTTTTCTGTATTTGCTTATCTTGCGTGGGTAGATACGAGTAAGAAACCATTTAGACAGTCATTAAATGTTTTTGGTTTGGCTTATACATATAATTAAATAGTAACTCATTTCCGTCTGTCTGCCTGTCGGCTTTTCGTTTGTGTTCGCATCACGTAAAAACTACTGGATGGATTTTAACAAAATATTGTGAGGAGGTACCTTAGTATTCTGGTCCCAATATAGGATACCTTTTTTACGCAAAACTATCTTATTTCCAAGATAAAGTGGAGAAAAAGCATTGAAAACGTAATTTACGGTTTAAAGCTACTGAAATTTTCGGTTTAAAACTGGGATAATTTCAACACGTTTATTTTCAACATGGTTATTTTTTCAACTCACCTTTTTATTTTTGAAAGTTAGATATTTTCAAAACCACTGCGCAACAGATGGCGCCAGTTGTATAAAATTTGTATTTAATTTGTATTTTTGCTTTGTGGAATTACATTTTAAACACCTCTTATAGAGGTTAACAATAATTTTTTGAATTTTAGAATTTTTTATAAATTTTAGAAATTTATCGAAGACACAAACCTTCTTAACCTTCGAGCAGACATATACTAAATTTGGATGCTATGAGGCACCTTAACTTAAAGGTGAAAAGGTCGACAGTATTTATTAAAAAAACTAAAGTTGAGAGTTAAAAATCAAGTCATGATTACAGGTACTTGTTAAAAAAATATCACATTTAGATGCTTATTTAAAAATGTTTTGTTGAGATCCGGGAGGTTATATTCAGATTTATTCAGGATTCAAAAAATATTTTTAGTATTATCTTGAAACTTCTAGAAAATTGTAATAAGGCTGATTAATAAAGATGTTTTCATAAGAAAAGATGTTTGGCCATTTGGCAGTAAGTAATTCATATCTTGTCATTATTTTAAAACTGCGCTATCTGTTACGCAACTGAGGTTAAAATATCACGCTTCCAAAAGTAAAAAATGCCTTAAAATATGCAGTACCTTTGTATCGGAAAAAAGTGTCCTATATTGGTTATATCAGGATACTAAGGTACTTCCTCAAAAAATTGTGTTAAAATCCATATAGTAGTTTTTACGTGATGTGAACACAGACAGAAAGACAAACAGGAAATGACTTACTGTTTTATTATATATATAGATTATAGAGTTAGTCTAATTTTGTCGTAAACGGCAAATTTTTTTTACTTTTTTTAGTTTTGTTTAAATTTATTTTTTTTTTTATTTCGATAACGTTCCGAGAAGAATTAGAGAAAAGTCTGATTTGTTGACAATCCAGCAGCTAATTCAAATTCAATTCCTGAGAATTAAGGTAATCCGCTCTCAAAAACTTTTATAAATAATTAAGGCAAGGCGAATTAATACTAGGTGATTGCACAGAAAACACAATGAAAACACAAATGAAAAAATGGTATTATACTTAATTTAATGGCAAAAAAAAACTTCAACTTAATATGTTGAGACTATTTTAAAAAAGAGTTGAAAATGATCAGAAAACGTAATATTAAAATTCCTTCCCCAATGGTAAAAACGTAAACTTTTTTTCTCTATAATGTTTATCAGTCCGTTCTGGAACCGAAAAAGGTAGACTCTTGAATATATCGCCAAAGGTGTATTACTTAATGCAAAGAAACAAGTTAGTTATTGAATGGTTATAAGAACCATTTTATGTTCTCTGTAACAACATGTTGTTGCGATGAACATCTTTTATTTGTTTTAATCGTTACTATGGTAACGATAAACAGGTTTTTGTTACTATTTGATCATTAAATGTTTACAACACACAAAAAACGCAACATGATGGGTTTGAATAATTTTTGTAATTTTTAAATCACTACCAAAGTTTTATTTGCATTCCAAAATAGTATTTTATTTATAACCATAATATAGCATTAGTAAATAAATTAGGATAAGTTTGCTCGTATGTAAGCACAATATGAATAAAAACACACTAATAATGTTTGCTTTTTTAAATTTTTGTGTTTAGTTTCTCAAAATTATTCATATCGAATGCTTAAAATATGATCTTATATTATGTATGTTTATACAGTTGACTCAGAAAGTGAGTGGTCAACCTTAAAATTTTTTAAAATCACATTTTGAATTACATATTAAAAATAAAGTACACAGCTATTGCAGTAACAATTCTTTTAGGTAGTGGCACGATTTTGATTAGTTTATCAATATGTCTACAAAACGAAAAGAAACTAAATAATTTGAACGAAAAATGATGATTAATTTAAAAACAGGGACCGAACATAATTGTTATTTTTTATATCAGATAAAAAAATGTTACGAAAAAATTAATTTTATTTAATATTGGTTATTTTTAACCATTATTATTGCATATATATTATTTTGGTTAACGTAACCAATTAAATTTATTTTATATAGTTTATTTGACCTTCTTGTTAATATTAATTTAACTATTTTATTTAAGCTTTAGGTCTTTAAATAATTTTAATTTTTATTTTTTCGATATTTCGCTACTCCTTTGTGTAGCATCATCAGGAAAAATTACAATTAAAAAAGTATTGAAAAAATTTTCTTCAAAGTAACATATTTCAAAAAAATTTTCGTCATAAACTTATTAAAAAGTTTTTAAACAAGTACAAACAATAATTAAATTATTTCTTATTTACTAAATGTCTGTAAATTTGAGCTACATTATCTGTGTCTGCCTTAAAATTAATTCCCTGTGTGTTTAGTGTATTAATAATTTGTAACATTTCTAATATGTAACGACGTTTATAATTGTTTTCTGAATTTAGTACTGAAACATTATCAAATTTGGAATAGTGATTTAATTCAGCACAATGAGAAGATAATGCTGTTTTTTCCGAATTAATATTCCTATATTTTTGGTCTGATTTATGTCCTGCTATTCTAGTTTTAAGTTTATTTTTCATTGTGCCTACATATACTTTATTACAATTTTCATTTTCATTTCCGTTACAAGGTATTTTATATACTATATTTGACAATTCTAATTTTTGGATTCTATCTTTAGTGTTACTGAATAATTTGTTTAGAGTATTTTGAGTCTTAAAAGCCATTTTATATTTAGTATTATCAAAGATTTTAGATTTTTCTAAA
>OX451217.1:72020508-72061902 GCA_949628195.1 Phasia obesa | reverse complement strand
GTTTAAAAAATAAACCTAAAAATTAAAGGGTGTTCCGCGATAGTAACGTGATTTCCATGCATAAGGCTTAAGTTTTGACCGATAATAGTTAGACTCTTGAAATTTTTACAGGATATGTATTACTGTACCACTATAACAAATAGTAAAAATTAATGGGTGTTCCGAGAGTGATGCGATTTGCATGAATATGGCCTAATTTTTTACCCATAATAGGTACACTGTTGACATTTTCACAGATGGGGTATTATTATGACCCCTATAGAAAATAATACAACTTAAAGGGTTTTCCGGCAGTGACGTAGTTTTCATGTATTACGCCTTATTTCTTGAATCGTAACCGATGTGTTGCCACGGCCGATGTGACAATTACTAAAAATTTAATGGTGTTCTGACAGTGACATGTTTTTCACGTATACATATTTTTTTAATCGTAATATGTAGACTCTTGATATATTTATAGAAAGGGAATTGCCATGGTCACTATAACAAAAAATAAAATTAAAGGGTGTTCCGACAGTGACATGATTTTTACTTCAATAGTCTTATTTTATAAACCGTAATAGGTAGACGCTTGAAATGTTTACAGTAGATGTGTTGCTTCGGCCGCTTTAACAATTACTAAAAATTTAATTTATTTTTAATAGAATTAAATTAATTCTTAAATTAATTATTTTTATGAAAGTGTATTACTATGGCCGCTATAACAACAATTAATAAAAAGTAAAGGCTTTTCCAATAATGTGGCAATTTTCGCGATATGGCTTTTTAATTAATTTTAAAACTAAGAGCAACAAACAAGCAAGCACATTTTGAGCTTCAGAAAATCATAAAATAAAATGGCCAAAATGGATTATTATGTGGAAAACATATCTATAAAAAACTATTTCGCTAGTGATCAACTATCTAGCTCATTAGTAGAATTTTTTTTTTTTCAAATTGTCAGAACAAAAACTTAGATTCTTATGATTAAAACTTAACAGACTAACGGCTCTTTTCACAATGTATGATTATTTAATTTTTAATTTATAATTAACTAACTGGCGGTTTGGTTAACAGGAACTATCTATATAACCGACAGTTACGTACTTGAGTTTCACCATCATACAGTTACTTAAGAAGAGAATGTAAGAAAAAGTACGGCAATGTTGTGTACATTTGTTTACGAAAATAAATGTAATGGAAGATTGAATTTCCTAAAATTGCTTGTTTTGAAAACAAATAAGTATCTATGAATATGTACATGATTTTGAACTGGAAGAACTGAATGTTGTATCTTGGATTATTTAGGGTGCTGAATTCAAATCTGCACTCTCTGTTATTTAATACCAAGAAAAAGTATTCATTTGCTCTTTTCATAAATTAAAAAAATACAAATTTATAAATTTTGCATATAAAATATTATTTATACTATTATTTCGTATCAACTACGCTAATAGATAAACCATATTAATCTGAGGGATGGGCTTCATAGTATATCACTTCGATTATTGTCTTTAAGGCTAGTGTTTCTTGCTTGGGTCTACGGATTAACGTTCTCTAGCAAAACATATTTTAGCGGTGGGTCCATTTAAGATACCTTTCGTTCGACCACATCGGTGCCATTGATTGGTGGTGTCATGACTAGGCCTGTGTCGCAGTTACCCAGATATGATTAAACGTATGTATGTTCTTATTTCCATATTTTTATAATGCAAGAATTTAGTGTGCCGTCGTGTTTATTAAGAGTAATAGCAGTATTTTTCGTCTTATACACAATCTTTTGTTGAAAATCCTGATGAATCTCAAGGAAGAAATTTTATTGTAACAAATATTTTTTATATTTTTATAATTTTTTTTTTATTTTTTTTAAAAATTTTAAATTACAATTATTTTTTTTTTTTTTTGTGAAAATTAAATTAGTTTCAAATAAATAAATATTTTTATTGAACAAAATCTGACAATTAAAATACTAACTGGCACATTTTCTTCGGTTATATTTAACAAACACTTTTTTGTTAAATGGTGTCAACTAAAAATTAATCATACTTTGTGAAATACAATTTAACCTAAGCTGAGATTAATGTTCATGTTAATTTATAATCATACATTGTGAAAGTGGCCGCAAGCCTCATTATTATAACTTGCCAATAGCTAAAGTTAGTATTTTATCGGAGCGATTAGTAGTTTTTTTGTTATTATAAGTAAGCTAAAAGTAACCTGTAACTATCACATACTTTAAAGGCAATTTATAGTAACGAGCCTTACCCTCGTTATTATAATATAAAACTATTTAACTATCCGACAAAATCCCAACTTTAGCTATTGACAAGTTATAATAACGGTCCTAAATAAGAAAAAAACCCTAAAGTTTACCAAATTTAACATTTATCCCATCATTACTTGAGGCTGACACGTTCAATTCTTAACTTTCAATTTTCAATTCAATCATACTTTTATACTATTCCACACATACTATAAAAAATTTAAAGTTACTCGCTTTCAATTCTGCTTTCTTCACAATATTTCAGCTAATTACAATTTGAATGACTTATTTAAAAATTAGAAATAATGTAGTAAAATAAACCAGTCAAGTGCGAGTTAGACTCACACACGTAGGGTTCCGTACTATGTATGTTGTTAATTTTTTTGTCTTATGGGGGACCCTTTAATTTTAAAATTAAATTCATATTCGCGAAATTTGTTTCATCATTAAAACACCCTTTAAATTTTAGTAATTGTTGCTATAGCGGCCATGGTAATACACGTTCTATAAATATATCAGGATGCGGTTAAAAAAATAAGGTAATATTCATGAAAAAGATGTCATAAAAAAATTAAAATTGTCTCATTATTGAAACACCCTTCAATTTTTAGTAATTGTTATTGCTGCCGAAGTAACACATCTACTGTAAACATTTCAAGTGTCTACTTATTATGGTTTATAAGTATAACTATATACATACGGTTTATAAGTATATATACATACAAATCATGTCTCTGTCGAAACACCCTTTAATTTTGTTATTTGTTATGACGGCCATATCAATCTCTTCCTATTAATATATAAAGATTCTATCTATTACGACCAAAAAATAAGTCACTATACTGTCGGAGCACCCTTTAATATTTTGTACATATCTCAGCGGCCGTGGCAACGCATCTTCTGAACAAATTTCAACAGTCTACCCATTACGGCTCAAAAAGTAAGGCGTTATACATGCAAATCACTTCACTGTCGGAAAACCCTTTTATTTTTACTGCCTTGTATAGGGGTATAGTAGTAATACGCCATTTGTGAAAATTTCAAGAGACTACTTGAAAAACTTAGGCCATATACTTGCATATCCTGTCACTATCGGAACACCCTTTAATATTTAGGTTCAATTTTTTTATACTTGTTTATAAAGCGAATATATTTTTAATTACTGTCTGCAAATTTTAAGTGGTTGCCTCCTACAGCTCAAGAAATAAAGTCATAATCGTAAATAACACGTCACTTTGGGAACACCCTATAAGTTTTATTATTTGTTGCTATAGCGGCCACAGGTTTACACCTTCTCTGAAAATTTCAAGAGTCTACCTATTATCATTCAAAAGTTAGGTCATATACATGCAAATCACGTCACTATCGGCACACCCTTTAATTTTTATGTGGATTTTTTTATACATATTTATATAGCGAACTAAGTTTTAATTACTGTTAGTAAGTTTTAAGTGTATGCCTATGTGTGAATAAACCTTCTCTAATGGAACACCCTATAAGTTTTACTATTTGTTGCTATAGCGGCAACAGTTATACATCTTCTGTGAAAATTTCAAGATTATACATATTATGGTTCCAGTTATAAAAGGCGATGACAGGCGGACGGACAGACTGACAGACGGACAGTCATTGTAGCGAAAACAATAGGGTTACGTTTTTACCCTTTGGGTACGCAACCCTAAAAACTAACGTAACGGTTAAAAATAACATAGTCTAAAATGAAAATGAAGGTTACGCAAATAAAAAACATAGTTGAGGTAACCATAATCTAGGTTAGGTTGCACGAGACTTCGGCCTTGTATTGAGAAACCGCCTCACTTGGGTACTTTTGGTCCCGCTGTTATATGGTTGTAGTCAAACTACATATTATTAAAATTATAATATTGTTATATTGGAACCATATTATTATCTAAATTAAAAATAACATTGTAAAATATATAATATGTGATTTTAATTTAATATGAAATAAATTTAATAAATAAATATAGTAAGACATGTACATATATGTTAGAGCAAAATGAATTGAATGAATACATGCTTAATTCATATTGAAGTACTTTTCAATAAAGAAATTGACGTCAGATCTATACACCTGGAAGGTATAAAAAAAAAGGAAAAAGTGAGAACTGAAAAGTTTGTCATTATATAAAAATATTCGATGGTGTATAGAATTGAAAAATAATAGAAATAAAAAAAAAAAGATTATATGTTTATTTGTTTAAATAAACATAACTTATAATGTGTTTATTATTTTTGAATTATGGGTGAGTTGCAAAACGTCATTTGCAATGCAAGTGAACAAAGTCATGCATTTCTGAATGCAACCGTGTAAACAGTTACAATGTCATACATCCCAAAATGTATACAAAATTTAACCATGAGCATACAAAAGGCACATTGCGCATTATTAATTTTATTGATGTTTTGTTGATAATTATAAACAAACGTGAATATATAACAATGGCAAATGAGAAGATAGTAAATATTTTACTTAATGTTTTAATATTATTATTCAATAAATTTTTATTTATTTTTTTAATAAAAAATCGACTTTCTTGTGGAAGAAAAAAAAAATGTTTTTTAATGTAAAAAATATGCAAAGTATATACTTGAAATGTATTTTATTTATCTTGTAGATGGGTATAATAATTAAAATGAAAACCAAACACTATTGGTTTGTTTTTATTCATATTGTTTAATTCGAGAAAACTTATCTTAACTTGTTTACTAATAATGTAAAGGGTAGTTAAATTTTAAGGGCCGATGTCAATTTTGAATAAAACGCAAATTATTTAGGAAATTATTGTCATTTCTTTTTATTTTGATAATATTGGTATGGTTCAATTATGTGTGAAACAAAATATCGGCCAAATAACCGCCGCGACCTCGTTGGCATTCCTCCATCCGATGCTCAAAATTTTTGATGACGCTGAGGCATAATTGAGGTTCTATGCCGTTAATGTGCCGAATTATATCATCCTTTGGCTCTTGACTTGTTGCTGGCTTATCGACGTACAGCTTTTCTTTCAAATAACCCCAAATAAAGAAGTCCAACGGTGTCAAATCATATGATCTTGGCGGCCAATTCACATCGCCACTACCTGAGATAACACGGCCATTGAATTTGTCGCTCAAAAGAGCCATTGTTTCATTAGCTGTGTGGCAAGTGGGACCGTTCTGTTGAAACCACATATCGTCCATATCCATGTATTCCGATTCGGGCCACAAAAAGTTCGTTATCGTCTCACGATAGCGAACAGCATTCACAGTAACTGCCTGACCGGTATCGTTAAAAAAAGATACAGCCCGATGATGCCGCCAGCACCAAACAGTCACTCTTTGTGCATTGCTTTTCCGACAATCACTCTTGGATTATCATTCGCCCAAATGAGGCAATTCTGCTTACTGACAATTCCACTGAGGTGAAAATGTGCCTCATCACTGAAGACGATTTTCTTCGAAAATTTATCATCCAACGTTGCCATTTCTTGCCACCATTCTGACCATTGACGACGTTTGGAATGATCAAGAGGCTTTAGTTCTTGAGTTAATTGCACCTTTTAAGCGAGTAAATACAAGTCTTTATACATAATGTTCATTAACGACGAGCGTGAGAGGTGCAATTATTGGGCACGACGACGAGTTGAGGTGGACGGCTCTTCAGCCACACTATCCCGAACAGCAGCAATATTTTCTGCAGTACGAGCTGTACGACCATGCACTGGTGTTTTCACACCTCCTACAGATCGGCAGCAATTTTTGCACGATTTTACCAATTGTACGCACATTTAGGCGATTAAATTGACCGTAAAAATCACGAAGTGCACGATATGCACTTCGATTTGAATGCCCATTTTCATAATAAGCCTGAATAACCTTAACGCGTTGCTCGATTGTGTATTTTTCCATGGTTCATATTGAGTTAGTCTGAAATTGAGAAATATCAAATTAAATACAGAAAAAAATTTGATGTCTTATGAGTCATCCTTTAATTTTAAAATTAAAGTCATAATTGCATCACTGTTGGAACACCCTTTAAATTTTAGTAATTTTTGTTATAGTGGCCATGGTAATGGCCACTATAACATGTCACTGGTGGAACACCCTTTAGATATTAGTAATTGTTACAGCGGCGGAAGTACAACATCTGCTGTAAACATTTAAAGAGTCTACCTATTATGGTTCAAAAAATAAGGCTATCTACGTACAAATCATGTCTCTGTCGGAACGCCCTATAATTTTGTTATTTGCTATGGCAGCCATGGCAATTCTCTTTCTATGAATATATCAAGAGTCTACATATTTCTATTAAAAAAATAAGTTGCTATACGTGAAAAACATGTCACTGTCAGAACAACCTTAGGGTTTAATATTGTATACTTATTGTATACTTACTTATAACGCGAACATATATTAAATTACTGTCTGCAAATTTTAAGTGGTTACCTCCTATAGACATAAAGGCGAATAACACGTCACTTTAGGAACACCGTATAAGTTTTAGTATTTGTTGCTATAGGGGCTACAGTTACACATCTTCTGTGAAAATTTCAAGAGTCTACCTATTATGGTTCAAAACTATCACACCCCTATCGGAACACCCTTTAAATTTTAGTTTTATTTTTTTATAGTTGTTTATATAGTGCACTAAATTTTAATTACTATTTGTAAATTTCAAGTATATCCCACCTACAGTTCACGAAATACGCACATATTCGTGAATAACACCTCTCTATCGGAACACCCTATAAGTTTTAGTATTTGTTGCTATAGCGGCAACAGATATACATCATCTGTGAAATTTTAAGAGTCTACCTATTACGGTTCCAGAGATAAAAGGCGATGACAGACGAACAGACATTGTAGCGAAAACAATAGGGTTACGTTTTTACACTTTGTGTACGGAACCCCTTAAAAGGAATAGTCTAGACTTGAAACCAAAAAAAGGAGTTGTTTATGCTCGCTAAAGCCAATACAGCCGTATGTCCGTAAGGTAGTTTTATAGACTCCAAATGGTTAAGATTACGTCCGATTAAGGACTTTTATTGGCCGAACACCCAGTACATAAATCCAAAACGATAACAGAAATCTTAAAAATAAATTTCATTAGAAAAGAACATATTATAAAGCTCCTATATTGAAATATATGAAACAACTTGTTGAAAAATAGCTAACTTTTTAAAAAAATATTATTTGGAAAACACTAAACCATATAATTACAACTCTCCTTTTAGAGCAAATGTTTATTTAACTTAATAGTTTCCTATATTTTTAAAGATAGGATGTGAAAATAATTTAAATTTTAAACAAACCAAAAAAAAAAATTACGTCAGGCTTTAAAAGATTTTAGGTATTAATTACATATACTACTAATTATACAATAATTGAATACAATCAACTAATATACATTCATACATACATGTCTATGCTTACAAACAAAGTAAATGTTTACTTATCAATCGGTGAAGGGTCGGAGTAAGGAAGCCTTATGGAGGCCTTTTAACTCCATATTCAGCAGATACAAAAAGTCATTATTACATTAATCCTTTAAGGCCTTCACATTAAAGTCTTCAAAATTCCTGTTAAAAGACCGTATTGCAATAAAAGTTTGTTAAAAAGCCTTCAAACAAGGGTGTAGTTAATAGCCTCAATGTTAAGAGCTTTCTTATAAGAACTACTACAAACAATTATGCGCTACATTTTTGAGCTTATGACGTACAATTTAAAAGCTTTTAATTTAATTTTTTTTAGGTTCCTGAAAGATATTTTCAAAAGCAATACGTTTACAGTTTTATATGAAATATTCAGCCGCCCATAGCTCGAAAAATATTGGATGGCCTCCAATTTTGTTACTTTTGTTTTTTCTTAATTTTTAATTTTTTATCAACCTTTACTTTTTGTGTGATTGGAGTAGATTCGCTAAACTAGAGTTGTTATTTTTCTTTTATATAATTTGAATTAATTTTATTATCGTGATATTAATCCAAATTATAATAAATTCAATGAAAATTATTGTCCCAGAGTATCTACATATATCTTTACCAGAAAAATAATTTTTCTTCTATTTTGTATTGGGGGATTCACAAGGTATGCTTTACATTTCATATTGTCATAATGTTCTAATATTTCCCTATAGTTTAAAAATATTGCTGTTGTGTTTTAAAGAAAACACGTCCTAAAATAATAAATTATTTTTCTATATTTATTGATTTGTCATATACATATGTAAATCAACAGAAACCTGAGCCGGATGGCTAAGCCGCCTTATTCTACAGCCGACTGTAATGTTTGCAAGCCACTGAAATTAATATCCATCAGAAGTATATTGGAAATGCAAAATTTATCACATGCAAACATTTGATGAAATCGGTTGTTGCCTACTTTTTTTAGCACGTTTTGCTGCCACTTGCCAGATTGGGGACTCCAAAATTGGTAGTTCTGCGGTTGGGTTGCGATATTCATTAAGAAAACAAAACATATATATATGTATTTTTTTTTTTTTTGTAAGAGAAATAATACTCAGGCAATTAATGCCTATATTAAATGTGTTACTTCCTTCGGAAATGGATAGTAGTATAGAAGACTGATGGTTAGTGTAATAGTTAAGCTTCGCATCTGGCAACACTGCAATTGCACGTTATGATTATTTTTAGAACAGTATTGCAGCGCCTCTGGTGTTATTTAGGCGAATTAGTTTGAAGCTAGTATAATAGCCAATTTATAATTATTTTACTTCACCGGCGATTTAGTGCTATGTGGTAATACCGACGAAGGAGGGCGCTGTGATATGTATTATTATAAAGAAAAATTAATACATATTAGAAAAATTTATGTTGCCTCGGCTGAGTGTTGAACTCGTGACCATTGCTTACTAGTCAACGTGCTAACCACCTAAACTACAGCACCCCCAAATATGGTTTGAATACTAGTGCTTACAGATTACTCCCTTATTGCTTTTTACTTTAGAATTGATGTCCATCTATCTATTTATCTGTTTTGAAACTATTTTTTTTTTGCAAGAATTATCGATACATACGATACAACTGTAACGCACAGAAAAAATGTTTGCGCCAATTAAAGGATTTAATTAGTTTTAAATTAAAGTTCAATTAATTTTTTAATTGATTCAACTATATGTTTGTTTAAAACAGGGAAAAAATTCCTAAAAATAAAAATAATTGAATCAATTAATTATGTAATTAAATTTTAATCTAAAACCTTTAATAGAAGAAAATATTTTTTTCTGTGTACGACCATTTCTTTCCATGAAATATTTTTTTTTTTTTAATCTTGTTGCTATCTATTCGTCTATCTTTCTGTGTTCGCATTACGTAAAAACTACAATTCTGGGGGGAGATACCTTTGTATCTTGATTCAAATATAAGTAGGTAACTTTTTTCCGAAAAAAATAGTGTTGAAACGCAATTTTACCTATTTACAGGAATTGCAAACATGATGGCACGTTTTATTTTTGTAAGCGTGATATTTTAAATCCTATTTGCAGAACTCTACAATAATTTTATTTTTGACTCTTGTATAATGTAGAGCTTACAATGGGGATATTTGATATTAAGCTCAATCGCCCATTTTTAGCGATTCAATACTTGCCCGCTATATTTACGTTTTCTTAATTTCTTAATTTATCAGTTTTAATTTTTTTACTTAACTTATCTTTTTCTGAAAAAAAACATCATTCTTTTCTTCATAGAGAACAAAAGCTCTAATGTGTATCGGAGCGATAGTACATGTTTTCGGAATGCCTACTTTGTAAGGAACAACAGAGTGGGAATCGAATCAGGGAAGGAGATCTATGCAGGCCTAAAATAAGAAGGCCTTTTTCGTTGCACCGCTGCGCACAAATATGCTACAATTAACAAATGTTTGTGTACTTTCGATATCATTTGCAATTCTCATAGATAAAAATAAACAAATTGTCACATTCAATAAATTTTGTCATGTAAAGCAAAAAATAATATGATCAAAGTTTTCATATTTTCTATTAAAGTCAAATAAACAAAAACCCCTGCCGGGCATATCAACCATTGAGTAAACAAATACCTGTAAGTAGTTGTTACACAAACAAACAAATAAACAAGTTTATCTATAAATGTGTATTTCACGTATTCCAGTGCACATGAACTCTTATTTATAAACTTACATGCATAGACATGTTATTCAAATTAATTTACACTAAAGCGAATTTTCAATAATAGGGGATTTCACAGTTTGTCTTAACTAATTAGAGTAATTAACTAAAACATGTTTTAGGGATAATATATAAGGATGATATTTAAGTGCCTAATTGTCATTGCGGTTCATTTTCAAAGCTTTGACGTAGTGCTATCGGGGAAAATGGGGGCGCCAGACGCCAGGGTTCCTTGAACCTTAATCTGGAAGAACCCCACCAAAATCCACGGTGGAACAGCATATGCCATGGATGCGTGGTCAGGAGGGTGCTCGAACTCTGGATACCAGTCGACCTCCAGTTTCGATGTAGACTTACCCATGCATAAGGAGCTCAGTGTGGGTGGACAACGTTTTCTCCAATAATGGCCTAGGGAAGAATTCAAAAGGGATGGACAGGAACGCCTCACAAACAGTAAACAGGTTAATCTCTAAAGGTTTTCCTATGGCGTTGAATCGGGATATTTCGATGGGGATGGAGAAGGAAGCCTCGTTAGAGGTGGAGAGGTTAATCCCTATAGGATTAACCTTGCCACTGGCGGGGAGGATATCGAAATAGAATGGCAAAGAAACCTCGCGAAGGGTGGACTGGTCAGTCTATGAAGATACTCCTGCGGCTATGGAGGTAAATGTGGATGAATTGGACGCACCTGTGGGCTTAGGCAAATCCTTTTCGGAAGCAGGCACCTCAAAACGTTCCTTCAACGTCAAGTCGGAGTCTCTACAGCTCATGGCTAAAAGTGAGAGGCAGAGGCAGAAGAGAAGACTGGGAAAGAGGCTGAATGTCCAGCACTGGCTAGCATAAGACTCAGGACCACTGGTGGATGCCATGGGAGACCTGAGCCTTGAACAAATGCTAGCAATTACTAGAGACTTCGTGATGAGAAAGAAGACCGACATTTACCAGTCGACAGTCTGAAATCACTAAAGTCAAGATTAAGGGCTGGTTGTAGCACATGACTCAATGTAAGTAGGTTGCCGTAAATTGCATTTCGGTTATCTCTAATCATAGAGGACGGAAGGGGGTCGAAAAGAGACCCATTATGGAAGTGGTCTGCTTCGTTATTCCCCCTACATTTAAAACATGTCTTGAAATTATAGTACAGATATGTACCTATGTACATATGTATTTGAATTAACTTCAATTTATTATTACGATTTAAACCGAAGATGTTACAACAGTCACTGGAATTAACTACAGTAAGAGCTGAGTTTTCGTGTTCATCCTGATTTTGAAAATATTCCAAATAAACTTAAATTTCAAAAATCCCCTAGAAGGTGACTAGATAAATAGAAAGTATTTGTAACATTTTTAATAGATTTTGTCAATTTAATATGGACAATGGGCAATTTCAAGGCTTATAGCTGTGCTTCCGAGCATGTTGGTTTTCTTTAACTATTTATTAGTCCTATCATTGTTCAGCAAAAAAACAACATACCTAAGCTAGCAATAGTCATAAATAAACGATTTGCAGTATTTAAATAAAATAAAATAATTCTATATCCCGCTACTACATACATTTTCCTAGTGGTAATTCTTCGATAAACTGATACATAACTTTTAGTAGCACTGCTATTTTCGCAATTCATAGGACAGCTTTCGCACGAAATTATATTAAATTCCGTTTCGCATATTTCTGGCGATATTGACCCTCTATATACGTATGTATACTATATTTCGTGTATGTAAAATATTACAGTCATTTCATTTAACTTTTTTTATTTATTATATGAATTTTATTTGAACTATTTTTGAATTAATAAATTAATTATTTAGGCTTAAGTTCTTAATTATAAAGAGGTAAAGAAAAATTAGATACCAGCAAAGCAGAATGCATTTTCTAGACAGCTATGTCCGTCATCAGTACTCTTTGTATCAATCTACCCGGTAGTTTCAATTGTTATTAATTTTCTATTTAAAAAAACTTATCAAAGAAATAGAATCTGAGAAATTTTAATTTTACATTATATTTCATAGAAGATAGAGCTTTTTGAAATTGTTTTACACTTGTAAACTCTATTTATTTTACATATTATACTACCAAGTAAACATTTTTCTTAATTTTTAATTCTCTTTATATATTTTTCTTTTATTTGAAAATGGTATATATCTGTGTTGCTATTAGCTATCCTTTTGTTAGCAATTAACAACAATTAGATATTTTTTATTTTACAAATGTATATTTTGATTATTAACACTATAGTGTTGAAGTTAACAATGTCAAAGCCGTGCCCGCTCTGTGAAATTATATGAATTTTATTTGAACTATTTTTGAATTAATAAATTAAATATAATATAAAATTAAAATTTCTCAGATTCTATTTCTTTGATAAGTTTGTTTAAATATAAAATTAATAACAATTGGAACTACCGGGTAGATTGATACAAAGAGTACTGATGACAGACATAGCTGTCTAGAATATGCATTCTGCTTTGCTGGTATCTAATTTTTCTTTATCTCTTTATAATTAAGAACTTAAGCCTAAATAATTAATTTATTTTTTTATTTATTTATTTTGAATTATTGGTAAAATGCTCTAGACATTCTGGGTATACGAATATATCTACGGGTATGTTCATAAGTATACGATCCGAAAAGATGACTTACAAATTTTTATTCGACATCGGGATTTCAACGGCTTTAAACGTTTTGAAGTCTCCTAAATACATTTTGACTATTTCAGCGATGGATCTACAGGTCATACCGTTTGACATATCAAAATTAAATTTAGTATGTTCCTTTGGTATATGGAGATGAAGACAAGTTAATGATTAATGTAGACGGGGGTTAAGAAATAGTGCCATGGCGGATTTTCTAAAAACAAAATTTGATGAACTTCTCAACTTTTTTTTACTAATATTGATATTTTATGTGGTTTTAATATGACTACAAGATTTTGCTTTAAAATAATACGAAATTTTATTTTTATTTATTAGAAGAATCTAATTAATAAAGAAATGTAAAGAAAAGTAGAGAAATCTTAACTCCCTGTCTATATTAGAAATAAAACTTTAACACCAACATCATATTAGTGTCAAAGCTGTTTTATAAGAGTTGTTTTATTGTACATAGTTTGATAGTTTATTTTCAAACAGCGCCAGTTGCTCTGCCAGCGTTACTTTTATGTCTTTTTTAAATCGCTGGTAAGATGTATGCTTAATGTAAGCTGCTACACATGTGTTAGTCATATGTTGGCGTTATCAGCTAATTTAATTCAGTAGTTTGTTGTTGACAACAGGAAAGGTTAGTCACATTTTTTACTTCTCGCCGCTTCCATTGGGATGATTAGGCCTTGGATGAATATGCCAACATCCTCTACAACTTCTCTAATAGTGATTCGACGATTTTTCAAAACAATTTTATTTACTGTTTCCATGTTTTCTTCACTTGTTGACGTGGTTGCAACTCCATGACGCTCATAGTTATCAACATCTTCTCGGCCTTCTGTATAGCGCTTATACCACTTATAAACACTTTTTGAGACAAAGTGGACTCACCGAATGTCACAGTCAACATTTCAAGTGCCTTGGAGCATTTTAGCATCGTTTTTTTCAAAAGTCAAAAATCGAAGAACATACACAAACGTGACTAACCTTTTTAGTTGTCAACAAAAAACTACTAATCAAAATTCACCTTTTCTTTGGTAAATCGAACGATTTGTTTACTATCCTTAGTTAAAAGTCAAAAATAAAATACTTCGTTTTTTTATAGCCGGAAAACTTTTCTGTGTCAGCTGATTTAATAGTTCTTGGTTGTTTTGTAACAATTGTTTTCGTTTCTTTTTGTCGTGTTTATTTTTTCAGTTAGTAAAATAACAACAAAACAGAGAACGATTATACTTTTTGGTTTTGTAAAACAAAAACGTTTTGAGATATAACTTCTAGCAAACGTTTGCTAAATTGTTTGCTTATTATGGTAGGGAACGTACATATAAAACTTTTATTTTTGAAAGATATTGAAATACAGCTAAGACATTTTGTTATTTTTTTTTTTTTTGCTTATTTAGATTTCAATAGTGTAGAAGAAAAAAAAAAACAATTCAAGAAATCAAATCATAAACAAAAAAAAGAATTCAAAACTCGAATGATCTAAATCAATAATTAAAAAAATGGGATTTGGGAGATGAGTGAAAAGACAATTATTTTATTTGCCCTCTATTTCACTCAAAAGTTATTTGTTTTGGTTAAACGTTAAAAATTAAAGTTTGTATCTTTGCATAAAACGTTTACGAGAAGTTTTGTTTGTTTTCATGAACTGATTTAAAGTACATGTGATTGTCCCTAAAAAATATTTCCTTGTTTATAAATGCATATATGAAATACATATGTATGTATGTATATCATTAAGTAATAATAACAAAAATTAAGCAGATAAATATCAGGATATCATATTGTTTACAGGCACCAATTAATACATATTCAGTCACCATTAATTAAATTATTTACATAAACAATGTAATCATTATACTTATTCATAAATAAATGTAAGGACATACATACATATGCATATGTACACACACTTATATAAATGTTTGTGCATCATAATTGTATGTATTTATGTATGTTTTATACTTAAAATATAAGCAGTTGTAGATTTAATCCTGGGAAAATAACTGGAACAACGACGAATTTCGCCCAACACGACGATTTCGTCGGTAAAAAATTGCTGCGGAAATTCGTCGTATAAAACACAATAACGATGAAAAATAACATATGTATGTTTTAATTGGTTATAAAGTTACTTACTGTTTTTGTAAAGAAAGAAAAAATACAAAAAATTAATTAAAGAATTTAAAAATGTTGTGAAAAGTATTAAAATAATAAACAGTATGCTTATGCTTTTTTGCTTGTACGGAAATGTTTAAGAATGAGGTTTTTTGTACGGCCAGTAATTGAGGGTGCTGTAGCTCAATTGGTTAGCATGTTGACTACTAAAGCCTGGCCACAACCTCAATACTCAACCGTCGCAACTTCAATATCTCTAATATAAATTAATTTTTTTTATAATAATGCACATCAAAGCGCCCTCCTTTGCCGGTATTATCATATAGAACTAAATCGCCGGCGCAGTAAAATACTTATAAACTGGCTATGCTAGCTTCAAACTAATACACATTCATAACATCATCTGAAGGCGCTGCAACACAACACTGTTTTAAAAATAATCATAACGTACAATTGCAGTACGTAGTGATAGTAAAGTGAAGCTTTAATATCACACTAATCTAAAACGAATTCATACCAGGTGGAGTTAATAGCCCAGCTGATTGTTTTTTGCTCTCGTTTTTTTGCTAATGTCTTGTCAAAAAATACATTGTTTCATATCTGCTAATCTAATGTCAAAGTTGTTGTGTTGTTGTAGTTGTTGCTCTACTGCTCACACCTGGTATGAATTCGCCTTGCACTAACCATCTGTCTTATCTACTAATATCCCTTTCTAAAAGTGCTTTTACACGCGTATTTGTCATATGACTTGTCACTTTTCCATGTGTAAATTCTATACACGTCGTGTAAACCCTTTCAAACATAACATGTGTATTTTCCATGAGTACAATACATATGACATTTTTCATTTAGAACGTGTTCTATTTTGATGTGACAAAGCATCTGACATTCTGTAATGCTAACTTAATATTTTGTTCTTTAAGGTTTTTTGTGGTACCAAAAGCACTAAAAGCGTGGCAAAAGCACTACGTTTAACTCTTTGCGTCAGCTGTGGTTGGCAATACAAAACTGTGTATATTATAGGTTATGTCAGATGTAATTACACATGTACGTTTGAAAGCAAAAATTATAAACCGTATGTAAAATGCCTATTTTGACAAACACATGAAATTACATATGGGTTATCATACTGACAAGTCATATGACAAACACACGCCGTGTAAAACCATTTTAAAGGAAGTAACACAGTTAATATAGGTATTAATTGCCTGAGTGTTACTTCTCTTAAAAAAAAAACGATCTGATAGGGTGACCCTATAAGAAAATAATTCTTATAAATTTAAACATTAACAAAAACACAACTTAAAATAATTTTTATAGTTAACTCTTATTTTGTACACTTACTTTTAAAGCTATAAAATAAAACAAATTAATTATTATAGTAAAAAAACGTAATTTACTAAAATGCTTGAAACTAAAAAACAAACATGGTCACATTGTACTGTTGTGCTCGTCGTACGCCAGCCTAAGAAGTAGAAATACATAAATCTAAATCATAGTCCGCCGCTTGTGACGAATTTTGACCGCCGCACGGTGGTTCAGAACTAATTTTCATTGGCCAAAACCTACATTTTTTGTTGATACAGATTCTTAAAATTTTTATGTCACCAGAAAGAAAACAGATCAAAACTAAGGTAGCCGAAAAATTGGGTCAAAATTTTCGCAGTAGTGGGCGTGGCATGCTGCTAAAGGCAAAGAATTTATGTTAATTTAAAAATAAAATAAAAATTGTAATATTTGATCTCATATTAATTGCGATTTCTTAAAAATTGTTATCGATATTGAGCTGCGGTTTTTTTTGTTATGTTGGGTGAACTGTTGTTTTTAAGAAATGGTATATGCGCACCCTGTATAATTTGTAAATAGGGTGTTATGTTTAAAATTGGAAACTTCCATATATTCGCAAAGTTTGAAGTTTAGTAGAAACCACCCAAAGAAAGGCAAAAGTGTTCTCCTTAAGCCTATATATACTTTTGCACCCGCCCGGATCCGCCCGTAGAACACTTTTTTCTATTTTAATGAAAATACTCAACATTTTTACAAACAAATTTCTATCAAAATTGCTAGTAAATTTACTTTAGAAGTCATTCACTGCCAAAAGTACAAATTGCAGATAGCAAAACGTAAGGGGAAAGAGAGAATTTTAGTATACAAAACAATTTTTGGTAAAATTTCCTTAAAATCCAGTATAAGTTGTATATGACAAATTTTCCCATAGAAAACTTGTATAAACCGAATCAACTTAGGTAGTTAAACTTAGTTTTTTGTGTTTAGGTAATCTACTTTAGGTTTAACATTTTTATATGTAGTATAAATCACAATAATATGAAAATAAATTTTATTTCGGTACAAGTATTCGATTTAAAAAATCAAATTTATTGTACGTTTTCCAAATCAGCTTAGGTAGTTGAAACTACATCTGATATAACAGGTGTTGATATAGATGTTATTTCAAGATTTAAAACAATTACTGAAGTACTTGCGTGCAATGAACTAATTAATGCTAAAAAATTTGGTGATTACGCCAAGAAAGCGCTGCTATATATACATCCAAATACAAATATAGAAATATGTCAGCAACAGTGTATAAAGTTCTTTATCATGGAGAAGAGGTCATTAAGCACCATTTATTACCAATTGGAGATTTGTCAGAGGAAGCCCAGGAAAAAAGAAACAAGGATTACAGGTTTTACAGAGAACATAATACCAGAAAAATATCACGAATTTCTACAAATGAAGATTTATTTCATATATTATTGGCATCTTCAGATCCCTTCATCTCTAGCATTCGAAGTCAATGGAAATTAAATCATTCGGAACTAAATGCCGAAGCTAAGACACTGCTACAGGACACAGGTAATACAGAGCAGAATATAGAATATTTACATGAAATATTCCAGCCAAATGAATAATAATTATAATTTGAATTTAGTATTTGAATAAAATAAAGTATACAAGCATTAATATTAAATGTTATTTTATTTACCTAGAATCTATTTATAACTATAAATAAATATGTATATAATTAAAGAAAAATTAAATTACACTGTTTTGTTTTAAAATTGACCAAAAACTAGGAAATATGTAAGTATTGTTAGGCATAAAGTTGAAATTTGGACAATCCTAATGAAAATACGGAAAATACCTCAGTGAAAATAGGGGCCACCCTAAGGATAGCAAAATATTGTATTGTCATCTAAAATTGACCCGTGGACCAAATTTGAGCCAAATTGTTTAAGGAAAAGTGGGTCAAAAATGAGTTGGCACATTTGAAACGGAATTTCAAACAAGAAAAGCAAATCGAAAGTTCAACTTTAGGCTTGAATTTCTCAGCAACCGCTGCACCGATTTTAATAAGGCCTAAACTCGGTAAAAGCTTAAGATGTTGTCTATTGAAAAAATGCGCCGTCATTTTTGTGCATTGTGTGTATTTTCATAATATGTGTTTTAATTTTGACGACGCATTTTCACGGCTAAAAATTCGACTTTCGTTCCAGTTGTATTCCTAATGCCATATTAACTCGTAACTTCCCCACGCTATCTTATTTTAAATGTTCTTTTCTAACTTTTTAAATTACTATTTATACTACGACAGAAATACCTGAGTGCTTTTCAATTACCTGGTATATATTGCACATAATTAAGGCTGTTTTACATTGTCCCACATGGAATAAGATCTGTCATTAATTTTTTCCAATGAGGAAAATAGAATAGTTTAAAAGCAAATTGTACTGAGTAAAAGAGAAAATTTGTTAAAACGGAGAGAAAATACGGATAGAAATTTGACAAACAGATGGTAGCTTTTATTTTTTAAACCATTTGAAAAAAATATATTTTTCATCAGACCAGTGGTGTATTTTAATGTGAACAGTATTACCAAGTGTGAAGAAAATTCATTAAGCATGTAATTATCTAAATAAATTTTATTATAAACAAGAAAAGTTTTAACTTCATTTCCTATAAATAAAATAGCTTTTCTTTATTTTAAATATTTTGAAAAGAAACACTAGTCATATAAATACCTCTATAATGTTTTAATTTATGGTAACACTGAAGATTGCAACCACATGAAAATGCACTTTTAGTTTCCAGGACGCTATCCGTTATTTATTGAATTGTGGAGGAAAAAAGAATACCTTTACAATACAAAAACTGCTTTATATCATAATAATCATGCTCGCGTAACAAATTAGGGTGAGAATGCTTGAATATTAGTGTTGGCTTAAATCTAGTTTACGAACACATAATAAAAATTAAAAAAGGAGCCTATTATATGTAAAATTTTGTTTCAAACAAAAAACGTTAACTGAAAAAATGGAGGCAACCCTTAGTTTCGGAGTTACGGACTCCCAATGTTTAGTACAACTTAAAAATTCAAGTTGTCAATTTTTTATGTATTATGGGCCACCCTTTAATTTTAATGAAAATCATATTCGCAAAAATTGCGTCATTATTGGAACACACTTAAAATTTTAGTAATTGTTGTTATAGCGGCCATGGTAATACACTTTCTATAAAAATATCAGGAGCCTACCTATTGCGATTCAAAAAATAAGATAACATTCGTGAAAAAACATGTCACTAATGGACATCATTCAATTTTTAGAAATTATTATAGCGGCCGAAGTAACACATCTACTGTAAACATTTCAATAGTCTACCTACATATAACGGTTTATAAAATAAGGCACCCTTTAATTTTATTATTTGTTATAGCGGCCACAGCAATTTTGTTTCTATAAATATATCAAGAGTCTACCTATTACGATTAAAAAAATAATTCACTATACGTGAAAAACATGTCACTGTCGGGACACCCTGTTAATTTTTATTAAATGCCCTATGGAGCACACAAATTCTGTACAAAATTTCAAGATAATTACGTAATATCAAGAATATTACGGTTCAAGAAATAAGGCGTTATACTTGCAAATCCCGTCACTACCGGAAACCCTTTATTTTTTATAGGGGTCATTGTAACAGCCCATCTGTGAACATTTGAAGAGTCTATCTATTACGGTTAAATTAGGCCATGTGCATGCAAATCATGTCACCATCGGAACAACCTTTAATATTTAGGTTCAATTTTGTATACTTGTTTATAAAATATAGTTTTAATTACTGACTGCAAATTTTAAGTGGTTGCCTCCTACAACTCAAGTAATAAAGCAAAGGTCCCATCCAAAGAAAGTGGTTAAAATGAAAATGCATTAGTTTGCTAAATATTTAGCAAAGTGACACAAACCTACCTTGTTGAAAGCTGGTATGCTACTGATTTAAAATTTTTACATTTTTTTTTGTCTTTGTGAGATTCTCGTTGAGATTGCGTATGTTCTCACAGACCCTTAGGGGTTTGCGTGGGGGCTCTTGAATAAAGATATAATCGTTTATAACACGTCCCTTTCGGACCACGCTATGGCTATAAAAATATGGGGTTAAATTTGCTCCTGTTTTTATTTCTTGTAATATGTTATTTTTGAAAGTGGTATAACTCCATGTGGATCTAAAAAATGTTTATTTTTCAAATAATTTTAGTAATTAATTTTTAAAAATAAATTTTAAAAGTTTTGTAGAGCAAAAAACATCAGTAGAATTGATAAAAGTTGGTTAATATTTTTAAATTGATTCAAACACAAACCCTTAAAGATCTTAATACATGAAAAAATGGACTTTTACCACTTCCAAAAAAAAAAACTATGTCATATATAGTAACAAAATAAGGTGGTGTATATTTAAAGAAAAATACATGAATAAGAGGAAAAACGGTGGCTTCATACTTTGTTCTCACCAACTGACGCTAGATGACTGGAGCACAATTTCTCTTATTCTAATATCTGAGTTAGATTGGTTAAATAGATGATGCTTACAACTAAAAAACTACCCAAAGTAGATAACTGCGAAGAATGTTGAAGAAAAATGTACATAGATATTCAGAAATTTATCTTTATAGTTGGGCACTTACTTATGTTAAAAATTTTTTTTTACGCGTAGGTAAGGTTAGGTAGAGAGAATAAACGAACTTAAACCTGGCTTTAAGCTTTTCATTTATATAATACTTAGAAGTTAAATAAGGAAAAATAAATTGTTTTTTTTTACACTAAATTCTATCATAACACAAGAATCTCCACATCAGTGGCCATTATTATTTCAAGTAATTCTTCCATTTTAAAAACTCTTATTTTAAAAAGTTCTATTCTAAGACAATCAAATGTTTAAATGCAAACAAATTCGCAATGACAAAACAACAATTTAAATGTAGAATAAAACTGAAAAAACGTGTTAAAGTACTATAAAACCACAAACAACCTGTCCATAAAAGTGCCCTTACAGCCAAAGAACAAAAGAAGAAAAAACATAAACCTGAAAAATGTTAAAAGGACGACGAGTGGAAAAAAATGCCAAAGCTGAAGCAAAAGTGCTCATTAGTAGCACACCCCAAGAGACAAGTAAATTGCTGGAAAAACGTTGGAAAATTGTAGAGGTCGCTAATAAGCACCAAACAACCAAAACCATCAAACCACCTATTAAATACAATACAAACACATATTTATGTATTTAACATACATGTATGTGAATCATAATGTAATGCAGAGGTAAGGACAACAGAACAGATATACCTTTTGTAGCAAGGACTTTTTTGATTCAGTGCTGATATAGAACGATCGAAACCAAAAATTAACGTTATAATTTTTTATTTAAAAGAAAAAATCAAAATCGAGTTTTCGATAAAAATATATGTTTATTGTTAAAATAATTCTTTGGGTCCTCATAAACAAAACTTATTATACGACCTTTTACAATTTTTACTTATTTTTGTATCATATAAAAAAAGGAAATTAAAAAAAAAAACTTTTTAATAACAAAACTTATATCTAAATTTTGATGAGGCAGAATCTATTTAAATGAAAATAAATAGAAACATTTATAAAAAACTCTCGCGGGGCAACACCAAGCCTAGACAGGTTATTTCCCCCCAGATTAGTATTTCGACTGCAATGGGCATGCGTTATTAATAAAACACAGATTTTTTATTATTAATATAATCGAAGCAGACCTGTTCCTTAATGGATCTCTTTTCGACCCCCCTCAGTTCTCAGTGATTATAGGCAACTGACTTGTACTTTACGGCAACCTTACTTTTATTGAGTCCCGTGCTAGTACAAACCTTTACTATTGACTTGACTAGTGATGTTAGACTGTCCAGCAGTTGACTGACGGCCTTCTTTCTCATCACGGAGTTTCTAGTAATGGCTTTCATTTGTCCGAAGCTTAAATCTGCCATGACATATACATTTAACAAATTTTTACCGGCATAGTCTGTAAGTATCATATTCTTCAATTTTTATTTTGACTAGATGATATTTCAAGTTTTCATGACCTTCTATTATATCTGAGCACCTTTCTGCCAAGGGGCTCTTTGAGAACCGTTTGAGTATGTATTGGGAATCTACGTTTACAGGTTTAGTGAGGTCTCTCATTGCTCTAGCATTAGACCATATCCTAGTGCTGGTTCACAAAAATCCACTTTCTTTGTTAAAAAAAAGTATTGCTTGCTTTCACACCTATGTGTGGGGTCAACCCATATATTTTTAATTCAACATTTTTAGATCTTGCTGTTAGAGTGGTAATAGTAATTTTCAAGTACCTGTCTATTATAGTTCAAGACATAAACCCATGTACGTCACAAGAACCTCTTTCTTTTGTTTTATGCTATTACAACTTTATGATATAGCGGAAAAAGAAGTGCACAATCCAGAGATGGAACTATGTATATTAAAATCATATCTTTAATGTGACACCCATTAGTTTTTTATTTTTATTGGACATAGGTTTTGTATACATTTCAAGAGTATATTAATAACTTTTCAAAAATAGGGCCTTTTACGTCAAATTTTGTCACCTGTGAACAAGCTTGTTTATTATTTGGCCCTGTAGTTGTCCACATTTGGGAAAAATTTGAGGAGTCTTTAAAAATATTAAAAATCGGTTCAGAAAAAAAGTGGTTATAAAGTAACAAACATAAATATTACAGACAAATTGATAACCATCCTCTTTTTTTCATGTCCTTAAAAAAATAAATATTTAAACTTATAAAAAATCGGCAGCACAATAAAACTAGTTAACCTGGTCCTAGTACTTTTTTCTTTGTTGTAAAATTTCTTTTTATTTTGATAATACTGGTATGGATCAATTATGTATGGAAAATCGGCCTAATGGCCGCCGCACATCTCCATCCGATGCCCCAAATTTTCGATGATGCTGAGGCTTAATTGAGGTTCTATGCCGTTAATGTGCCGAATTATCTCATCCTTTAGCTCTTGGATTGTTGCTGGCTTATCGAAGTACACCTTTTATTTCAAATAACCCTAAAGAAAGAAGTCAAACGGTGTCAAGTCACATGAACTTGGCGGTCAATTGACATCGCCACCACGTGAGATAACACGGCATTGAATTTGTCTCGCAAAAGACCCATTCTTTCGTTAGCTGTGTGGCAAGTGGCACCGTCCTGTTGAATCCACATATCGTCCACATGCATATCTTTCAATTCGGGCCATAAAAATTTCGTTATCATCTCACGATAGCGAACACCATTCACAGAAACTACCTGACCGGCTTCATTTTGGAAAAAATAGGCCCGATGATGCCGTCAGCCCATAAACCTCACCAAACAGTCACTGTGGGTGCATTGGTTTTTCGACAAGCACTCATGGATCATCATTCGTCCAAATGCGGCAATTCTAATTATTGAGGAATCCACTGAGGAAAAGATGTGCCTCATCACTGAAGATGATTTTTACAAAAATTTATCATACAACGTTGAAAGAACACCGATTTTTTTACCAATTTAAAGGTACTGCATCTTTTATTTTTTAAAGCGTGATATTTTAAACGCGGTTGCGCAACAGATGGCACTGTTTTAAAATAATGACAAAATATTAATGGAAAGCGTGATATTTTAAACATGTTGCGCAACAGATGGCGTTGTTTTAAAATAATGCCAAAATAAAAAATAATGCCCTGGCGTTGACAAAACCAGTAACAAGATGTTATTTGAATTGCTCCGTATAGCTCGCAGAATCGTTCTTTTTATTTTTAATGCCATTTTACGTCCTAAGTACTTCCCCGCAGAGTGGAAGGTATCCTTGGTTACCATGATTCCTAAACCAGGAAAAGACCACACAAAAATTTAATCATACAGACCTATAAGCCTTTTGTCAGATATTTCAAAGCTGTTTGAGAGGATGTTAATAACTAAGCTTAACACTATTCTAAGCGACAAAGGATGTATTCCAAACCATCAATTCGGCTTCAGGAAAAAACATAGTACGATCGAACAAACTCACAGGTTAGTCAATGTTGTTAAGAAGACATTTGAAGAGAGAAAATACTGCTCTGCGCTTTTTATCGACGTTTCTCAAGCATTCGATAAGGTATGGCATGAAGGCCTAATATATAAGATAAAACTGAATTTGCCCGTAAACGTATATAAGCTGCTAGATAGTTATTTAACCGAACGAAAATTTATTGTGAAAGAAGGAGATTTTTTGAGCTCACCCCAGCCAATCGAAGCCGGAGTTCCCCAAGGTAGTATATTGGGGCCATTTTTATACTTATTGTATACTTCAGACATGCCAACTAGTAACCGAGTTCACACATCGACATTTGCTGACGACACAGCTTTTTTGAGCATTCACGAAAGACCCGAAGTAGCATCACGATATTTACAAGACCACATATCCAATTTAGAAAAATGGTTGAAGAAATGGAGAATAAAAGTGAATGAACAAAAATGTACTCACATAACTTTCACACTGCGTAGAGGATCTTGCCCCCCTATTCGGATAAATAACCAAACGATACCCCAGCTTTCAGACGTCAAATATCTCGGCATATATCTTGACCGGCGCCTTACATGGAAACGGCACATAGAAACAAAGTTAACACAAATGAAGTTAAAAGCAGTCCAACTAAACTGGCTTATTGGCACAAATTCTACTCTAGCTTTAGATTGCAAACTTTTATTATACAAGTCAATTCTAAAACCAATATGGTGTTATAGAATTCAATTATGGGGCACTGCCTCAGCTACCAACGTAGAAAAAATGCAAAGGCGCCAAAACAAGATTCTTCGTATAATTACATCTGCTCCTTGGTATATAAAAAACTCGAACATCCTTAAAGATCTAAACGTGCCAACAGTTAAAGCGGAAATAGCGAAACTTGCAATAAGTTATTTAAAGAAGCTTGAAACTCATCCTAATCCACTGGCCCGTAACATACTAAATGAACCTGGTTACATTCGACTAAGAAGGAGGGACTCTGCTTCTCTCATTCGTACATCAGAGGGATAACCCGCAAATTACAGTAACCGTGAACCAGACATTTTTTTGGTTGGACTTAACATGTATATTTTTAGACTTAAGATATGAGTAATTATTGATAGTTCAATTATATTGAAGATACAATAAATAAAAAATTGCGAAAAAAAAACTTAATTTAACATAATTTACCAAAGACTCGCTGTAGTGAAATACCCGGAGTCTTTGGTGGGAATCGAACCCACAACCTCTAGACTGACAGTCACCGGTACTCGTGTTATGTAACAACTTATTTGTATTTGCTTAAGATTATGAATTTTTAATTGTTTTTAGTTCTTTCCTGTACTGCATACTATGTACTCTATGTACTCTATTACTTTATTATTTGTTTTCTGACGATGCTACCCAATGGTGTAGCGAAATATTGAGAAAATTAAAATTAATTTTTTTATAAAAAAGACCTTGTGCTTAAAAAAATAAAATTATGAAACTAATAAATTTTAATATAAATTTTTTTCGTGTTACTTAAGGTCTGACTGTATTAAAAAATCCACAATAAAAACAAGAAGCCTTTGGGGCGCCATGTGATATCACATAAACACCTTCATTGATGTTATGTAAAAAAAATAAAAAATAAAATTTATACGAACAGTGCTTAGAACTTTCACAAGGAGTTTCTGAAGTAAGTTGACACTAATTGTAATGATAAGGACTTATGGGGAAGCAGTTTTTATTCTATTTTTATTTTAATTTCGCTTTAAAATTAATTTCTCATTTTTGTTTTGCGTCACAGTGAAATAATAATTAAAGTCTTCGCCCCAAAATGTCCTGTGGCGTTTTTAATTTTTTATTTTACAATTTTTACAAGTATTCAAATTTTATGACAGTTAAAGAAGACCGAACGACCGACTACAATTTCTCGTACCATTACCACTGACACCACGGGTTGCCAATTTGGTTTACAAAATGTATTTGCTTGTGAATTATTTCCTTGGGCTGATTAAAGAGAAACCGTACTTTATTCCTTTTATTCATTATGTAATGAAATGTAATGCTATGACGTTTGCAAGTGCTTGAGGGTGAAATAGTGTGTGAGAAAGAGAGTGAGGGGATTAGTTAACCATGTAATATGTATGTTTACTTGCAAGTTGAAGACGATTGCAGTTTTTATTGTCTGATGAAGAGTTTTTTTCTTTTAATAAACTTTAACCTAAATTACTCAGGAACGTAGTATGCAATTATGTATCTAATTAACTATTATATAAGTTAAAGAGTTATATGTAATATGAGCTTTCTTTGCTATAAACAACAAACTAATTATAGATATCTCACAAAATGAAGCTTAAAAGATTGGCGATTTAAAATTATAAACTAAAACTAAAAATGTTTGACACGTTAAACTTTTTTAGAATTTTTGAAGATTAATTTTTACAAGATTTTATGTATTTATTTGCAATGATTGTATGTTAACTAGGTCCAGAAAACTCTTATGCCCGATGTTCGGCCCAAACCTATGCCAAATGGCATCGCTATTCATGCGCAAAGTTGAGTTAGCAGCCGTTGACCTAATGAATAGGTCCAACGTCAGCAATCCCAACATTGCCTCATTGCCTGTGTTGGAGCAGTACGCATTGCGCAATATATACTTACACAAGGAACCCTTTGATCTCCATCCAACTTACTCTTCAGCAAGATTCTTTTTGCTTTACGGATCGTCTTTTTAAATGTGTTCGTTCGAGGTAAGTTCCTTAGCCAGATTAACGCCTAGATAATTAACTTTCGTTGGCACACTGATTTTCGATTCGGTAAGCATTAAGGAACTAACCTCTCTCTATACCCTTGCTCCTTTGCATGAAGAGCATAGCGTCGGATTTGCTATCATTTATGATCAGCAACATTTCATTGCCCCACGCCTCGGTTGTTATGAGAACTTGGCGCATCCTTAGATAGATAGTATCGATGAATTTTTCACCAACAATAAGTCGGTATAGACAAGCCTATTGAGTCCTGTTTTCAAAGGAAGCCATCAACGGTGATGTTTAACAAAAAAAGGTGACAAAATCCCTGCCTGCGGGCAAGCCCTGACTACCCTACTCCGAACTAAGGAATTTTTGAGATTTATAGTTCTAGACATAAACATAGAGTTGGTCTATTTTATAACAATGTGTTCAATCCCGCGGTTAGGTCTAAGTTCTAACACAGTATCAATCGAACCCCCACCCCTTTGTGCCATTGCAAATTGGTTTAAAAACTTTTTATTTTGGAAATAATACGGTTACTCATGAACCATTAAAGATATTTTACGATATTTTATAGAGCAAAGCATAGGTGTTTTCGATTGGGATGATCGGCACCTTAGTGTAAAGAGAGGCTTGTGTATAAGTCCCCAAAGTTAAGTGGTTCATAAGATACAGAATTATTTAAAGCACTTTGCACGGCCATATTAAATTTATGTTAATAAAATGTGTTACAACACCAGCCGGTTCCTATCGCTTCTTACTGACAAGTTATGTATTAATTCTCGTTCCTCTACAGATATCATTTTACTTTGCGCCTTTGATATACCACGCCTCTTAATAATGAATTTAACATTTCTACGACAAAGTTTTTATTCTGATTTTTATCATTTTATTTTGTTATTGGTTGTTAAGAATGAATGAATGAAACTTTTGTGCACAGATGTTTTGCGGCATTTCTGACACTTTACTAGTTGGCAATAAGAATAAAAGTTTTTAAGCATTGAAATGACATTTCTATTTAGGCATCATTTAGTTTAGAAGAAATTTTCTAATGTTTTTTTTTATAATTGATTTATTTTTATGTGTTCCTTGAACAACTTAAAAGAAAAGTTCAAACTTCAACAGTTTATTGAAACTTTTCGTATGCAAAACAATAATCAATTTAAACATAAATATTTTTTTCTTTTATATTTTAATATATACAACACGTACTCAACATAATTTTCAATTATTTATGGTGTGTGTTAATGTGCGTGTGTAAGGACTTATATTTTAAATGTGCCCTTGTTAAAAGATTGTACTCGTTTTCCTATACTCATTATTAATATTTTTTTTATAGATTGTAAGTTGTCATCAATATGTAAAAATATATGGTTTTCTTTAAGTTCCGAATACCGCTATCAATACATTAAAGAGTAAGACTTTATAAGGACTATAATATTTTTACCCATCCATTCCATAACAACTTAATGCGCAACATATACAGTGTTGGAAAAACTAATATTATAGAATAAGTTTTATTATTATTTTTTATTCAAGTAATTCGTTTTTGTTATTATAAAACAGTCACTAAAAACAGTAAAAGCATGTTATTTGGAAAAATGCTATATAATACTGGCCAGCATTTCTTTATTTTTTCAGTTATTGGGTATTTTGATGGCCCTGACTATAAAAACTATCTTTATTTTTTTGAATACTAGTACTCAGTTTTATAATTTTATCCAAAAAAATACAAGAAAATTAATATACCTATTAACAAATTTTATATCGAACATTGTGAAATGATCTTTTACAAGATTTGCCTGAATAAACTATTTTAGGTAGATCTATTTACAAACTCCAGCAGTAATCTGTCATCATAACTATGTGGGTCCTATCTTCCTTCTTAATTCTTTTCCATTGTCATAAGATTTTGATGAAATAAAAAAAAAATAAATAAAACTAGAGTGGCCGACACTCAACTATACCATACCCAATGGAAACAGATATTTTGTATGGATATATTACATAAAGAAGAAAAGTTCAAAGTATATTCGAATCGAAAAATTAATTGTTTTCGATCGAAAAATTAATTGTTTTCGATTCGGGATGTAAGGTAAACTACCCCTTGCCCCTTCCCGATTATGATCAAAATTTATACAGCAATTCATCTCCATAAACCTAATATTGCATGCGGTGTGACCTGTAGACCGTTCACCAAATTTAGGTGTAAGGAAACTACCTATTGCCCTCTCCCGATTATACCCAAAAACTATACAGCTCTTCATCTCCATATACCAAAGGCACATACTAATTTCATTTTGATATGTCAAACGGTATGACCTATACAAACTCCACAAAAATAGTGGCATACACACCCACCCGCTCATAGACATCATCGCGGAAATAGTCAAAATGTATTCAGGAGACCTCATAACGTATAAATTCTTCGAAATGCCGATCTTTATTTTTCCATGATTACTATACTTTACCTTATCTACGTATGGTAAAGTAAAAATCAGGGAAAACAGGCTTTGGGTCAATATTATCGCTACATTCTTCTTCTTCTTATTCTTATTAGAAAATATTGTTTTGAGTAATACCCTGTACAGAAATAAGTCTTAATTGCGCAATTAGAGAATGTACACAATTAATGGCTTAATTGAGCTCAATTTACAATACGAGAACTTTTTACTAAATTGAGCAATTAGTACATAATAGCGTCACTAATTGAATAAAGTACCAAATACAACTCTGCTTTATGTCTACTGTGAATTATGTTCAGTGAGAAAAATTGAGTTGTCTGCATGTCACAATAGTATTAGGTAGTAGCTTTATCTGTCTATGTATATATGTATATAAAGCACAAAATGTGTTTGTTTGTTCGTTTGTTTGTTTGTCGGAAAGCTATAGCTGCCTACACCAATGAACCGATCTTTCTGAAATTTTCACAGTTTATTACTAGATATACGAATGGAAAAATAGGGTACTTATTTTTTATAATCGACGCGGGCGTGGCACCTCCCATATAGCTAGCAACTTCGAATTTTCCACCAGTAACCTCTATATTAACGTACATAGTTTAGCGAAATATAGACTAAATTGGAGTAGTGGCCGTGGTAACTCCCATATAAAATTATTATCCTGTATCTAGACAACTGCAATAGGTAGCACCTTGGAATTTCGCACCAGTAAACCCCATATTAACGTTCATAGTCAAGGTAAACACATACTGAATTGGAATAGTGACGTTTCAAGACTATATCTATTGTAGTTCGCCTGGAACACGATAATAATTTTTCACTTTGTATGGGAGGTACCACGCCCACTATTCCAATTCAGTATGTGTTTACCTTGACTATGAACGTTGGGACAGTAGGCGTGGTACCTCCCATACAAAGTGAAAAATTCTTATCGTGTACATAAAGCCTTTTATAATAACGAAAACCTTAGGCCCATTATCGGAGGAATAATAAAATAGGTAAAGTAAGAATTTTATTGGAGAGATAAGAAGGTTTTCGTTATTTTAAGAAAGCTAAAAATAACCTTTAACTACTAACTACTACTTTACTACAAAGGCAAGTTATAGTAAAGAGCCTTATCCTTGTTATTACAAGGAAAAACTACTTACCTTAAAATCCTAGCTAAGCTATTAGCAAGTTATAATAATGGGCCTTAGTGATATAAACAAATTAATAAAACATTTACAAAAATCATCAACAAGTTGTCAGTAATAAAATATAAAATAATTATTATAATTTTTGACCTTTTTAATAATTTTATAATTAAGTTTTTACGCTCTAGGTCTTTTTATAAAAATATTTCAATTTAATTTTATTTTTATATTCGATATTTCGCTACACCATTGGGTAGCATCGTCAGGAAATGACGATAAAACTATTTTCATTTCCTGACGATGCTACCCAATGGTGTAGCGAAATATCGAATATAAAAATAAAATTAAATTGAAATATTTTTATAAAAAGACCTAGAGCGTAAAAACTTAATTATAAAATTATTAAAAAGGTCAAAAATTACAATAATTATTTTATATTTTATTACTGACAACTTGTTGATGATTTTTGTAGCGAAATATCGAATATAAAAATAAAAATAAATTGAAATATTTTTATAAAAAGACCTAGAGCGTAAAAACTTAATTATAAAGTAATAAAATATATTATTAATCGACTTTATATGCTTGTCTTTTTTCATTGGATAGAAATTTTTAAAATATGTGCGATTAATCCGAGTTATTCGAGTAATTTGATAACCTTAATCTATAAATCGAGGAAAATTTAAATTGCAAAATCGAATAATTGTTTGCTCGAATAAATTCAAAACCCGAATAAATGGATACTCTATTCCCAATATACTATCTTGCAAAACTCCAGATGGAATTGGTTCAGTTGTGCTCAAAAAAAAACATCTTGAAGTAAAAACTTACTACCTGGTAACACCAACATCTTATAAAAATTAGTGGTTCAGGTTAGTAATTAAGATTATCTCAAATCGTTTTGACACATTTGACAACAGACTAAGGTCTATATGATTCTACCTTGTGTTGATCTCTTCTAGCTTAGGTATCATAGTAAAAGGAGAAACATTCCAGTCAGGGGGAAGTACTCAAGTCATAGAATGGCATTAAAAACATTAAAAATAAATAGAATTATATTAACTACTACCATTATCACCTTATTACCTAATTGGTTAAACCCATAGGCCAGCTTGGGGTTTAAACTACCAATTGCCCTTTCACCATCTGTTAAGTCAAGTCTAAGGGGGATTACTGCATCAACATCTACGGGTCGTCATAAATATCTTTTTAATAAATTCCACTTATTCGAGCTCTACGTCTGCAAGAAGATCGCAAGGGAGGCCTGCTAATGATAGCTCTTTTAAGGTTTCTTATTCCACGCCATAATGAATAATCCAATTGTGGGCTAGAATTTTCTTTGCTTACGACCACACAATTACAGAATAGATAGACCTTTCAAAGAAAGTTTCTAAGAAATCTGCCTTTCAGAAAATTGTTGGAAAAAAGGCGGTGATCCATATGAATTTTGTATGTCCAAACCAATTTTATAGATTTTAGTTAAATTTTTTGAGGAGACTTTTTTACGGTAAAGCTTTTTTTGCTACACTCACTTCTAAAAAGTAGGTAAACGAAATCAATGCGTTTTCTTTTAACATTTTACAAGGATTCTTAAAATACCGGGTGGTTAAATTTTAAGGGCCACTGTTGAATGTGAACCACACCGAAACGTCAAGTTTTTAATTTGACGTTTCTCAATTTCAGACTAACTCAGTTTGAACCATGTTATTCAGGCTTTTTATAAAAATGGGCGTTCAAATCAAAATCGACATCGTGCACTTCGTGAATAAATCGTTCAATTTAATCGTCCAAATGTGCGTACAGTCGGAAAAATCGTGCTGTTCGCAGCAATATCGTCGTCGTACCCAACAATTTCACCTCTCACGCTCGACGTTGATGAACATCATGCATAAAGACTTACATTTACACGCTTACAAAGTGCAATTGACTCAATAACTAAAGCCTCTTTATCATTCTAAACGTCGTCAATGGTCAGAATGGTGCCAAGAAATGGCAACGTTGGATGATAAATTTTCGAAAAAAAATCATCTTCAGTAATGAGGCACATTTTCACCTCAGTGGATTCGTCAATAATCAGAATTGCCGCATTTGGGCGAATGTTAATGCAAGAGTCATTGTCGAAAAACCAATGCATCAACAAAGAGTGACTGTTTGGTGAGGTTTATGGGCTGGCGGCATCTTCAGGCTGTATTTTTTTCCAAAATGAGGCCGGTCAGGCAGTTACTGCGAAACACCATTCACAGTAACGCTATCGTGAGAATATAAGGAACTTTTTATGGGTCGAATTGAAATATATGGATGTGGACGATATGTGGTTGCAGCAGGACATTTTCAATTGCCGTGTTATCTCACGTGGTGGCGATGTCAATTGGCCGCCAAGATCATGTGATTTGACACCGTTGGACTTCTTTATTTGGGGTTATTTGAAATAAGAGGTGCACGTCGATAAGCCAGCGATAATTCAATTGCTCAAGGATGAGATAATTCGTCACATTAACGGCATAGAACCTCAATTATGCCTCAGCGTCATCGAAAATTTGGAGCATCGGATTGAGGAGTGACGCCGAAGTCGCGGAGGCCATTTGACCGATAATTTGTTCTATACATAATTAAACAATAATTTGCTAAACAATTTGTGTTTTATTCAAAATCAACATCGGCCTTTAAAATTTAACCACCCTTTATTACCGAAAAATTAAGTAAATACCTACGGAATTAAAATTCATGAACCCAAAAAACAAAAATACTGAGTGATTTTTTAAGAGCTTGAGAACTTTTTTTTTTAAAAAAACGCATAAAATTTGCAAAATCTCATCGGTTCTTTATTTGAAACGTTAGATTGGTCCATGACATTTACTTTTTGAAGATAATTTCATTTAAATGTTGACCGCGGCTGCGTCTTAGGTGGTCCATTCGGAAAGTCCAATTTTGGGCAACTTTTTCGAGCATTTCGGCCGGAATATGCTGCTGGCTTATTTCTGTAGACTTTAGACTTGACGTAGCCCCACAAAAAATAGTCTAAAGGCGTCAAATCGCATGATCTTGGTGGCCAACTTACCGGTCCATTTCTTGAGATGAATTGTTCTCCGAAGTTTTCCCTCAAAATGGCCATAGAATCGCGAGCTGTGTGGCATGTAGCGCCATCTTGTTGAAACCACATGTCAACCAAGTTCAGTTGTTCCATTTTTGGCAACAAAAAGTTTGTTAGCATCGAACGATAGCGATCGCCATTCACCGTAACGTTGCGTCCAACAGCATCTTTGAAAAAATACGGTCCAATGATTCCACCAGCGTACAAACCACACCAAACAGTGCATTTTTCGGGATGCATGGGCAGTTCTTGAACGGCTTCTGGTTGCTCTTCACTCCAAATGCGGCAATTTTGCTTATTTACGTAGCCATTCAACCAGAAATGAGCCTCATCGCTGAACAAAATTTGTCGATAAAAAAGCGGATTTTCTGCCAACTTTCCTAGGGCCCATTCACTGAAAATTCGACGTTGTGGCAGATCGTTCGGCTTCAGTTCTTGCACGAGCTGTATTTTATACGGTTTTACACCAAGATCTTTGCGTAAAATCTTCCATGTGGTCGAATAACACAAACCCAATTGCTGCGAACGGCGACGAATCGACATTTCACGGTCTTCAGCAACACTCTCAGAAACAGACGCAATATTCTCTTCTGTACGCATTCGTGTGGTTGGTTTAATGTCCAATAAAGTAAACTGAGTGCGAAACTTGGTCACAATCGCATTAATTCTTTGCTCACTTGGTCGATTATGTAGACGATAAATCGGACGTAAAGCGCGAAACACATTTCGAACCGAACACTGATTTTGGTAATAAAATTCAATGATTTGCAAGCGTTGCTCGTTAGTAAGTCTATTCATGATGAAATGTCAAATCATACTGAGCATCTTTCTCTTTGGCACCATGTCTGAAATCTCACGTGATCTGTCAAATACTAATGCATGAAAATCCTAACCTCAAAAAAATCACCCATTATAAATAAAAATCCCTATTTATTTTTTCAACACTGTGTTTGCATATAAGTAACACACACACACACATACACATATTTCGACTTTACTTTTATTATTATTAAAAATAATCATAAAATTGTTCACTTTTACGCTTTACTCTACTTAAACGGCATACGAATATATGGAAGAGTAACAACGTCATCTTATATTTTTCTTGTTTTCATCTATTTACGGTGGGTAATTTTTATTCGAAGCACTCAAGTTTATTAGGATCTGAAAGCGTTTGTCGCAATTTTTTACATATTTATTGATCACAACGTCGAACGCTGTTTAAATGCTTGTCCCTGGTGTAACTTTTTACACATTCATTCATTCGTTCATTCGTTGATTCATTGAACGTTTTGACACATGTGTGTTATGTTAAGGAAATGTTTCCGGTATAAAAGAATTGTTTGAGTGGGTAAAGAAATGACTACCATAAACTTATAAAAAGGAAATGTTTTTTTGGAAAGCAGTAATTCATTAAAATTATAATACGAATAATAATAATATTAATATGCAAGGATGTGAATATTTTGGCCCATAAAACTCATTATTAGCTTTCAACAAGCAAGAGTAGATAGATGGAAACAAATGTTACAAGAACAGTTTGATGATTCCTTGGAATTTTAGATGAGAAGCGACAGAAGAAGGATTTATATCTCAACATAATCTTCTTTAAGCTCGACGAGTTTAGTCCAGCGTATTTCTAGTTTTTATTTCCAGATAATAAGATTTTTTAAAGACCTTAACATCAACATGGGGCCTTAATAACATGAAAAATTAAAAAACTTCCAATATTAACGAAATAAATCACAAATTTAAAAATTTAGTATTTCAATTGGTTTCTATTTAATAACGAAATAATTTTCAAAAAATATGGAAATAATATTATTTGCAGCAGTTTCCAAAAAAAATAATAAGATCCAAATACATTTTTACTTGTATTTTACATAATTTAATATACATCTTTTACAAAAAAAAAAAAAACCTGTAAATAACCGTCAATTCAAATCCGTATTTCAAATTAAAAATTTCGTTGTTTAAAAAGTTAAAAAAAAGTGTGTATAATAGTGCTGGCAATTTCTACTACTTTCAATTACTCGATACTACTCAATACTTTTCAATTGGATACTCAATATCATTCACCCACTATTGTCTGTATATGGAACCAGCAAAATATTGTGTCACTAATAACTAGCACAAGCATTAATTGGTTGAAATATAAAAAATATCTCAGTACATACAGTTCGGAATATATACCGCTGAGAACACCAGAAGACGTGAACCAAAGTCTTATTAATTTTGATCAAATCCTTAAATCAGCTGCCCAACATGCAACAGTAACCCGACAATCAGAAATTTACTTTGTAGATGTCGAGCAACTCTTGGCTGAAAAATGGAAAATTCGAAGAGAGTGGCAATCACACAGATCTCCTGAACTCAAATCTAGACTTAAAGATTGCACGAAACGGCTAAGACAGTTTCTAGAATATCGAAGAGTAGTGACTCTGAAAAAATTCTTGAAAGACCTCGACGCAACTGCACAATCAGATTATTAATTATGACGTGCATGTAGAAACCTTGAAACTTTAAAGGGCCAGTCGTACGGCCCCCTTGCGAAGTTTTTATCAAACATGTCAAAGTTGTTTGAGAAAATATTAATAACTAAGCTGAATCTAATTCTTAGCGCGAAAGGATGTATTCCGAACCATAAATTCGGCTTCAGAAAACAACATAACGAGTGATTTTTTAAGAGCTTGAGAACTTTTTTTTAAAAAAACGCATAAAATTTGCAAAATCTCATCGGTTCTTTATTTGAAACGTTAGATTGGTCCATGACATTTACTTTTTGAAGATAATTTCATTTAAATGTTGACCGCGGCTGCGTCTTAGGTGGTCCATTCGGAAAGTCCAATTTTGGGCAACTTTTTCGAGCATTTCGGCCGGAATATGCTGCTGGCTTATTTCTGTAGACTTTAGACTTGACGTAGCCCCACAAAAAATAGTCTAAAGGCGTCAAATCGCATGATCTTGGTGGCCAACTTACCGGTCCATTTCTTGAGATGAATTGTTCTCCGAAGTTTTCCCTCAAAATGGCCATAGAATCGCGAGCTGTGTGGCATGTAGCGCCATCTTGTTGAAACCACATGTCAACCAAGTTCAGTTGTTCCATTTTTGGCAACAAAAAGTTTGTTAGCATCGAACGATAGCGATCGCCATTCACCGTAACGTTGCGTCCAACAGCATCTTTGAAAAAATACGGTCCAATGATTCCACCAGCGTACAAACCACACCAAACAGTGCATTTTTCGGGATGCATGGGCAGTTCTTGAACGGCTTCTGGTTGCTCTTCACTCCAAATGCGGCAATTTTGCTTATTTACGTAGCCATTCAACCAGAAATGAGCCTCATCGCTGAACAAAATTTGTCACATTTGAACATTTCGAACCGAACACTGATTTTGGTAATAAAATTCAATGATTTGCAAGCGTTGCTCGTTAGTAAGTCTATTCATGATGAAATGTCAAAGCATACTGAGCATCTTTCTCTTTGGCACCATGTCTGAAATCTCACGTGATCTGTCAAATACTAATGCATGAAAATCCTAACCTCAAAAAAATCACCCATTAGTACGATCCAACAAACACACAGATTAGTAAATGTAATTAAAACGACCTTTGAAGAAGAAAAATACTGTTCTGTACTCTTTATCGACGTTTCTCAAGCATTCGATAAGGTTTGGCACGAAGGCCTAATATTTAAGCTAAAGCTGAACTTGCCCGAAAACTTGTATAATCTCTTAAAAGATTATTTAACAAATCGCAAGTTTTTACTAAAAGAAGGTGACTTTTTAAGCTCGCCACAGCTCATTGAAGCCGGAGTTCCCCAAGGTAGTATTTTGGGACCAATTTTATATTTACTGTACACATCGGATATGCCAATTAGCACCCTAGTCCACACATCAACTTTTGCAGATGACACAGCTTTTTTAAGTATTCATGAAAGTGCCCAAGAAGCATCACAACTTTTACAAGACCACATACTCAATTTGGAAAAATGGCTAGAAAAATGGAGAATAAAAGTGAGTGAACAAATATGTACTCACATAACTTTCACACTGCGTAGGGGCTCATGCCCTCCTATTCGCATAAACAACCAAATGATACCACAGCTTTCAGACGTTAAATACCTGGGTATACATCTTGACCGTCGCCTTACTTGGAAAAGCCACATTGACTTCAAGTTAACACAAATGAAACTAAAAGCAGTACAACTAAATTGGCTTATTGGCAGAAACTCCACCCTGAGCTTAGATTGTAAACTTCTACTGTACAAGTCGATCCTTAAATCAATTTGGTGTTATGTAGAAAAAATTCAAAGGCGCCAAAATAAGATACTACGTATGATTACATCTGCTCCCTGGTATATAAAAAATTCGAACATCCACAAAGACTTAAACATGCTATCAGTTAAAGCAGAAATAGCGAAACATGCAGTCACATATCTAAAGAGGCGTGAATCTCATCCAAACCCTTTGGCGCGTAACATGCTGAATGAACCTGGTTATATTCGACTAAAAAGAAGAGATACTGCTTTTCTTGGCCGTACATTAGAGGGATGACCCGCAAATGATTGCAAAATCCGTGCAACAAACATTATTTTTGTCTAGCACTGGCTGGACTTAAAAAGTATATTTTATTTTAGACTTAAGATACGAGTAGTTATTGTTAGTTCAAAAATATTGAAGATACAATAAATAAATTATGAAAGAAAAAAATATAGTACTTAACACATCCGTTTGCTAATAGCAACGGAAATTATGCATCGTTGTGGGTACCGACTCTTTGAGTACTCGTTAATTAAATAATATTCTATTTAGAAAATAGAAAGAAAAAGAAAAGTAAAGTTTTTTAATTTTTTAAATTTAAAATGGTTACTATGTTTTTTGTTTAGAAATTTTGGATTTTTTCTTGATTTCTAGATTTAATAAACTTCTCATTTGGTTTATTAAATTTTGAGCATAAGAATCTGGGTTTTTATTCAGAAAATTTAAAAAAATCCAGTGACGGTCTGGATAAGCACCAGTGAAATAGCTATATGCTATATGGATATGCTTTCCAATAGTAATCTGTGTTGGATTACTATATAATAATAAATTTAAAAAAGGAATTATGCGTTATAAGATATAAATAATATTATAAAAAACATTCCAAATATAATTTTTTAAATCCCATCTTTTAATTACGTATTAAAATGAGCGAGAAATAAGCTTTTTAAAATTAAAATTTTTAGATTCAGTTTTATTTTCAAATATTCAGTACAATTGATAAATTAATTATTTAGGCATAAGTTCTTAATTATAAATAATCAATTTATTCATTAAAATAGTTCAAATCAAATTAAAATTCTTATAATTCAGTACAATTATTAATAAATGTTTGTAAGTTTTTCTAAATTTAAAATTTTAAATGAAGAAAATTTTCAATATTATATTTTTTCTGAGTTAAAAACTAGACGATTTTCAATTTAAATATTCCAGAATTATTAAATTTTTGTTTATTTTAGCCTAAAAAAGGCTATCAACCATTTTTTTTAATTGACATAGTTTTCTTAAGCAATTTATAATAATATATTTGGGTAAGCTAACTATATGCGTCTACATTTAATTCGAATTTCATGTATAGGCTATAATCCTAGTAGAAGGTAAGCGTCCTTCAATTTGAATAATTTCACCTCGAAATTATGAATTTAGCCGATATGTTCTTAAATCACAAAGCTTGAATCGGAAATAGAAAATTGCAGTAAAAGCTGCAAATTTGTATTATCAATTAGTGACCTGGTAAAAAATGACCCCCAAATCATCTGATAGTTGATTATAATTATATTTATATTTATTTTTTTCACGAAATTTTACACTGAACCAAAAATTTACCTAAATACTGCAAAATGGGGAGTAAAATTAGATTATTATACAACTAATGCTCTGCACAGGTGGTTGTCAGATCTTAAAATATTGTCAGAAAAATATATAGAAAACGTCTAAGAATCGTATGAACTTACAATTGTTGTCTGGCAATATTGTCGGTAAAAGCATTGACAGACTTCAAACTTACAATAATATCGCCAAATATGTGACAATCGTGTGTCAGCACATTGTTAGGTCTGACAATATTGTAAGACCTGACAACCGTCTGTACAGAGCTTAACAAACACTTAGTCATATATACATATGATTTCAGTAAAAAATGATTTTGTTAAATTCCTTATACTGAAGAAATATCTTCAATATGACCATTTTTTCGTTATTGTATAGGGTGTAAATTTGATAAAAATAAGTTAACTTATCTAAAATTATTAGTTAATTTCTCATTAAATTTTTATCTTTACAAGATAAACATCTTTAATATAATCTGAAAATAAAACTGCATAACATTATTGCCTTTTTTAAGAGGAATAAACGAACAATTTGATATTGTTTTTAAAAATGTGTTTAAAAAAATTTATTCGCTTAATTGTAAATTAAAACAACACGGTGAAATTGACCGCAAACATAACTTATTTATTGCCAGAAACGTTTAAAATAAAAAATATAAATTGAAGAAAAACTTTTATTTTAAAATAAATAAGAATAATAATAATAATAATGCATAAATAAATAATAAATAATTTTGATCAAGTTAGATTTAACGAAATTTATTGTATTTTACAGCAAGAATAAAATGAACAAGTAAAAGTGCAATATTCGGCCGTGTCGAATCTCCTATACCCTTCATCACGGTGATTTCATTTTTACAGATATACAGATGTAGAGACAAACGCATTAAAAAGAACTCTGCTTTTTTCAACTATTCAGCAAAATTTCATATACGGTATATATCGTCACCTGAAATGCCTAATTATGTAAAAATTTTATAGGATTTTTTTTTTAATTTTATAAAAATTTTTTAACATATTATATAGAAAATTTTATTGTAAAAATTTGATAGAAAAATTTTTGGATAAATTTTTTGAAAAACTCCTTCCTTAAATTGTAAAAATTTTATTAAAAATCTTTTGTAAAAATTTTATTGATAATCTTTAGAAAAAATTTCATAGAAAATCTCTGTAAAATTTTTCGAAATTTTTTTTTTTTTAATTTTTGGTAAAAATTTTTTGTTAAAAGTTTTGTAAAAACTTTTTTGAAATTTTATTTTTAAATTTTTGTGAAAATTAGGAACTTCCTACAATCTATATTTCATTAGAATGGTCAGACATAAGCGGAAAAATAACATCATAATGACCCTCCTCCCTAATGTGTCTTTTGACTGCCTCTAGTTTTTTCTTAAAGTTTTTTCTTAGTCTTTTGTAAAAATTTTATTGAAAATCTTTTGTAAAAAGTTCATAGAAAATCTTTGTAAAAATTTTTGAAAATTTTTTCGAAATTTTTTTTAAATTTTTATACATATAAACCTCTTTTAAATTCATATAATGACATATCGCACTTGATTAACAAGAGGGTATTAACTTAAAAATTTTTAAATTTTCACTTTTTGCAAGAAATCAACCAACAACATCAATATCCATC